>VRYO01001681.1:14626182-14680023 GCA_009812075.1 Sialia sialis | reverse complement strand
TTATATTCAGGTGCGGCTTATAATCGTGAAATTGCTGTACTCATTTTTCCTTCACCAAGGCTGAAACACTTATCAGGTGGAGCAGCATGCACCACTCTGCCTCAGTCTGTCAGGTCTGAAAGGATTACCTTCAAATATAGTTTTACATTCATTTTATATTCTGAAATACCGTGGGGTTTTTTAGCAATCAAAAGATTTCAACTTTGTTAATACCAACTTAAATTTGAGTAATGCCTTTAATATTATTTCAGAATGCTATTGCTTTTTTTGTAAGGACCTGATAAATATTACTAACTTTTAGATTTCAAAGTTACTCAGTTTCCAGAATACTATGTTTTTCAGTGTCTTTGTCTCAGCACCCTGACATCAAGCACTTAAATGCAAAGAAGCAATTGTGCTCCCTAAAACAAGTACAGTAATTTCACGCTTATAAAGCACACCGGATTATAAGGCACACTTCTGGGTAGCCTGCAAGTCCCCATCATTTGTCCATATATAAGGCGCACCTTTTTTTTTGCAGTGAGGATCGGCTCCCAACAAAGTAACGAATAATGGTTTGCGGGGTTAATGACAGGTGGTCAATTTGCAGACAGTTTTCTTGTATCAGTGTCGCCTTTACACGCAGCCCCAGGTGCCCTTCCCTCGCCACGGAGTTCCCCCTCGCCACAGAGCCTCCCCTCACCGTGGAGTTCTCCCTTGCTGTGGCACACTTCCAGGGTGGCAACTCGCTGGAATTTGTCCATATATAAGGTGCACTGCGTTATAAGGCGCACTTCCAGGTTAGGCTCAAAACTTCAGTCAAAAAGGTGCGCCTTATACACGTGAAATTACTGTAAATCTAAACCCTGTGAGAATAGGATCATCTTCTGCCCAGTTTGTTTGTAATGTGAAAAATGCAATATGAAGAAGAAAAATTATTTTCAAGTCAAGTTAGAACTGACTTCATATGACAGAAAAACACTGTAAAGAGTATTTAACAGAGCAACAGAAAGTCTATTCCTTTCTATTTGAAGTACTAAATTATGAAAGCAAAGGTCTTGGTTTAAGCTGATTTAGCTGGGACACACCAAAAGGTAACTACCTACTGCTTAGTTTAACCAAGTCCATTCTACCAATAAGGAATAAAACAAATACAAGTAGTGATAAATGAAAAAATAAGAAACAGTAACAAGAAAAAAAAAAATACAGTAATTTCACGGCAAATTTGATCAAAACTCAGAAGTGCACCTTATAATCCGGTGCGCCTTATAGTTGTGAAATTACTGTAAATAGTTGTTAGAACCAAAGTGGTTAAATATTATTAACTTCCTGGAGAAAAAGGGAAAAATGGTGGAATAAGTTAAGTTAATCAAGGGCTAGAATTCCACTCCCTCTGCCCCCATCTTCCAGCCCACATGGTCCTATGGAGAGAGCAATAATTTAGGGCACAGACTGATATGGAATGCAACGACATTTTGGGGTAGCCCAGGATGGCAAACATCCCCCAAGGCCTTGTCTGCTGTGCCACTGTGTCCGTGGAGCCTGTTGTTCCCCCAAAAAGGGATCTGCTGCTCCACAGACGTGGTGGAACACGCAGTGCACTTGGCAGTGAGGGTGCTGAGCAACGACACCTCTCAAATTTAGCCGTGCTGGTGAAAGACATTATCGCCTTCAGCTGTCTTTTTTTGCCACCCTTCTGCAAGAGGTTGCTGCCCCCACAGCAGAAGCCAGGGGAAGACAGCACACTGCTCGCCTTGCCCACGCAGGTGCAGAACCTGGAGCTGCTCCAGCTCCCACTCGCAAGCGCTCAAATCCCAAAATCTGCAGCAGAAGAGGTGAGGATCCACATCCCCGAGAGGCTGGGGGTGCTGAGCTGTCCCTGTCAGCACTGCTGCTGAGGCTCGCTGTACCCTAGGCATCAGCTGCCTGCTGACAGCTTGCAAGGGCAAGCAAGACAAGGCAAGACACGTCTTCCACCCGCAGACCTTCTCCACGAAACAGCAACCAAGTACTTTCTGTTTCTGTGAACATCATCAGCTAAACACTTCTTTTTGTAGTTGGTCATGTTGACAAAAAAGTAAGATAGAGGAATTTTAAGGCTAGTAACTTTTAAGTATACATTAACATTTATATGAGTATTTCCTTAGCGCCAAATAAAGCCTAATGACACCAGAGTTAATCAAATTTGAATTTGTTATCCTCAAAACCCCAGTAATCTTCCTCTATTATATTATACTATAACTATGATATAGCATATGCTACTACAACAGTCTGTACCTGATAAAAAGAAGCATCTGCTTATTAGAACTTCCTTTGTGGTTTTTTTTTTAATGCAAACTAAAATCTAAGTTTTCCCATTATACTTAAATTTTAAAGACCTCTGTCACTTATCCTGCTCAAATAGATTTTATTAAACTGGAGCAAGGTCAGCTGCTGAATGAAATATGCAGGTGAGCTTCCTCTAAAATAATATTTATCACAAAAAGAAAACTTGAATGAAGACTTACAAGATATCTTATCAGATATGTATGTGATATTAAAGAAGCACAGTAGCATATATTTTATTAGTGACTGTTAAACAAACAGATTTAGTCACTCCAATTTTGCAGGTGGTTTTTCAATACCTTTCCTCCTGAATGACCTGTGGTACCTGCTCTGTACCCTACAAATACACAAATTGTATCAACAGCAGAGCAATGACTATGAGCTAGGTGGCTACTTATTTATCATCCTTAAACTATTTGCAAATGCAGTCATGACATGTAAACATCAAAAGGGAATAAAACAGACTTTTCATGAACATCTGATTTTTGTCTCTTTAATAATATTCTCCCTCTCTTCCTAGAAGAGCAGATTTGTAGATCAGTTTTTAATAAGACATTGTATCTAGTTGATTCAAGCAGCCAAGAGACCGTAGCTGCAAGAGATTCCCCTGAAGCTCATTTTGAAATTGAAAATATTTGCTAGAGAATTTAAATAATATCATGGGGCTGAGAGAGATTTATATATTATCTACAAAGGATGCTATCCTAGGTAGACCTTTATTTATTTCCCATCAGTCACGTTGCTTTATCACTGTGAGAGATGCAGAATAAACTTATTTTTTAAAATCTCAGTCTCCCACCCACCCACTGTGCTTTCAAGAAAGCAGTCTAGTACGTACATACTTATCTATCAAATTGTAAAATCACATTGTTCTTGTCTAGCAAGTTTGAGACTAACTAGTCTCAAATTCTCATTTGGAGGTGGAGGGATGGGTTTTTCTGGCTGTTCATACAGAGATGGGATTGAGAAATGTACCACAAGTACAAGTTCTATCACGCAGTGTGAAGACCCAGATCTGCTAATAGACAGGGAGAGGAAGGCACAACTGCCTTTTTGCAGGCTGTGATTCCTTGGCAGCCACAGGCAGGCTCCCAGCCTCTACTGTGATCCTGCTTTCTGTCCCTGGCACTTATCTGTCTGGAGCTCTTTGAGTCTGCTCAGCCAAGCTACTGACACAAAAGTTCAGGTTTGCTCTCTGCTGAGTGAACTGAAATGGCTTATTCAGGGGGAAAGGACGGAGTGAAAGACTGCATTAAAGGCCAGTGTTTATTCATGCCTTGTACCATTTGTGGCGTGATGGTCACATCCTAAGCAAGCACAGATAGCAAGGGGTGACACAGGATGGGAGGAGCCCCTGGCACAGCACGCCGGACATAATGCACCCCAACATTGCTGTTCCTCAGGCACGCTTTGGTTTCAGATTTCTTCCTGCATTATCTTGTTTTCTTTAAAACAAAACAGGTTCAAAAACTTCAACATCAAAATATGACCTTCTAATCTGATGCTCATAGCATAGCTCAATAGATTTTTAAATAGTATGTAGGTAAGTGTAAGTAGATGGACCAAGAGGTTGATACCAATGTATCTTGGATTTTTTAAATTTTTCTCTTACTGTAAATGCCCCTTGCTTCCAGTACTGGTTGAAATTTTGTGAGGCATGAAGCAAAGAGAAAAGAAGAAAGACCTAAAATAAATTAGTTAAAAAACATAGATATCATCTTCCCCAGAGACTTCAGCTGGGTTCAACACAATTCTCTACAGAGAGGTTACTGATAAATTCACATATATTGCATTCATGATGTATCCTTCACCTCCAGTACTAAGAGGATTACTGCTCTGCAGGAAAGATCGTTTTGGAAAACCTCAAAAGGGCTGTGCTGCGTTTGGCTGCTACTACAACCCCTGTTTGCAAACACTCAGGGTTATTGCATGGCACCCCAAACAGAAATCCCTAAAGGCTCAAAACAAAATGAATTTGGGCCTCATCTGCGATAACACATACAGCCCCATGCAGCATCTCTCATGTCCCCAGGCACAGGAGTACCAGCCCTATCTGGCCCTAGGCTGTGCCATTCCACAGAAATGCTCAGGCATCTCTGGAAAAGCATCCCATGGTTTGGTTTGGAAAGGACTTTAAAGCTCTTCTTGTTCCAACCCCGCTGTGCCAAGAACAGGGACACTTTCCACTAGAGCTGGTTACCCAGAGCTACATCCAGCCCCATCTTGAACACCTCCAGGAATGGGGCCTGGACCAAAATCATGTCATGGATCATTAAAAGGCAGAGATATCCCAGATACATACAACTAAAGAACATCCAGTTAAATTCCCTCCATACTTGATTCATTCCAGGTGAGTATGACTCAGGGAGGGCAGGGAAAACAACAGGACTCAGTCTGGTGCTTTTATCTGCAGCATAATCGAGATTTTCATGGCACACAGGAGTGAAAAGCACTAATGTCTCACCAAAACACTGCAAGCTCCTACAGCACTCAGCAGTAAATTCAGGACTTGATGCCCTGGGTGAATTCTACTGCCAGCAGTTAAAAGCACACCAACAGCTACTTTCAAATAGGTACTTTGAAGCAACACACTTGGGTCTCTCTACAATTGCTGGCTTTGATTTCCTGCTAGTCACAGCCATAACTCCCACGTGCATTGCAAATCTGATCTATGGATATCTTAGAGCTTCCTTTGCTGAAAACAGAGATCAATGTAAAACTACCACTTGTGAAGATGGTTGCACTTCAGATAATTGTAGAGGATAAACCAAGAGTTCCAAAGGGAATTAAATATAAGTATTTTACTAAAATGTGTATACAGAAAAGTTATCAGTGGGCTACAGGGGGAAAACCATTAGGAATTTTTAATCTTAAATATTTACCCTCCCACTGTAATTAGACTATCATTCATGGGCTTTGACGAACTCCATGTTCTTATAAAATTTTGATATTTCTCTTTTGATCCCATCAACATACTCTAGAAATTTTAATAGACTGCTTGGAAAAATAATTTGAAATTGTGGGGGGAACCCAGGAGAAGATTAAGACTGCTAATTCTAGTACCAGATATCCTACCAAAAAGTATCATTTTCTTGCTGGACATGTCTAGGGGGAGCTCCATGCTAAAAACTCAACCCTCCCTGCCTCCCCCCTGACATTACTCAGCCCAACATCTTCTCCCTCATCAGGCTTATCCTTATCACCATCAATAATAATTTTCTGCACAGCAGAAGCATTGCTAGGCTTGTAATCACTGCCAGGCTCCTCTGGCAGAAAAATCACTCTCTGACTCTAACAGCTTTAGAGAGGCTGTGACAAACATGGCAGTGATATGTTGACAACCATTTTGAAATGTAAAGAGCTTGCTATGGACATACACTAAAAGGAAAAGCCATTTACTTTTCTGCTTTAAAAACATTTCTTTTTAAAGAAGCATTATTCCTAGTTAAGTCAGTTTTTTTAAAAGAAGGACTATCCATCTCTAGCAAAGGAAAGTAGTTACAGAAAATGATAGAATATTTTGGTAGAGTATTTAAAAAAAATGCATCTAGAACAGAATTATTTTGGCTACAGCAGTGCAGGGTTCAGGAGACAATACAGATTCAGGAGGGAACTGAGGAGCATCATAGACTACAACAGTCACTGTTTGCATATTTCAGAGAGAAAAGGCAAAATAAAGATGACTTCTATCACAGAGGTGAGATATGTGCCACTACAACATTTTCAGAGCTAGAGAAGAAACATACATGAGGCTATGAATCCTGTACCTCCCTTCATATTTTGATGGGAAAAAAAAAAACAACCAAAAAATGGCATTTCTTCCAAGTGAAGTAAAAAAATTGTAAAGCTTTGCTGAGGCATAAGATTTTATTCTGTCCTGGATGTTGAACATTTAACAATACCAAGCATGAGCCCACACCATCAAAGCCCTTCAGTAACACCACAGGTAATTATTTCTGATTTACCACAGTAGCTAGGTCTTTGCTGAGCACAGCAAAGTGTAACTAGGTTTTGTAGAATAATCACTGGGATAGTTACGGGCTTAGGCATTGCAAAATCTGTGTAAAAACTGGGGAAGAGTCAAATATGAAGGGTCCATCAGAGGTATAATTATGGCAAAATTCATCTGCATGGCCAAACACAGGAAAGCAAAGTGTCTGTATTTATGTGTATTTTGAATGGAAGGCAATCTACTACCTTATATAACTTCTTTTGCAAAATGTTAACAGATTTCCAAATTCTCCAAACATAAGCAACCTGTACAATAACCAACTTACCTAAAGACGACCTGAAGATTTTTTTTAAAAAATCCTACAAACTAGTCCTAAAGTCTATTTTCTTCAATTTCAATGATAAAACTAACTCCAAGCCAATTTTTTTCCTTTTCTCTTCAGTCTCACTTCTTAAATTTTTGGTATCCCTGTGGAAATAGTATTGAACATCTAGAAACTCATTATAGCACAATTAAAAAACACTTTCATTACCTATTTCTCACCATATGTTCAAGTAATTACAATCAGTGTTAAAATCTTGTAATTATAGTTTGCAAAAAATTAACTGTATGACAGACACTTCTTTGCCTCATATTTTAGTAATGCTAGTTATTAATTATTCGCACTTTTGCAATGCCTAAAGGCCGTTTCAGTAGGCAAATACATGTAGTAAAAAAGACAGACCATAAGGGATCTCTTTTAAAAACTGGGCTGTATTTTTCTTAAATTCATCTCATCTGAGATCAGAGATATCAAGTTGTACAATTACCATAAAGCATTAGTAAAGGGTAAAGTTAGAGCCTAATATTTCCACGCTTTGCCACATTTAGTTTGAATTAATTCTCAATTCTCTGACTTTAATACATGGAACATTAGAAAGACTTAGACCCTTAAGGCTACTTAAGCTGCTACATTTCCCTCCTGGCTCATAACTCTGTTGGGATCTTTTCCTCAAATTAAAGAAAAATGTCTGTCCTCTGCATGCATTTGCCTTTTTTTTTTTTTTTTTTTAATCTTTTCTTCTTTAAATTCATGTTATATTTTGTAAGAACTATAATAAAAAGAGGGATAAAAATTCAATTTCCCATATTTGTATTACTTTGGAGTCTAGAGAAACTCTACCTACTCATTTATACAGCACTAGACTATGCCATATCAACAATCATTTATTATTCCATAAATGAATGGAATTAACCCTCACAGATTCCCTAGCAGATTCAAGAACTCACTTATCTTTATGCACTGAAATTAAGTAGCAATTAAAAAAAAAAAAAATCTTTAGTGAAGATAAAGCATCAGTGACCCTTGTGAAGTAAGTTTGTTTCTAATGATCAGACATTTTGCAGAGAAATCTTTATGACATCTGGATTCATGTTTCAGTATCTTTGTTTCATACAGATTTTTTTACTAGTAATTTGTTGTGGTGGATGACATGCTTTAGCAGCAACACAAAATTATGTCCTCAGAGTTTCTGATTTTTATCATAGGCAAATTTTTCCAGAGAATTAAATTCCCCTTCGATTATGTCTGACATTTTTTTCTATTCTATTGTAAAATTTATCTACAGTCTCTGCATTCCCCCCTGCCCCATAAATGGGTCAGAAGGGAGTGGTGATTGTTGTTTTACTCTTAAATGACAAATATCCAGGAAGAAATTTCTTTTAATTTTTTTCAGATATACCAACTTTTTCTGAATTATTTCACTAATTTAATTAAATACTTAAATTATCATAACACAAATGCATAAGAAGGTAATAGCAAAAGTTACCATAAAACCTCTGCATGGATCTATCTAATGGAATTTTTATACACTTCAAAATACGAAGTAGCATTTTCTAATCTACTTAGTCTTAGAAAATTGTTTCCTACACACTGACCACATATTGGCATATTCTTGCACACTCTTCTGCTGATTTTCATGTTTCTAGCAGACATGCTCTTAAAGATGCACATTTATCTATGTGAATGTACATATATAAGGTCCAATCACATCAGAAAGGATGATCACTTCAAAGATTAAATATCTTTCAAGCTTGCCATTCTGAAATGAAGTTAACAAAAGCAGGACAAATTCACTGAACTTTCCAGTACCTCTAAAGACACATTACCACCAAACCTGTTTTTAATGATGTATGATAATTTTTAGTCATGACCTGATTCTAATGCTCCTGAACTCACAGCAATCCTGAGAACCAAAGTTCCCTTCCAGGCTTCATAAAAGGATCCCTTGAAAACCGTTTAAAAATTGAACAACATCAACTAAAATTTAAATTCTATCCTACATATCCATTATCTATGCCTGAGGAGTAGGAAGTAAGAGCATCAATCCTTAATTAACACACCTTAAACACAACAATGACAACATGTTTAAAAGGCACCAAAAGCATTTAGTATATTGAGTCTAAGATGCAGAATACATGAGCTTAGTCTTATGGTTACCTTATAAAAAACTCCACTTTCACTGTGAAACTTTTAATTATTCCCTGTACTATCCATTAGGTTTAACACCTTCACATGCATGAGATTTTTTTCAAAAGTATTTTTTTATTAGGTCTAATTTCATTTGCCCTTCGGAGTAAACTTTAGAAGCAGATGTTCAACATGCCAAAATGGGACTCAGGAGACCCTTCTAAAGCAACAAGCCACACTAAAATGAGAACCAAAGAGGAGCAATATTCCAGGGAGGAAGACAACAGTGGTAGGGACATAGAACTGAGCAGCACAGCATCACTACCTGGCTTTACTCTGAGATGACCCTCTGTCAGCCTGGTCAGCCCCACTGCAGCTCTTGGGCTGAAACCATCTACTGAGGGATTCATTTCCTACAGAGAATATCTCAAGAACCTTAGTGTCTAGGTTTTGACAGATGAAACTCAGATCCTGAAGTCAAAGACATCTCTGGAAATTGAAGTCTAGCATAAGCCTACCACTGCAGCTCCTGGCACTGCAGATGAAACAAAAATAGGGAGCTGCCTGAAGGCCACTGTCAGATTCCACGTCTGCAGGGCTTGTCATCTTTCATGAGCAGAATCTGTGATGGTGAATACTGATATTTTGGGCTTTTTCATCTTCTAGCCCTGAATAGAACTTGCCCTTCAGATGTTTGATCTTCATCTTCTCAGACAGCAGCAGGATGGATTCTGACTTTTGCAGATGATTATTGGGTTCTTACATAAGAAAAACTGCACAGACAATCAAAGTGGGAACAGTGGAGAGCATTTGGAAGTTGTCCTCCACAGCCAATGGTACCCAGGTCACCATTTCAGTGATACCATAAAGCCGAGATTGCCTAATTCTGTTCAGAATCACCAAATTTGGGTATTGCTTTTGTTGTTTAGAACATAAAAGAGCTTGGTTTGTTGCACTAAACAATCTTCTTCAGAGCAAGCAAGGAGGTCCAAGTGTCTTTGTTCCCCATTACTGCATGGATTTACTGAAACTGGCACTAACAGGGGAGAAGAAATTATGGATAAGTTAACTGGGTGAAAGACAAAGACAGGAAAACGCAAAGATGCTGGTAAGGAGAGGGAAAATAATAAGAAACAACAGTACAAATGCCCCTTGTAATCAGGGCTGTCAGAGGATAAATTTGGCAGCCTTGTGCTCCACCATCTCTACAGATTTAATGAGCACAATGAACCAAACCTGCAGTTCTGATAATATCACAGGGCTGGAGCCATTTCTGCAGTCAGGAGGAGGATGAAGGTGGTGAGAGGAGATACTCTCCCCCGCAGGCACAGGACAAGCGCTCTAGGGGGGCTGATGCAGCATCCTGCTGTCACCTCAAAAGGATCAGTAGCCACAGAATTAACATCTTCTCAGTCATTTCCCATATACTGCTGTATCTTGTCCACTTTTATGTTCTATATCTGCTAAAAGTCACACTTCAGGAAGGAAAGCAATATTACTGCAGTTAAACCTGTTAAGCAGTTACAATATTAAAAAAAAAAAGTATAGTTAGATTTTCCATTTGATTTCCAGGTTGATTTGACATTCAGAGGATTTTCCTTGCTTTGCTTTGTGATGGGTTCACACTATATAGAATTGCTATTCAATGAATGACAGATTACTGATTTAGCTTCATGATCTTTCATTGAGTTATATAGTCAGGAACACAGCATGAATTTTATGCAAGCTAATGAAGTATCTGGTCTATTAAACAAGATTTCAATTAGGATTCCCATTTTTTTCAGACTACACATACTTGAATTTACTTCCAATTTATTTTTTAGTTTACTGTGTAGCTATGGCTACTTCTATCTTGAATAGGTTATTCCTATATTTAATGGAGAACACATATGATCTGGATCTTACAATTTGCATGTTTTTCCTGATTAAGCATTCATAGATGTGAACAATCTTCTGAGTTTTGCTAAAGATGAGAGGGATTACTCTGTTTTCTGTTGCAGACACTCCCAGAATGACCCTTTCATTGTGGAGTTAACCCATCTGAATTACCAGCCCATTAAATTAAATGAATTGTCAAAGCTGAATCTGACAATCCTGTACAAAAAGCTATTCATCAAGAGATTTGTAATGCAAGTGAACAATGAGAACTTAAAGTAGCAATATTAAGGTCTGTAAAAGCAGTGTCAATTAGTGCTGTAATATTTCTAATGTCATACTTTTGCCGTTCCTAATAGTGCCATTCATTTAACGTGTTCCATAGGACATTGGCTTAACCTGAAAGCTTTATGGCAAACATTGTGGGCTTTGATATAGTTCAGACTGCAATTTTTCCAGTTTGTATTTTCAAAGATTAGCTAATCCTTCTATAAATTGCATGTTCAAATATAGCCTTTTAAGTACATGGGCAGCAAACTCCCACAGCTGAATTATCCTCCAATATCCAGCCATTATACATGTAATTCCCACATAGATCTGTAGTAACTCCAGCAACACATTAACTCTCCTTCTTACTGCCTCTCCCCACTTTGTCCAAAGATGTCTTCAAGACCACTTTGTTTTGTTTGAAATATGGAAGCTACAAGCAGGTGGAAGAGATCCCACACCTAAATTCCTGCTCTTGACTTCTTTTCCTTTCAGATATCGGAAGTATCCTCTTATATCCTCAGATGTCCTCTGCTTACTCCCAGTTTTATTGCCAGCCTCATCCAAGACTGTTTCCCAGTCCTCCAGGTGTTGCTCTGAAGTCCTGAGCAGTCACAAAGTGCATCCTGTTGGGAGCCAGCCCCAGGATCTTCAGGGTTTGGTCACTGTAACCTTTCCAAGGCCATGGCAAAGTGATGTTTTGTCATCACAGACATGCATGGTACTTGGGAACTGCCACTTTAAATATTCTCAGCTTCAGTCCTGCTTTCACATCCCTTTTTACTTTAGGAGATACAAAGCAGTAGATAGCAAGCATTAAAATACAGTTCTAGCTAAGAAAAGATCAGGCTATAGCATTGAGTGCAAAATCTCATTCCTATAGATAAATCTAACACCATGGATATCTCAAGAGTTTTTTAAGAGGAACTGAACCATAATAGAATAATCTTTGACTCCTGACCATGCTCTGCATATACCTATGCATAGAAATGATGCTAGTGACATAAACTACTAACAATTCTCACCCAACTTACTTCAGTGGCAACAGTCTAAAATTTCCTAGAGAAAATCCAGCACAAGTATCAATGGCCCTGTCTCAATGCACTTCAAGAATGATACACTGCGTGACTGAACACAGTGAAGAAAAACAGGAAAATATTTAAGATTTAATCAGGCCACATTTTTCTTCCTGAGATTAGTTCATTAATCTCTGCATCTCTTCAGAGCTGTCACAACAGGATTTGTCTTCTCAACTGTTTGTTTGTTTACAGAACAGAGGGATACCCATAAATAATTATTTTCTTTTCCCTCCTCTCCCCCAAGTTGTCCAGAATATTTATAGGTTCTTCTAGATCAGGAAGTGTGTCCCATAATCACTGAAGATATGTAAAATAAAAATAAAATATTCCTATTAAACTTTTGCCTCTACACACCAGGAAGCTGCTTTGGTAAGATCAAAATAAAACCAGACAAGAAGAAAATGCATTAGTCCATTATTTAAAGAGTGGAAAATTTTGTTTTAAACCTTCTGAGCATTTCAGTAATATTTTGCAGGTTTTTTTTTTTCTTTTCAATCTGAGAAAGAGAAAACATTTCATTTCATGTGAGAGAAAAGACAAAGTTTTATAAAAAACCTCACTAAAACAACCAATACAAGTTCCACATGACTTTTTTTCTCTGCTGGGTTCCCCAAAGACCTGAACATAAGCTAATGGAATGATTTTGTAAAAGTATTAGTAGAATAAGTGTTTTTAAAAATCATCAGTGGAAGCAAACTTCCTCCCTCTATTCATATTACAAGAACACTATATACTTATATTTACTATGGCTATAATTTTTTGTCATTAATCTACAATTTGTTTTATTCCATTTCTTTGTTTGGTTAGTGAACAAAAAAACAGAAATTATTTTTTATTTCAATAAATTAGTTAAAAACTTGCTGACTTTCTGCATAATTTAATATAGAATATTTATAGCTTCAAATGAATTAATCACACAGGCAAATTACAGACATCATTAGTCAATTATGCATACCACCACAGGGCGTGCAAACTCCAGACTCCAATCATACAAGATGTCTTCAAGTCTTACTGAAAAGAGCATTAAAACCCATGTGCTAAAGTCTTACTTGTCACAAATATCTGAAATTCCTTGAAGTTTACAGTATTTCTCTCCAGTGGAATGAAACAATTTACCCAATTACCTCTAAGCTTTTTTTGATAATTTCTTTTCTAACAAATCTGATCTGTTTGTAGAATGTAAATACAATTAGCTCCTCAAGTACAGATTGTTTGGGGGGTTTGGGCACCAGTAGCTTTAGCTGTATATTTGATTAAATAATTATTTCCTCCACCTCCTGCACATTCCAGTGCAATGGCAGCTCTTAGGAGAAAAGCAGGTTTTGTGTCAGAAAAGATTCTTTAAGATACTCAGTAGAGCCAAGAACTCATGCTTAGTAGTGTGTAATTAAAATCTTTATCTAAAGGAAATAATTGAAAGTTTTGTTACTACAACATTAAATTTAAAAGTTACATATACAAGACACTTGGCAGCATCACTACAGCTACAAGTGCTACATTCCACTGTATATTGTCAATCTATTGGGGTCAGCAATTCCCCTTCTTGCTTAATGGTGTTAAAATGTCTTGGTGGCACAGCAATCAGATCCAAAACCTGCAGGGCAGAGGTGGCTCATCCAGTTTGGAGCAGGGCAGCAGCAGCACACTAAGGCAAATCCTGAGGCTGCTTCCAACACAGCCTCAGACTGATGCAAATCTGCTGCTTCTTAGCCTGATTTTGTTGCAGGTAAATTATTTATTTCTGTATCATGTGTGCTGGCCAGGACAGGATGCTCCCGTGCAGGTGTCCTGCCTGCACTTCTCCTTGGGGAGTAGCACCCATACCTGCACACCAACCACAACAGATAGACTCTGCTAAAAGGCTGGGAATGGAAAGGATGTCAAGACCTTCACAAAGCACACTATATGTAAGAATAAACTACCTCATAAGCAAGGAAATACAATCAACCTCTGCAGAAAAAATAAAAAGAAATAACAAAACAAAATCTGTGTTTGGCAGTACAGCAGCTCTGCAAAAACAGATGATGAAAGAGTAAACTGATTCAAAACTAAATGACACTACACAACTTAGACTAAATAAATTTATTTTTTTCCCCACTGTTGTCCTTATTGCTATCTTCTTGAGCCTCACAAAAACACAATGAAATCTTTTGTGTCTTTAAGGGATGAAAACACTTCTCCAAGGAAAAGATAGTGAAATCACAGAATCACTGAGGTTAGAAAAGACCTCTAAGATCATTAAGTCTAATTAATGCTGCATCCAGAGATAGAAAACTCACATGAGTAAGCTGAGATAGTCAGGTTGACCCTGGTGCTGACCACCTAAGCTCTGAAACAATACTAATTCTTCATGGTTTTCCTTAAGCTGTTTACATCAATATCTTCATAAATTATGCATTTATTGAGAAAAATACTGTTTTCTCTTGTCTGGAGAAAGACAGATTTGTGTTTGTGAAAAATTCCTGTTTTAGTCTTCTTTTGGTTATTCCTCAAATCTTCTTCTGTCACCACAGAAATTATTAATAGTTTTCCAGTGAGGTTAAGGTCAAAACACCACAAAGCCACTCTGTCCTAATCCATTTTATAGACTACACTTTTAACCTTTTTGTTTTGCTTCTACTACTCAAACTCAGATGAGCTTTAAAACAATGATGTGGTTTTCTGTCTGTGGCAACACTATAATTATATTAAATCCAAAACACAGAAACCCTCCATGAGATTAAGTTCAGTTCTGCACTTAATCAGGTTCACATGGAATAGATTTTGACCATTTTTCCTTTTTCTACTCCCCTCTTTGGATAAGTTTACTTTTTCTTTTCTCCCTACTACCAGCTATTTTCCCAGTCATATATCTAAATGTAAAAAGATAAAACTGTGAAGTTAGTGGCTGTCTGCCCAGTTCAGCTTTTGTATGAGATAGAATCATAAATGTAGTTTACAGTGTGTGCCTTTGCATTAGCACCTAGAAAAGCAACTAAGGGTTTTTCACCTCCTTTCATTCCTCCTCCCTCTGCACAGACTTTTTCAGGTGTTTCAAACTGACTAGACAGAACTGAGTGTTTTACATAAACTTGCCAACAGAACACAACTCTGCCTGCTGGATTTGAAAATTATACTATAAAGACAAAATTTTAAAGTTTTCTTCTCTCATTTCATGCATGAGCAAATAAACCACTTAACATTAAAAATTAGTCCTCTTAACTATGCTGCAAAGGAAAGCACTAAATACCGCTGCAACAATAAGTGTGAAAAATGAACTGGGTAAGGTTCATAGGCACAAAAAGTTGAAGGTTGATAGCAGTGCTACTACTGAGACCCCGCACATGTCCAGCAGCTTAGAGCACAGCTTAAAAGAGGATAAATGTAAAAAAAAGTTAGAACTGTGGCTTAATTATTGTATGAGGTGTTGTCACATTCAGTGTACAAAAATGAGATAAATCTACTATGAAGACAAGGAGAAAGAGAGAGGATGTCTTAGTTTTGCATAACGTTGTACCACTACAGACTTTGAGGAAAAAACAACAAAATTATCTGTTTCATACAGATTTTCTGAGTTTTGACATGTTTTAGGTAGACTTGAAAGCACGCAACAAAGAAATAGTTCTTTTGTGACATTATTCACAGTGGTGAAATTCACTATGAGCCCAAAGGTCACTTAACAAGAAAAAATGGAACATGAGCAGATTGACCAGGGATCTCAAGCTCATACCCCAAGTTGACAGATCTTACCATGCAGACTTTTCTTTAAGCACAATTTTTGAGAGAAAGAAAAAAAGGGAAGAGGTTCTTTGGTTGGGGAAGAGGCAAAAAAATTACTAGGGGTGGTAAACTCACATGTGAAAGGTCCTATAAGACATCAGATGACCTTCACATTTTCAATTACAAATTACAATTTCTTTTACAAATAAATTAAATTTCAAAATCAATAAGCGCATATATTTACAGGGAAGGTACCTGCCCTAGTATTTCTACCAAAGTTTTTCCTATTCACAATAAATAATAATTGAATAGCGACATTCTTTTGTGTTAAACTCAGTTTGATCTCATCAAAAACGCCACCCTGTCAAATATCTAGGGTTCTGTATTGCAAGTTGAAGTGTTTGGAAATTTTGAGCTCAGCTTTAGCAATTAAGACCTTGAAAATCTCCCTGCAATACCAGCTTGCATTTTCGAGCCTGGTGTTTGATTTAAATATTGGCCAGGAGATGGCAGCAGCTGCAAGTGAATTTATTTACATGGCTATGAAATTACAGTGTATTAAAAACCAAACAAATATGGAGCATATGCAAATTATAAGTATAAAATCATAAATCCTACAGATGCTCTTAAAACACAGTTCTTCATCAGGGAACTGTATTATATGTGTATTTCTATTTTACTTGCATGGTTATCATTTGCTTCTGGGTCACCTTCAGAAATGAATTAAAAATTGATGTATTTTCATATGTGGTGGCATATTCTTTGCCAGTCAGAAACCAATGATTTATTCCCTTATTTATAGATTCAGTAATAACACACTGCAGAGCACAGAGTGATTTGTGGGTAGTGGTGGATAAAACTTCTAGAGTGTGATTTACTGCTGTAAGGAAACATCCACAAGTCAAGGATAAAGGTAAGGATATAAGTCCCAGGTATGAAGGTGTTACCAGTCCAAAGGAACTGGACTGGGGGGCAATAGGGACAACATAGCTGTGCTACTGGAAACAAGGAGGAAAGATCTAGAGAAAGTGTGAGGAGACAAAACCACAGACAGTGGAGGACCTCTATGATCTCTCTAAAAGTTAAAATACTCAAATCCCAGGAAGCTGCTTCAAATCATGACCAGTGTGTAAAAATGTGAACAGGAAATACAGTTACAGTAATTTCACAACTATAAGGTGCACCCTTTTGACTAAAATTCTGATTGAAACCCGGAAGTGTGCCTTATGTATGGGCAAAGTTTGGAAATTTGCCAATTCGGAAGTGTGAGCCGAGCTCTGGCAGCCGAGGCCAGGAGCAGGCAGGAATGCCAGGGCCTGCAGCACAGGGAGGGTGCCTGGGGCTGTGTTTAAAGTCTATGCCAATCCGTGAAAAAAATGATTGCAAATTGAGCACCTGCCAGCAAACCCCGCAATTGCACGATCCGTTACTAATTTGTTACTTTGTTGCAGGAGGATTCTCACTGGGAAAAAAAAAGTGTGCCTTATAGTCCGGTGCGCCTTATATATGGACAAAGTTTGGCAATTGGTTGACAACCCAGAAGTGCACCTTATAATCCGGTGTGCCTTATAGTTGTGAAATTACTGTATTCCACACAATTGGGCCAGCAGATTTAATTGTGATTTTATTTTTCACCTGTATAGAAAGATTGGCAGCACAGTGCAGCTGGGGCAGAGGTACAATGCAGCTTTGTCACAATAGGAACATGAAGCAAAAGCTGCCAATATTTAATGTACCTGTTCCCTTGTGATGGAAGACCAGGATCATAACTGACCAAAGGGGCCTTTTCCTCTCCTAGCCCTAGACAGATAATACTGGCTTCTCTCTCATGCTGGCTGTTTGAAGGCAAAGAGTTCCATGGAACAGAGGTAAAGCCATCCAACAAGAGAAATCTACTTTTCAACAATGGTGCAGAGCACAGGCAGCCCCCAGCTCACAGAACAGGGACTGTTTCCCACTGATTCCCCATGGATAGCCCTGCTTCTGCATACCCAAAGCATCTGAACTCTGATGATCCTGTACATGAGTGCTCACAACGTGCCTTGCTGTCAGCCTCTCCCTGACCTAGATTTGCTCCCATGATATTCAGTATTTTCTTGGTTACAGCAGCTCTCACAATGTACCAAATTCATGAATTCTAGCAGGAAAAAAACCCCTAAAACAACCAGGAAAGACATTTCTTTGTTACAAGCCGGATCCTAGAGAACACCAGAATGGAGAGTTTGTCTGTTACTTGCAGACATAAATAAGGCAAATAACCAGAGAATCCAGTGTGCAATGCTACAGTTCCTTCCCTTCTGGCTAGCACAGTATTTTCAGCTCCTTAATTTAAGGAACTACTAACTATATTAGTGTAAATGAGAACATGGAGGTCAACCTTAACAACTGAATTGTCGCATTTTCCAAATTAAAGGTAACAAGATAGAGTCTGACATAGGTGGGAAGGTTTAGCCATACTTGCAGATGGTATCTGCTGAAAAATTATGCCTTCAGGATGACAAATCAGCAGTCACCTGCATTTTCTAAGAGTGCTAGATCTCCAAAAACTGCAGAATAAAAAAACCCCAAAACTTCTACATCCTGATAGCTAGATTTTTTTAACATTTGTTTTTAAAACAGAGTGCCTAATCTGTCCTACTTGCTGAGGCTGAAAGCTTGTTAAATTATTCCTTTACAATGAAGCAGACGAAGAGCCAGTTGTAACATAGGCTAGAAAACCATCAATAATCTATCAAGAGCAAACATGTAAGACCTCTTCGGCCTCAAAAGGAGACACTTCATTGTTGTGGCAGAAAGAGAGGCCAAAAGAAGAGAATTGGCTGGCAGAGAGTGTTGCTAACAGGAGGGTCACTCTGCATAGACACATGTAGACATTCTGAAGAAGTGGCAGAATTTACAAACACCACTTGTTGATGTGAAAGCATCTGCCAATCCCTGAGTAAAGCAATGTACATCTCTGTGCCTGTCAGGTCTGACTCAGCTCCTCTGGTCCCCTCCTAGCCACACGAATTTATGCAACTATGAAATCTTTACATTGACAAGGCAAAAACATCACAAGCTGTGTTTTGAGATTAATCAGCTGTGGTGTGCTCGGGACAATCCATAAATCCTGCTCAGAACTACTGGGAGTGGAAGCAGGAGCAGCCTCAGGCAGCTGCAGCTCTGCAACAGGTATTGACAGAGTTACAAGAGAAATTAAAGCTCACAACATGAATCAAAAAGGGGCTGTTGATACCTGCTTTGTCATGTGAGATAGAGTTGGTCAGTTTTTCCCAGAATTGCCAAATTTTTCTCCCTATGAACAGAATTTCCATTCAATTTCCCTGCCCCAAAATTTACACAATACTGTAATTTAGAATTATCTTATACACCAACACTGAGAAGAATTAAGAATTTTAACAATTTTTGCACTGTTACTTTCTTGCCAGAAATAGAATATTTAAAGCAAAGCTAATCTTCAAAAATGCATTTCACAATGTTCTCATCAGTGGTTTATAATTACATGATTTCTGACACCTGCTGTTATTTGACTTCTGAGGTCAATATTTTCCATTTATAACTCTTTACTGAAATAATAAAAATTATCTTCTACTAAAATATTTTTGACGGTTTATTAGGCTAAAAATGTGATTTCAACAGACCCTGAGAAAGACTTTTAAAAGTTCCTCTATTTGTTTTCTTGAAAGATTAAATATACTATATTGACATATTCAAGTCTTGACCACTTAATAACAAGAAAAATCTACTACACGTTATTAATATTATTACAGGAATTTCACGGCTATAAGGAGCACCAGATTATAAGGTGCACTTCCGGGTTGTCGGGAAATTTCTGAACTTTGTCCATATATAAGGCACACTGGACTATAAGGCGCAGGTTTTTTTGTGGCAAGGATCCGCGCACAAAAAAGTAACGAATTAGTAATGGAATGGCGCGATTGCGGGGTTTGCTGGCAGGTGCTCAATTTGCAAACATTTTTCACGGATCGGTGTAGCCTTTAAATGGAGCCCCAGGCGCTCTCCCCGTGTCGCGGGCCCCAGCACTCCCGCCCACTGTTCTCCTGCACCCTGAAGCCGCCCCCGGTGCTGGGTGGGCCCAACTGCTCGTGCTGCTCTCACCTGCTCATGGTCATTTGATTGCGAGCTTCATGTTTGTTGCTGTGAAATGTGAAACAGAAATTGTTTTGAGATCCCTTCAATACTCAAACTTTTTCCATATATAAGGCACACCTGATTATAAGGCGCACTTCTGGGTTTCAATCAAAATCTTAGGCTTTAAGGTGCGCCTTACAGTCATGAAATTACTGTAATTGGGGGTGAGGCACAGAAAATTTTGATAGCTGTTATTTTTATATTTTCAAACAATACTAAACTCTAGTGGTGGATGCAGGTGCCCAAAGTCACTGTGTCACTGCCCTCCTCAGATGGAAAGAGAAGAAAAAAATGTAACAAAAGGCTCCTTCTTTAGTCATAATCACAGGAAAAACAAAGTCAACTTGGAGAAAAATGGTGCAAATTTACTACCAGTGTAGGGTAATAAGAAAACCCAAATCTTAAGCACCACCACTTTTCTTCCCAGCCCTCCTTCCTAAGCTCAGTTTCACTCTCAATTTTCTCTGCATCTCCTCCCTAGAGGCACAGGAGGACAGAGAGGCTGGGGTCAGTTCATCAGTCTCTGCTGCTACTTCTTCTAATAGTATGACCCTGCTCCAGTGTGGAATCCCTCCCACAGGAGACAATCCTCCACAAACATTTTATAATGATATGCAAATACTCAGACTTCCATGTCTTGGCACTTGAAAACCTTAAAATCCCCCAAAAAATAGATGCTTCAACTTCTGTCTTGAAAACAACACTCTTCTCCTTCCATCACTCTCCTCTCAATAATGAACAAGGACCTTCAGCAGTTTTTGCTTCCAGCACCCTGATGGAAGGAGACCAATATCAGAGAGATATTCAAATGGAAAAAAATAATTCCACCAAAACCTTAGGAGAACAATAGCTAGTTGTTTGCCTTCCATAAGTAAAATGGCAAGTATCTGATTTATTCAAATGCAACAGGTAAATGATAAGGGAAAATGTTTGTCACACATCAAGATCTTTCTTTGCTAGGAGGCAACTGCAACTATAAACAAGTGACTCAGCCTCCTGTCAAAAATGTTATTTCCATCCCTGCTTTTCAAAAGGAGCCTTTTGTAAAAATCCACACATCATTCAGCTTTACTGAAATGAAAAATAGATGCCCACTATCATACAGCCATATTGATTATGAGTGAAAACGTGATCATTTTGCATTAACTTACCCCACAGCACTGGAGTTCCATCAAAGCATCAGAAGGAAATTAATGCTTTCATATAGAGCCTAAGAAAAATATGAGATGTTGCTCACTTTGCCCTCTAGACAAAGAAGTATATATGCCAGTAGCTGAGAGGTAATAGCTTTCAGAAGAGAACATGAACTCTAGACTTTTATTAAAATCATTATTTAATGTGCAAAAAATAATGAAGCCACAGCCTTGGCATTTAAAACAGCAATTTTTAGTCATTACATCTTAGATCATGAGGCTTATTTTGTAAAAAGCCAGTCTTTCTCAAATTAAAAATTCATCATCAACTCCCACAGATTATGTAGTCCTTTAAATGATGCCATTTCATACAGATTTATTCCAGCTAAACAAAGAGCCAGTAAAGTGGCACACATAAAACATCAATTTCACTGCTCTCCCTCTAGAAAGACCTTTCTACTCCTTAGACTGTTAAGAAATCTCACTGAAGGGTTGACTAATGCATGGATATTTTAGTAATTTCACCTTCCAGGGACATTTTATATCTTCATTTGTCATTCTCCTTACCCCCACTGTAGATTAAACAGTAAAAAATAACCTTCAACAGAAGGTTTCTTTCTTCCCTTTTCATACTTGGAATGGCAGTCCACAAAGTGAATGACAGTAAGAAGACATCAACTAGCCTAAGTGATTCCTCTAACTGATGAGCATTTAATCCATCATGAATATTAGATTTTTGATGGAAAAAATATACAGTTAAAACTTGTTCCTCTCCAGTAAAAATCCTGTTAAGAACTTGCATAGAAAGATGGTGCAGCCCTACATACCTGATTAATGTGCAATTAATTCTATTTGGTTTTATTTAGGCTCAAAGTGATTTTTTTATTAGATAAATCCTTTGGTCTGAAAATAACTTGCAAGATCACACACCCTATGTCTTACCACTGGAAGATTTTACTCAGTAACTTGCAGAGCTGTAAATGAGATTTACATGTGTACCAGCAAGAGAACAAAAATGCACTGCACGTTTTCACTCTTTCCTGCTTCAAGACTTCCTTTAATTACCATTTGAGCTATAACAGTGTCAAGAAGTTGGGATGTCTTTTGAAAAGAACATTGAAAGAGTCAGTTCCTCCCACAAATTACTTTAACATATGGACCTGAATCAGCAAGTAACACCACCTGTAATTTAATTTTTGTGTTGAACAGGCACGCTGATTTCAATCCCACTCCTCTTTTCAGCAGAAACAATACATTTAAATTAAGGTGTTTCAGAGTACGTCCTCTACTGTCTTCCAAATGTCTACTCAAAACACCTCTCCCACAGATGGCAACGCAGCTTTCTCTACATCCTTCTGCAAGCTCTGCACCTACCAGGTAAGATTTTAATTAGGGGCTAAGCAAGGGGCTAACAATGTTTCATCAAGGGACTACAACATTTCATTTGTTTCCATACTTTCTATCTAACTAAAGGGTTTCCTCTTCAGCTGGATCTGCCAGCAGCTCTATCCTAGGTTTACCTCCAAATGCCTGGGGCATAAACTTTCTATTAACCCTAGAGAAAAAATTTTACTCAAGTTTTGCAGAATCCTAAAATGCTGCATGAAGCTTCACAAGAGAAAAGTTACGTTGTCAAGCCGACAGAGCCCACACTCACTGAACTGTTCTTTCCCGGAGATTTATATAAAACGTAACTCCAATTGGAAATTTTTTCAATAAAGACAGAAAGGTGTGTGAATCTGGAATAGGACTGCAATAAATGCAGCCTGTATGATGTAAAAAAAAATTGTTTGAAACATTTTCTGCTCAAGAAGCAGGCTAGTGTACTTTTCATAACCTTTTCAGGAAGTTTAAAGAAGAAAGGAAAGTACATCATGACAGACAGTTGGCTGAAAAATAATGAAATGAGGTCTCTGATAAGTTCCTGTAATCAAATTATGCCAATGCCCATCCAAAATCAGAGTCTAAAAATCTCCTTGAGATACTTAATGAAATATACCACTTAAAAGAAAAGTGAAAGTTTAAAAATTTAATCAGTGCTGCCAATTGAAAAGATATAATCTCATGGTTACTCACAATACTTTAATTTAAACCATTTCAGAGTGAAGTTGACAGAACCCTGCACAGCCTCAGAATGCTGCTCTACAGGCATCATGAAATTTATCTACATGCTTTATAAACTTGTTAGCAATGAACCTTATAATCGCTAAGGGAAATATAACAAATTTGTATCCAAAAATCCCTTTATAGAGAAATTATGAAAATAATCAGTACCTTTATTCAGGAAATGCTATCCTTAAGAGTTTGCTTAAAATCTAAAAGTCTAATGTTTCTATCATCAAATTGTTCTCAACAATTATGACGCTAATGGAAGTTTCACCATCATCTTCCTGTATCTAACTGTAGAGCTGAAAAAATATAATGAATATTGACAAAATCTGCAGGATAAAATAGTCACCTCATCTGGAAGAGCCTGCTCTCTTTCAGGGAACACTGGCAAGCTTGCCCCACTTTTGGAACAGTACAGCTTGTTCCTTACCTCTATACCAAAATATTATAAAAAAAATCTTGGAAATCAAAGAACCTCTCCTGCATATATCTAAGAGTGCTGAATCTTCCAAGATGAGCATCTATTTAAAGATTTTACATGCTGTTCCTCATACACACCTCCTAATTACCTCCAGTTATATCACCACAGACTGAGGCAGGCAGTTGTACAAGTAGGCTATTGCTCATTTTTTGAAAGAAGCATCTTTATATGTAATCTGAGCAGCAAACAGATAAAATTCTCCTTTCATACTGCATATAGAATGTTGGGTATTATGGCTAGGAATTCAATGTTTAAATTCCATCAAAACATTAAAAAATAGGGTCTTTTCACTATGGGAAGTTCTGTTGTGAAATTTTAAAGCATATAAACATGAGCAGCATTAACAGAACTGTGTTGCTTCAAAGAAAAAATGAAATTATTTTAGAACCATAAAAAATTGGTTATTCATTAAAAGTAAAACCACTGAACTGGTCAGGAAGGCTTTTATTTTCAGTATATTCTTTCTACACTGAGCTCACCTTTTCTCCCCAAGCCCAGCAAACATTTGAAATTATTATGTATTCAAGAACAGTGTATGTGCTGAAAGACAGACAAATACTTCTTTAGCTTGAAACTCAATTTGTGGTTGAGTGATTAATGTCATCTAGGTCTTGCAATTACACAAGTTTGGATGTCACCCAGGGGGTTCAGGTTGTCATGCCAGAAGTACCTATATTTCTTCTCAGTTCAGTGCACACCAGGGCATGTTTCCCTAGATGGAGTACAGGCTCCCTCTATAGTTACAGCCTCACAGCCAGCATTGCCTGGACTGCCTGCAGCAGCTCAAATTTAAATTCCTGTTCTCCCCAGCAATGCAAAAACATGAGCAGCCATTCCTGCATAATCTCTTTTGTATCTGCCTTCCAATTACTACTCTGATTCCATTTCCAGGGGTAACTGCTAAATACAATCCAAAAATATACCACAATAAAAAGTGATTAATCAAATACAGAGTTTATATTTAGTAACTTCGATCAAGTCTTGCTTCACATTAACATTTCAGATGAAGCCTTCTTTTATTGCAGATTCATTAATATTCTGTTAATATCATCAGTCTTAATTAACAAGCAGTACATACCTTTTGTTCTCTTCCCCACAGTTTATTTTTTGCATTTGTGTTTTCACAAAGTGGATAAGATGCTATTTACCTCTCCCCCAGCAATGATGTGAAAACTTGTCACCCCCTAGTCTATTAGTCTGTCCCAGGCCAGGATCCCCAAAACCAGCATCTGGCCGCTCTAAACCAGGTGTTTGCTCTGCTGCCAGGCCCTGACTGCTAAGAGTGACTGTGTTTCTAAGCTCAGTTTAAAATTGAAGGTGCGGAGTAACCTGCCTCAGCCTGGTGTTTCCCAGAGGGATGAGTTTCCCACCCACATTCAACTTGTTGACCTCTGCACTTGAAGTTCCTCTTACCACGCCAGGCAGGTGAGCAGAAGTGGTGGATTTGCACATGCTCATGCCAGCTGTGTTTCCAGTGAGCAGAGGGACTGCAAGAAACACTGAAGAAAAGATTTCCTCATCTGCCCTTTACAGCATGAGTGCTTCAGTCCACTTTAATGCAAAATCACACATGCCAGGTCAAACCCCTTCTGGCAGCTGTTGGTCTTTGCTCCAAGGCAAAAAAAAAAAAAAAGGAAGCATGTGCTTAGTTAGGGACAGCTAAAAGGTATTTCAGACAACTCCAAATTCCTGTGAGCAATCACATGCACCCTGAGGAGATCCCTGGTCAGAATGTTTTGAGCTCCACCCAGGATAAAGAGATCATGCCTCTAAATAACTTACTTGGCTTTGTCCTGCAGGGACCTCGAAGTATTCAGACACCAAATTACTGGATCTCCATGAGAAGCTAAAAGCTCTCCTGCACCCAAGAGGAGGAAAATTGGATTCCCTCAGCTCCTCTCTCCCCCTCCCAGCTGGCAGAAGGAGCAGTGTGTTGGACACCTGTGCAGATTCCCTGCCAATATAAATCCACCCCAATTATCAAGCACCTCTTGCTAAGGCATCTCTCACGTTTTGGGTGCTGAGGAAGTCAAACACCAAGTCACAGTCCAGGAAGCTGTAAAGATCAGCTGGGGTGACACGTAAAATATCACATCCTTTGCAAACCCTACTCAGTGCCTCACAAAAAAACTCCTGTACCACCAAGGTTTTTATACATTTCCTCTCCTTTGTCAGCTGCCATGTGAGCCAGTAAATCACAGTCTCACCAGAGATATCTGAACAGACTCCTTCCTCCTTGCTTGACAGGTTTTTATAGCTGAGGCACCTTCAGCAACAAATCCATAAGAGACAACAAGATAACTTAAGTTTCTGCTTAAGTTGGCAGTCCTGCCTGAAATATTTATGAGTAAGAAACTTTGCCTACCCTGATTAACCCTCTCTAATTATCCTTCTGTGCTTTCAGAAATGCCACTGACACAAACATGCCACAGGCAGGCAGAGGAGCAAGCAGCACGTTTTAGAACCCCAGCAATATTTTTAAAGAAACGACTGAATACATAAAATTGCTTCCAATAGCCATTTCATTTGCTCGCTCATAATGAGGTAGAAATAATAACATTTAAAGCTTCGATTACAAGATTTCAGAGTGGCCTGGCTTGGAAGGGACCTTAAATATCATCCAGTTACAAGCCCAGTGCCATGGACAGGGACATCTTCCACTAGACCAGGTTGCTCAGAGGCTCCAACCCAGCCTTGAACACATCCAGGGATGGGGCAAGCCCAGATTCTCTGGGAAATATATTCCAGCATCCTCATCCTTGCTATTTATATATGCTGTAATTACCTTTAAAATTAATATTGAAATAAAACCTATATACAATAACATTAACAATAACTATCAAAGTGAAAAAATCTGATTTAGGAGTGTTAATGTGGACAATGGATCCTCAACTCCAATCAGCACAATAGCTAACAAAATCAGTTCAATTTTATCACCATCATCCATAAGACATCACCAAATAGCCACCAAAAAAATTTAGGGAAGACCATAACACTATATTCTCTTTAAAGGCAAAACATCTCGTGAAAAAAATTAAAAAATATAACTGGCATCCAGCTATTCTAAAAACCAAGAGCTCAGCAGCAGTCAGCTGTCTCAGCCTCAGGGTTGTCTGTATTCACAATTTCTGCAGTAGTGACAAAAGTTTCATTTTTACACACAAAGCACGACATTTCTGCAGATAACACAAAACTGGGGAAGTGGCTGATTGACCAGAGGCTTGTGCTGCCATCCAGAAGTACCTCAAGAGGCTGGAGAAATATGCTGACAGGAACTGTACAAATGGGAAATGCCAAGGATCTGAGCCATGTGTGCTAATACCAGCTGGGAGAAGCAAAGAAGAGGCAGCCAAGCTCTGCCCAGTGGCGGAAATCAGGACAGAAATTAACTAAAATAGAAGCAGTTTCACCTAAAGACAAGAAAACACTTTCCTCCTGCAAAAGTGGTCAGATACTGGTAGTAGAGGTTCCTAGAGAAGCTGAGGAGCCTCCATTTCTGGGGAGACTCAAAACCCAGTGAGAAATAGCCCTGGGCAGGGGTTAGATTATACAATCTCCAGAAGTGCCTTCCTGCCTCAAAAATCACTCATTAGATGGTTATCTATCTCATTTTACTCTTTTTACTGTCCTGACAATAGTCACCAATAAAGTAAAATAGACAGGCACTCTACCACCACACATAAAAAAACCAAACAAAAACCCTCCAAAAAAAAAACCAACAAAAAAAATCTCAAAGCAATAACAACAAACAAACCACCAAACCAAAACAAAAACCAAGCAACTGAAATGAAGCTAAAATCCATAGAAATTTGAGAAATCTCATCTTAAGTCAATGAAGTTTTCTATTCAAGGACTGTCACTACTGTGCCAGGACCATTTGCCCACTGATCATTTACACATTTGAAAGCCATATGGCAAGTAAAAGATATTTTCCCTGCTGAACAAAATCACTACTGGGTTGTTGTTTTTTTTCCCAGTTTTCTACAATTACAGTATTTGATCCAGCTCAAGAAGAAAAAGATTTACAGGAGATCTCTCTTACCACTTCAAGGAAGAATGAACACTATTAGCAGCTAAACATAAGCCATAAAACCTACCAAGCCATCTAATAAAGAAGACTATTCTTGCTGTACACATCATTTTCCTTGGAAACTTCTTCTACTGTAAAAAAGAGCTAATACCTAAAAATTAGCCAACTGAGAATTTCTTTCCCCCAAAGCAATAAATTGGTTTTTTACTCAAACCAGAGAAAGAGTTGTTTCATGGTTTGAACCTTTACCCTTTAATATTTTCCTGTTTGCTTGGCGGGTTTTTTCCTTGATTCTTGATTTGTGTTGGATGACAAAGGTTGCAGGATCAGATCCACCAACATGCTGATATTAGTATGAATCTCTAGCTGATCTAAAACAATATTTTTCAATAATAACAACACAAACAAGCCTTCAGAAGTTGGGAGGTTTTTAAGCATCGTCCTCTACCCAAGTGACTCATTTCTAAAATATTGGCATCTAAAAGCATGGTTAAAAAAAAAGATGAAATTACATACTTTTACCTGCTATCAAAAGCAGTTTAATCATCTGAAGATAGGAAAAGGAGTCTAAACCTCATCAGCACCCCCCTAGTGTACCTGTATACCTGTGCAGGTACACAGCCTGGAGTAAGATTCTATAGGCAACCCATGATTATTTGTTTGTTATGTATAAAAATCCCCTCTTCCTTGAAGTACAGTGAAACAATACTAGCAATAGCATTGCTAAAAATATTGTTTGCTGCCAATACCAAACACTTGCAATAATATGCTGTACTGAGAAAACAATCTCATGACAGCAAGAGCAATGATAATAATATATTCACTCCCTCAGAGTTATCATCTTAAGTCATCTAGAAAATTTCATCTGCAAGATCTATGTTGTTATCAGCATACAACAAAGACAAGGAACCCCTACAAATGCACAGAGCATTGCAGCAAACAGGTGGAAGGTGCATTTGACAGAAGAAATATTGTCTGTTCCTGTGTCTGGAAATGCATTCAATAATCTTCCTCAATGATTAATACATCCCACGTGTGAAAGCCTGCATAAAAGACCAAGCAACAGCTGTAATTTACTGAAGGAGGTAGGACAGCTCAGCAGTAGAAACCATCCAAGCTGTAAAATGACAGTGTATTAGTAGTTCCCATCCATTTAATTACAGTTTAAACTTTCCAATATGACACAGTAATAAATTGAAAAATGCTGCATTACTGGCTATATTTTTTCTTTTAGACAGATGTTGTACATGGTATATTGTGGACCTTTTCCATCTCTTCCTTTCTGGCTGGTTATTGCATGGCTAACAGGATGTTTCATTTTAATGAAAAATACATTACTGCATTAAGATAAGGTCATCAGTTCTTAAGTTAAATGCAATTTCTGTAATAAAATTAATTGCATAACCTACATAAAAAATTTTTATGTGGGTTAAACACTTTTAATTACTACCTAAATTTTGTTCAACTGAACATTTAAATGGACTATTCACCTATAAAAAGAATGTATATACTATGAAATGCCTCCACAGTTCTTTACAGCATGCCTTTTACATGTTCTACTGTAATACAGAATGTTGTCAGCATTGTTAAAGTCAACTCTTAAGCAAGGCTGAGAGGAAAGAGGAAGAGGAGGGGGGGAAATCCTACCAGTCTATGAAGTGGGAAAACTGGCTTTGAGACTGGACCTGATTTCTCAGGGCTGTGCCCAGTCAGCTTTGGGGTATTTTTGAGGATAGAAGCCTCACAGTCTGTCCAAGTGCCCTCAAAAAACATCAGAGTAGAAAATCATGGAATATCCTGAGTTGGAAGAGAACCACAAGGATCAAAGTCCAGCTCCTGGCCCTGCTCAGGACCCAGAATCACACCATTTATTTGTAAATCCTGTTTTGTTCCACATAAGTGACAATTATTTGGTATAGTTATCAAATTGCTGCTGCATCAGGAGCTAGAGCTCAGACAGAATAAATCTTTGCTTATAAAACTAGTATTTGCCCAGTAAAGCTTACACACTTAGATCAAAGATGAACAACTCTCCCATGAAAGCCAACATTAGAAGGATTTTATCTCACTAGTTATAAAGTTGTTCTGATATGTGAAACAGGACACTAATAAATTCTCCATTACATTAAAAAAAGAAATGCATCTGAGTCATTTATGCCTTGGATGATTCAGGTGGTTGTTGGATTACTGTTACCTGAAATCATAGTCCCTTTTTAAAGTCCTTACCACATAAGTTTGTATAGGCTAAGAGATTCTTCCCCAAGAAATAAAAGGTTCTTAAGAGAACTTTGTTTCAATAGAAATTAAAATAAGTATTTATCTTATTTTGTTCAATTCAGCTCCTGAACATCCAAAACAATAACCAAGTGTTAATTCACATCTAAGTCAGATGATATTGAACTGTATAATGATGGGTCCTGGGACATGAAAAATTGATTTAATTTACCATGCAGACTGTTTTTCTCAGTTTTAGTTTTATGCCTACAATTCAATGCATAATATTCAACCAATTGATTTATGAAAAAAATATTCCTATACTATCTTAAATGTGGTTCCATACTTCAGAATCAGATTAAATTTGACATTTTATAATTGTCTTCATTTTAACAATCTTGTCAACAGAAAAAAAAAAAACTTATAGAAAAAAGAAAATGTTCAGAATGTATTATTGATAGGAATCTTTGGAAATGCTTTCCTTCTATACTATCAAACTTAATAAATTGGTAGCTTATCTAAGTGAATGTATAATATTCTATGGCAGAGAAGTGGATAAAAGACTCTTTACAATATTCCTCATTGTATTTTCTAAGTGTATTCTAGGGAGTAAAAAAAGGAAGCAGCCTGTCCCAGCTCAAAAATACCAGGGAATCTGAATTGCTAATCCTACTCAGTCTGTAATGAAAACCCCATTCTAGGAAATACACCTGGCAAACATCTCAAAAACAGCAGCAAACAGGTAAAAGCATTTATTAGGTTTTTTTGCTTTTCATGCATTTGTCAATCAATTCAATCCATGTTCTTTCTTCTGACTTGAAGACATTTTCAAGTTTTTATATTTTTGTTACGCCTAGAAAATATTTTTTTTAATGTAAAACTAGTGAATTTTTCTTACAATCTCAAGTGTTTGATTATCTTTGACATAGTGAATGCAACTTTGCATTCTATTGTCTTGAAAACATATTTCAAATATTTTTTTCCCAGAATCATTTTTTTGGATCTCCTTCTTCCTTTGGTTGGCTTCTCTCATCATTTAAATCAAATCAAAGTCAAATACACCAGTTTGAGGTAACGGTTTTGAAATTTTAGCTAAATTACTTAGTTGGAAACTAGTGAAATAAAAGCTTATAGCAGCAGACAGTACTGCAATTTCAAAATTATTAATCCTACATGATTTCATTAAGTTGTTAAAGCTTAACAAGTGTTTTAAAAACTGCTTATAGATATCATATTTAATAAGAGAAGTTTAAAGATATTGCTACTCATTCAAAAGATTTTGAAAACTGCATCTACATCCTTTTGGCTACTATACATTCTCATTCCCTTACCAAATTATTGTCCATTGACTATTTTGTTTTGGTCTCTTGCCCAGAATAATCTATGAAAATGCACAGGTGCAAGATTTACATTGAGAAACATATTTCAGGCATTTCTAATCATATAAAATCCTTCTCTCCACAAAGTTTTTAATTTAATAAAAAATTTTGCATCCCCACACCTGTTTTGCTCAAACTCTGATTTATGGACCAAGTATTTAGACCAATTTCTCTCCTCCTCACTTGTTTGTTTTTGTTTTTTTTTTTTTTAATTGGAGAATTTGACCCCTTTTTCCAAGCAGAAACATTTCAAGGCATTGCAACTCAGCTTCACAGGGGAGGACAGCATAATCAATATGAGTGAAGTTATATTTATATTTAAAGTTCTATTTATAGTTATATATGAAGTTATGTTTAAAGCACAACTACCCTAATTTCACAAACATTCCTGTGGAAATTCTACCCTCTGAAGATCTGCAGAATTCCCAATAACCATGGCCAGCATTTACTCCTCAACCTTGCCAGGCTTGCTTTGTTTAAATTTGCCTTCACTTGGGTGGAGCTTTGTTTCCACTCACTTCAAATATAAATTACTGATGATCTTGTTGCAGTTACAGTAATTTCACAATTATAAGATGCACCTGATTATAAGCCACACATCCGGGTAGCCCACAGGATTTGTCCATATATAAGCCGCACCTGAATATAAGCCGCATTTTTTTTTTTTTTTTTTAAAAAGGGAGGCTCCATGTGCAACAAAGTAACGAGTTAGCAACAGAATCACGCCAGCGTGGGGCATGGTGTCAGGTACTCAAGTTGCAAACAGTTTTCATAGACCAGTGAAGCCTTTAAAGGCAGCCCCAGGCGCCCTCCCAGTGCCGGGTGTCCAGGCACTCCCGCCCCCGGTGCTGGCTGCCGCGGCCCCTGCCTGCTCGGTGGTGGTGGCGGCGGCTGCGGCGGCAGCGCCGGTGGTAGTGAGCCCCCGCCTGCTCAGCAGTGCCTGGCGGCACGGGTCCCCGCCTGCTCGTCTGCACACGCCAGCAGTGAGCCCTCCCCTGCTAGGTGGAGCCTGGCGGCGGTGGGTCCTCTACCTGCTCCGTGGAGCCCAGCAGTGGCGGGTCCCGCGTGCCCCGGCAGCGGCGCGCGGGCTCACTGCAGGGGGGGCGCCGCAGCAAGCGGGGGCTTTCTGCTGGGGGGCACCTCCGGGGCATGAAGCCCTCTCCCCACCTGTCCCCAGACCACCTGGCTGTGGAGCCCTGCGGCAGCGGGTCCCCGACTCTCCGTGGAGCTCGCCGGCAGCGAGCCCTCTCCTGCTCTGCGGAGCTTGCTAGCAGTGAGTCCTTGTGCCCTGGCAGCACCCCCCGGCACAGAGCCCGCGCCGTAGAGCTCACTGCTGGCGGGCGCCGCCGGGGCGTGGGGGCAGCGCCGCCAGGGCGCAAAGCCCGCTCCCCACCTGCCCCCAGCCCACCTGGCCGCGGCTTCACGGCAGCTCTCTCTCTGGCCGGCTCTCACTTCTGGGTTGGCATTTTGCTGGGATTTGTCCATAAATAACCGCACCTGATGATTAGCTGCACCACTGGTGTAGGCTGCATTCTTCAGTGAAAAAGGTGCGGCTTATAATCATGAAACTACTGTAATTGGTTTTACTTTTGCAGATCAGAATTGGTTTTCCAGGGTAACAAGGAAATCCAAGCACTGTTTATCTAATGTGCATTAAAATGCAGTAAAAAGAGTGAATTGGCATGTAAAAAGAGTGGCAAAACAAACAGAAGTGTAAAAAACAAAAATGACTGAGTGAGGATCCCACCCAATGCCATCATGACCTGATTTTCCATTACCCAGGGGAATCTGCTTCAGGTATCACATCAACTACACTAAAAGGTGAGGAAACAAGAAATCCTGAGAGCAGATAGAGAAGATCCATTTTCATCACTGCCATGAATTACAAGAGTATCCATTTCCTTGGTTCCATTCCCAGCTAGGTGGGATATTTCCAGATATAAAGTTGGAGGCTTTGGAGATGCAGGTACAAACACTCCAGAAGAACATCTGATGAGAAATTCCAGCTGATCCCATCCTGGAGCTGACAGACCTTGTGTAAATTGATACATTAGTTCTAAAGAAGGTAATAATTTTCTCTAGAGTTATGACAAATCATTCTCTCCTTGAACTTCCCATATATTTATGAACATATTTGTTCAGGACAGGACTGCAAATCTAAGTTCACCAGGGACTGTTTTCATCTCCCCAGTCTCCAAAGAGCAGCAAAGCTGGCAAACCTGATCTCTCTGTCTTTGATCTTCTTTGCTTGTAGACAAGTTGTAAGAGATTAAGCTCTTTTCCCATCACTTAGTCATTTAAAGTGATACTCTGTGATTCCCAAGGGTAAATGCATTAGGCTACTGATCAGTCTTGGAACTTAAAAAAAATTGAAAAATTTATAAAATACTGTTAGCTTATGCAGTTCTTCTCAGACTTTCAGAAACCCTTTGATAATACAGGGGGATAATTCCTATTTAAACCAATATCTAGGGAGAATTCAAATGGCTACTTTTTAATGTAAACTGCTTTTTAAAATAATTATTCTTTCTTTCTATGTTTCATATATGTATGTACTTACTTTAAGGCTACCTGAAAATATATGTAGAATCTCAAAAGGGGGGGATAATGCTAAATTAAAATCCTTGATTACTGCTGTACTGTAGAACAGCAGTTTAAGGTTTGCACAAGTTGTACCACTTCCCTCCACGTCCACAGTATCCCAGACCCAAATATAGGAAGCCCTAGGAAATGATTGAATCCTTAAGGAAACTACCTGAACAGCTCCCAAGTTGTATATACATTTTTCAATTTAACTGCATTTATATCCTTCCAAAACCATTAGATTGTCCCCAGGGGAGCCACAGGAAGGCAAAGGAAGCCTTCCAAAGGAAGGAGGGTTATTTTTTTCATGCTAGACATGGTGACAACCATACAATGTAATGATGGCAAATATATGGGATTACTGCCAGATTCTCATCCAAGACACACTGATGTCTTCATCTAGTCAAATATGTTCTCCAAATAAAATTCTATTACGCAGAGCAAAATGAATGCTATATTATGGATTTTTGGCATGGAACCATAGTGATTTTAAACTCGGTTGTCTGCCATGAATCATGCTATTAATTGGCATATAAATTGTACAGATGTACATTCTGCATTAAGTGACCTTTCCTTTCAAGGTCTTACAGAATCGTTTGTCTCTAAAATGGCCACTATGCAAACAAACAAAAAACCACCTCAGAATCAGCTCGGATTAAAAATATCTTTACACCTTATTCTTAAAGAAGTGTTCAAGCATTTCCAATGGCTATTCAAAGAGATCTTAATTTAATACAAGAGAAACTTACTTTTTACAATTGTGATTACACCACTGAAAGGTCTTCTTGAAAGGGATAAGCAGATAATTACTAAAATGTGCACCTATAAATTGCAGGTTTAGTGCTTGCAATGGAAGCTGACTGAATTATTTCCCTTTCTGGCTCCCTTGAGAGAACAGACTCATTTGGGAGCCACTGCCTTCATCCTTCGTAAACTTAGCAGTCAAATTGTAAGATTCCACTAATGATTTTTAGTATTTCTTTATCTAAACTTGAAATTTAGCCACACCTTGAAAAATTCTTCAGAACAACCCAGGACACTTTAAGCCTTATCATTATTAGTGTTCATTTATGTGTCACAATTTCCAGTGGCACTATAATGTTCTCAAAATACAAAGCCATACCTAAAACATGTTTATCTCCTGTCTCAATGAAGTCTTTGGGGGAGAAAGAGTTCCTATATTTATAATAAATTAGAGCTACCACATCTCATTTTTCCCTACATTAGGAAAAATATGTGGAAATGACAACTGCTAACTGCATCAGAAGGGAGTCACCAAGTTATTATTAATTTGCTCTTCAAGAGGGAACAAGAGGAAACCATGCCAACTTAAGGTAAATAAAACATATTAACAGTGGACAACCTTACCTTTAAAGACACCAGATAGGTAACATTTAAAAAATTGAAAAAAACCTACTTCAAAATACAACACTAAACTGTTAAGGAAAGATCATCAACATATTTCAATGTTAGCTAGAGTTGAGGGCTCGTTTTGTCGGCTGAATCTCTCTCAAATCCATTGGAAACCACTGTCAATTTCAGCGGTCATGCCAACTCTTCCCTGCTTCCAAACAATCAGTGAGGGAAAGATGGAGAACATTGGTGGGAAGAAGCTCACCCCAAAAGCTGGGGCTCTGGGTCAGCACCTGGACACAGCAGACCAGAAAAAACAGCAGCAAAAAGCAAGCATGCGAACTCACACTCTTGAAGTCCTTGTACTCATTCAAAAGCAGGTTTAAAATTGCTTTGTGCCCGTTCATACATTTAATTTTCCTCAAAAAATTCCAAGCCTGACATGTTAGATACTGAAGGAGAACTTTTGGTTGTTTAAGATAATTTGTGAGTTTGGAGGTGGGGATAGTCTGTAAGTAAATTAAACATCCTGGGAGAGTAAAAGCAGTCAGCAGAAACATACACACCTCTATTCACAAGGTGTTTGCAGCAATAGAAAGAATCACAGGACAGCTGAGGTTGGAAGAGACCATCACCCTTCCCACCAAACCTTCGTGGAAACTGCCAAATACCTACCAAAGTGACAGAAAAATGTTAGTGGGTAAAAAAAGGAAGGGAAAGGAGAAGGAAGGAAAAATCACATAGTTTCAAGACAAAAAAAGGTAGACAAACATGTCATTAAGATGATGTTAAATAAAAACTCGTGCCTTTTTTTCTCTGGGAAATCCCTATCACTTTTATTCCACTTAGTGGATTTCTATAGATTTAGAAAGGGACAATTAGACCTCGCCTCTGTTCTGCCTAGACAGTACTTCCAGGCTGAGATGCCTTTCTCAAGTATCACAAAGCAGGACTTCATGGAAGTCACACTCCTGCACCCACTGATAACAGAGCACTTGCCACATGTACAACAGCAGTGTGAAGGAAAAAATCAGCACACATTCCAGAGTTTCAAATAGAACTGAACTGCAACAACATGCTTCTCCTTCAGTTCCATACATGTTTCATTTTGACCATGCCAGAAAGTTTGACACAAACAAAAAATATTGAAGACTTACATGGATAGGAAAATATTATATTGAATTACAAAAGACATTTTGATTTTTAAATCCAGGTAACACAGAAATCACAATTATTACTCAAGTATCTCCCCTTAAGAAAGGCCAAAATTGGAGTCTCTCCCCGCATTTTTTTTGTTATAAAAAGAACACTATATGTTATGCTCAGATGACATCCTGTACACGCTCATAAAATCAATTTTAATATTATTCTTATGTTCCTTAATCTACTGATTCTGCAAAACCTTAATATTCTAAGGCTTCTGGTGGGCTGTATCAAATAAATATTATTGTTTAAGTATTTCTTTGTACTCTCAACTGTTTGTCCTTTCCTCTTCTCACCACATACTTAGCAGACAATGCAGATCAAGGATCTGCATCAGAGGTGTCTGGAATATTTCTGCATGTAGGTAATTCTCGCCACATTGGTGTCCTGCTCCCTGATTTGGATTATCTGGTTTACAGAAGTTCATAAAAGCAATAGCTGCAATTTTAGAATTAACCACAGCATTACTCTAGAAGGAATCAGTGTATGGAGTGAAGGTGGTTGGACAAATACAGAATGTATTTAAAATAAATACAAAAAAATAAAAATAACCTGGAGGATCAAAGAACTAGTGACTGCTTTTGTCGTTCATTTAAGCTTCTTATTTCCTCTTCCTTAACTGTATTATCTTGCTACTTAACAGTTATTGGTATGTAATTACAGGTACAGAGAATACCTGTATTTCATACAGCCCAGCACCCCTTGGGGCTTCACAGATGTCTCAAATTAGTAGGTGATTCCTTCAAAAGGCAGTAGAGACAAAAAGAAGCGGCTGTTACAAATTGCTCTGCTCCCTGTTCATGTACTCTCCTTGCTGCTCTTTTACTTCTAGGAGCAGCCTCACTGCTATCAAACAAATTAAAAGAAAATCAGCATCAGACTGGACCCAGTTCAGCTAAGGGCCTCGAGTGATCCTTTATTCTCTGCTCCTGCATTCACAAGAAGACAGGGCATTGCCAAAATATTCTCTTTTTTTTAAGTTAAGTCAGCAGCTACTAGATAACAGCTTGAGAATTTTTTTTGATCAAGACCCAAACCAATCAGTCTACTATGAAATATATTTCATCCTAATAAGCTTCCTTTTTTTTTTTTCCCAGAGATGTTATTATGCTTGGATCTAGAATGTTAAGACAATGCAATTTTAACACTTTCTAAAATGTGATTGATTTATTGTTCTGTCACATTATTTTTTGGATAATATGATAAATTCAATTCAATTCATCACATTATCCTATAAATATTGCAACAAATTATTAAAGCAATAAAACCTTGTGGCAGAAGTTTAATGAGATCATGTCACATTTGTGTTAAAGCCAAGTGATAAATTGCAACATCTGCAGTGCATGTGACCACCTTAAAAGGGAAACTCTGCACATTCTCCTAGTACAAGGAAAAAGTCTAAATCTTTACTTGGAGCTACAAGACAGAAAAAGCACAACAAAAAATTAAACATATATGTCTAGTCACACACTGCTTTTCCTTCTAGAAATGTAGATCAGTCCTGTCTGGATGCCATTTAATATGAAATCAGAAGAAAATTTTGTAGTATAGGGGAGGGTATATTTACCCTACAGAGATTTATTTACAAATTTATTGGGAGACCCCTTAGTTTAACAAGCTTCAAATTACTGATTTGGCAAATACATTTAAATATTATTGTTCACTAATTTTCTCCTGACAGATAAAGCTAATGGAAAAGGCTAATCACTTATCACTTACTGTTATACAAATCAAAGTTTAAAAAATCTAACATATTTCACTAGGAAAAAAACACATGGAAAGTATATAAGAAAAAAAGCCACACTGTTTACAGTAATTTCACAATTATAAGCCGCACCTGATTATAAGCCGCACATCTGGTTAGCTGAGAAGACCATGGAAATTGTCCATAAATAAGCCGCACCAGTTGATAAGATGCCTTATTTTTTTCTGCCCAGCAGGGTGGGGGTGCTGCTGAGGGGCCAGGCAGCACTGGGGGAGCAGCAGGAGCGGGAGGTGGCAGCGCCAGGAGCAGGAGCGGCAGGGGCCTGGCCACTCACCAGGAGCTGAGGGGCAGGGAATGCCTGTTCCCGTATTCCTCGCTCGCTCTGCGCGGCTGCTGAGGGGCAGGGAACACCTGCTTCCCCCGCAGCTCGTACTTCCACCTTGCCAATTCTCCTGAAATTGTTCATAAATAAGCCGCACCTGATGATTATCCGCACTGCTGGGGTAGGCTGGATTCTTCAATGAAAAAGTGCGGCTTATAATCGTGAAATTACTGCACTTACAAGTTTGGAAAGGACTTTTTATTTTTATCTATTACATTAGGTGACAGTTGGTAGAACTGCTTAAGGGGCTGGTACTTTTTGTGTAGATGTGTTCACACAGAAGCACACACTTACTTGCTTCAGATGCGATCAACAATAAATTGATGTCAATTCTGAGATGCAGCTGTATTCCCCACCCCCCTCAGTTTTTTTATGAGCAAAGGTAGATTGTGTGTCAGTTTTACTGAAATCCTTTAATAAATGAAAGAAGATGATTTAATAGGTCTTACCACTATTCAGCCTGAGTACTAAATCTTTTACTATTAAATGTTGTCCTAATTGCCTCCTGGAGGAGTTAAAAGTTCCAGTGAGTCATTCAGAATCTCTGCCTTCTTATTAAGAATCAAGTTCAGTAAAGGGGCTGAAACCAAACCATTTGAGTTAGAGACCCAATTCTTCCCTGACCAAACTCTTTCTGAGAAACAGGTTACAGTCCATTCATTGGTTAATCAACAAGGCTAAATTCACCTCCTCACTTTATTAGACTATAACAATAGAAAACTATCATACCTCTGATTTCTAAAATTGAGTGTAGTGTGTGCATTTACAAGCACAATGCTTATAAATAACTCAAATATAAGCTTAAAAATATATATTAAATAATATGAAATATACAATATATACTATATATAAACACATTGTTTAAAAATACTGTAAGCCGCTGTTAACTGTACATGCCTCAAGAAACAAGCTTTTTGAAATCCCACAGACTGAAAAAAAAAAGTATTCAGAAAAAAAGCAACATAAACCAGTTGTTTAATAGCAGTAAACAAGAAATGATGTATTTCAAATGATATTTTCTATATTGATCATACTGGAAAGAAGATATTAGAGTGTTTTCATTTTAATAAGCAATTGGGAATTAAAAAAAAAAAAAACACTATTTATTTGCTGCCTTTATTAATTGTGCTAAATCTAAATTTCCAAATGAGTACTAATACTAGCTGCAGGTTGCCTTTTTGTCCTATTCTTTTATCCAGGTAACACTGCAGCCTATTTTTGTGCATCACACAGAGCACCAGCCAGCCCTGTCCTCAATGCTTTCAACAGAGCAGGAACTCTTCTACTCAAGAATAAAGCATTAACACCCACCACAATTTTTTTTGGATGAGAGCAAAGACTGACAAATGATTCCTTCTCAACCAAATTTCTATGTCCTACATCCTTAAGAAAAGCCAGCAATTGCAACCATGGGGTCTTAATCTGTGGAAGTTGATAAAAATCAAGAAGATCATCCTCAGACACACCCTGTACTTGCCCTCTCTCTAAAATCTGCACAACCCAACACTCAGCCTTAAAGGTGCATCTGTAGCTCATGCTCTGGGATTTCTTTTTTTAATGTTGCCACCCTGTGGTCATTCACGGCAAAGACAAAATTGTTCTCCACGAAAAATGCAAAAAAACATTTTGGGGTTTCAAAGAGCAACTTCCTAATTTAAAAGTTGAAAGATAAAGCTTTATCAAAACATTGTGTGAGCTAACCCATATTATAAGAAAACTATAATCTTCTTTAGGGCTGTAGGAATCTTAAAAAATTACTCTAGTCACACCAGAGCCTTCTCTTTGTTCATCTTAGCTACAGCAATATCTGCACATACAGCACAAGTTATTCACAGAAGCACTACTTCCAACACGGAGTTCATTGCTTTATTTGTGTCAGTTTTGCCATCAACTTCATTAACTGGTATAAATGAACTGATAAAAGTTCCTTTTACTTAACTTGCCATCTCCCAAGAAAACCAAATCTATTTGGATCCTTTGAGTTCTTTCAAACTAAAATTCCTTACTATAAAATTTCAGCCACGAACACTTTATGGTCATGCTTCTTTCCCTTTCTGTATGCAAAGGAAACTGATATCCTTTCCCATTTTTAAAATTTAAAAATATAGCAAAAAGAAATAATTTCAAATTAATCTAGCTATCAGGTTTTTGCAAAAATCTAGAGAGGGACAAATATTCATTTGAGAGCTGTAGCTAGTCTGTTTTTTTTGTTAGGCACAAAAAAGCCTACTCAATTATCTTTATAGCAGATCACATTAAGTTATTTACTGTCATTACCAACTATCTTGCTTCTGCAAGTTTGAGATTTCTTTGCACCTGTTGGGATACTGCAACAAGGAGGGGAAAAACACCCCACAAACACTGACACCCAAAGGTCACTCCAACTGCAGTGTACGCACCAGGAATAAACTCAACCAGCAACATCCTTTTTACCCTCCTGATCTTCCTAAGAGGTTTAAAGCAGAAAGATGATGTCAATAATTTTATTCTGCTTTTTTGTTGTTTTGAAGCCTTCTTCAAGTGCAGTCGTTAAGAAAATGAGCTCCCTGGCTGCCAGCACACTGCTCCTAAACAAGGGAACAAGAGCAGCCCTAAAACATCCACTATAGTCCTCCCAACGGGGCCTATTTGGGGATTTTGTTTTTCTTTTAAATTTGTAGCAACATACCACCATGTCAGGACTAAGTTTTTGGGGGTGTGAAAAGGACACCTGATACTCTCACACTGCACTCAAGGACATTTATTTCAGTCTGGTTTTGATGTGTTAATTTTTAAAGTTTCCACCTACCTGCTGAACTGAAAAGTGAATCTCTTACAGCTTTACACCGAATATTCTCTGCTGGTTCCACTGTCACAGGTTCTACAGAGTGATGTGAATGATAGTCTGCCATATTTAATTTGTAAATCTCTATGAAGATATGGATCATTACATGGAAAGATCAAATGTCAGACACTTCCCTTCCTTCATTAACGCAAAAAACACCTAATTCCATCTGCATAGGTAGACCAATTGAGCATCCTACATTTTGCAAAATCAAGAGTTCACTAATCTTAGGAAATTTGCATGGAAAGAAGAACATAGCGAGCTTTTCACAAATCAGGAGAACTCTTAATATCAAAAAGTAATAGCAGATCTCTTTTTAGCTCAAATCAGGTTAATAACTGTCTCTCCTCTCATGCATTTTTATCAACTGTAAGTTTTCAAATATCTTCCTAATACTCCAGTCATCATGAAGGTGCACTGACCCTCAGCTTTACCAAGCCTTAACTTCAATTACACTAGTCTGTGACAGAGTTAATTAGAATATACTTCCATAGCAGTAGAATGTAGTGGCAATATAAATGAGAACATAGAAAAATGAGCTGATGTGACAGTAAAAAGGACTTTAAGAATTAATCTGAAAACCACACAAAACAATCCATCATTGTTACAATATCAAATCCTTAAAGTTTCCATTACTTTGTTTTTGTAATGTCACCAGTAAACAGCCTCCTGATACTCAAACTCAGCTGTGTCTTGGAATTCATTTAGCACATTGAATTCACATAATTAATTCTTTATTTCTACCTATTTATCAGCCCTTCTCATTGATATAGAATAGAAACCCTCATTCAAAACACTGATGATGGGTACCTATCATGTATGGCTGATTAAGCTGATTGCAGAATCCAAATAAACATCCAGCCAAAGCTCTGCTCCACAAAACTGAATTAATTGGATACACTGGGGGAAAAAGGGTGCATAAGAAACAGCTTTTGGGATTTGAGCCCCTGGACTCAGATGGCCTAAATTCAGGTGTGTTGCCAGCAGATTAAAGATTAGCAATTTATCAAAAAATATTATATATTTCTGAAACATGATGGTTACAGATTTCTTCAAAATATAATCAATGTTGCAAACAAAAAAACAACAAAAAAACCCAAAAAATCCCCAAACAAAACAAAACAAAAAACCCCCATGTAATTTACAGAACTCAAAGTATGCTGTAATAGTAATTTCACAGACTTTTGACAACAGGTAATTGCAGTCATTTCATACCCCACCCCCGCTTTTTTTTTCCCCCTGAAGTGTTTTTTCCACTCTCATAACAGTACATTTGTCTCAGAGTAACACTGTACTTCCACATAATACTGCTTTCTAGAAATTACTTCTTTCATTACGTTTCTGCAATTTTATATATATACAGTACACAGTAATATGATGGATGCCCTATTCAGAACCCAGCTACATCATTACATGTACAATGTGTTGATATCACCAACTTTGGAGCAAACAGGCAGCTGAAAGCAAAATGGAAGGAAAAGGAGAAAAAAGCATCTGGTGGATTGAGCGGGCAATGAGACAAACGATACAAGTTTAGTGCTCCCAGCAAAAATATTTTTAAAAATGCTATCAAATTGAATTGTTACTCCACCAAGGAGAGGAGAAAGGCAAAGGACACTTGATGAACATTAGCAAAAAGCTGGCTTTAGTGGTGGACAGCAGTGATCTATAGTTCTGCATAATAGGCTCTTCGCTCTATAAATCTGCTCCACTCCACAGCACTTCCCCAAGTAGGTGATATATTTCTAAAAAGTTCGATATAAATGTCACCCTGAAAGCTTGCCACACTGAGGACCATTCTAAATGTCAGAACAGTCTCATGCGACCTATGACAGAATTTAGGATTAGTCTGTGCCCCATCTTCCTAAAATGAATTTCTAAGACTGAGTTACGCCTTTGGAATTTGGATTCTGATCTGTGCTGTTACTCTGTCTCCTTGTCTTCAAAAGTACAGCATTTATTTTTCAGTTTCTCAGTTTTAAAGGCTCAATACACTTGGAAAAAGCAATGAGGAATATTACACCAGAACACATTATTCTGACATTCTTTGAAAGAATTAATGTGAATCATGGCTGCATTTTGGATTTTAATTTTTGCACAAATACCAATTCTTTTACAGAATGCAGAGAAAACTAAATTCCACTAGCTCCACTGCACACAGAACTGAACATAAAGAGGTACAAAAGGCTGGATCCCTGTAGCTATCATAACACAATCTTTAAACACCTTCCAAGAAAAAAAAAAAGAGTGAAATTCATTGGACCTAAATTTGACCTAACCAAGATAAAGCAGCATTAAAATAAAGGCACTAGTATATAAAGAGAAGAAAAATTACAGAAAGTAAGTATGAAATTAAAAACTTTCACAGTTCATATTCACACATGCATTAATTTATAGGAGAACACTACCTGGTGTTCAATGGATTTATAGAATTATTCACCTATATTCACATTTTAAGGCTCCATTATCCTTACTAACCATTTACTCTTCAGTGTCAGCTCTTTTTATGCTAGATTTTGTTAAGTTATTACTTACCAAAGCAAGGAGAGCCATTGACAGAGGAATGATTCTTGGTGTAAACACAGGATAACAAACTCTAAATATTTTCTGTGTTTTGTTGCATGTAAAAATATTTTTATTAATTGTGTGGGTTTTAGTAAGATGGAAGCTTTAGCTGAAGCTTTGCCCTGGAGAAAATTGATACTCTTTTACAAAATATTTTCACATAACTTGTAAGACACTCACAGCAAGAGTATCATTATCCAGGACAATTAAACCTAAAAAGGAAAAAAGCTTCATTAATGAAAATGCCATAAAAATTGCCTTATGAACCACATTTCACAAAAATTTATATAGACTACAGGAATGTTTTATTGCATAACATAAGACCATATAATTCAGGGGTAAACATTGATGCACAGCTCAAGGAGCACAATTAGAGATTATGCAAGAGGGCAGCTTCAGCAGCATCTTGCTCATGACTCCAAAGCCATACAAATATAAAGTACAGTAATTTCATGATTATAAGCCGCACCTGAATATAAGCCACACTTCCGGGTAGCCAGGAAGACCACGGGATTTGTCCATATATAAGCCGCACCCGAATATAAGCTGCAACTTTTTTTTTTTTTAAAGTGATGATCCATGTGCAACAAAGTAACGAGTTAGTAACAGAATCACACCAGGGCGGGGTTTGGTGTCCGGTGCTCAAGTTGCAAACAGTTTCCATAGACCAGTGAGGCCTTTAAACGCAGCCCCACGCACCCACCCCGTGCCACCGGTCCCAGCACTCCTGGCCCAGTGCTGGCTGCCGCAGCCCCCGCCTGCTCAGTGGCAGCGGTGGCTTGCTTGCCCGTGCAAAGGCAGCGGCGGCAGCGCGCACGCCAGTGTGAAGGTGGTGGTGCCCGGGGAAGGGGGGAGCCCGCGCACCGCAGCGACAGTGAAGATGGCGGCTCCCAGTGGGGACAGGCCTGCGCACCGCAGCGACAGCAAAGGCGGCAGCGCCCGGAGGCGATGGGCCCTTGCACCGCGGCGACAACAAAGACGGCGGCACCTCGCGGCGGCAGAGGCTGCAAAGGGTCCCCGCTCACAGCAGAGGAGGGGGTGAGCGAGCCCCGCTTCGCTCGCTCCGTTGGAGGAGGGGGAGCCCTGGCTCGCTCGCGCAGGCAGAGGGGGCAAAGGCGGCTCGTTCACTCATGCGAAGGTGGCGAAGCCAGGCTGGCCTCGCCAATCCAGCGGTGGCCCACCCCCTGCTCGTCAGTGGCTCCGGCTCACCGCCCACCCAGCAGCGGCTCCGCGGCAGCTCTCTCCCTGGCTGGCTCTCACTTCCGGGTTGACATTTCACTGGGATTTGTCCATAGATAAGCCGCAACTGAATATAAGCCGCATTACTGGAGTAGGCTGGATTCTTCAATGAAAAAGGTGCGGCTTATATTCGTGAAATTACTGTACATAGTGTTCAGAAGTTCTTTTCTTGGAAAAAGTTCCTCAATCTGGGCAAAACTAATACAATTATCTAGTCTGAGCTCAATTATTATACAAGGTATGCTAAATAAAACATCAAGCTCAGGCTTAAGTAAGACTTGAAGGAATCATGAGCCGTATGGCAGCCCTCTGAACCAAAATTAATTTCATCTCCAAGACTACATAGGTCATTGTCATAACAGTTTGGATGAGAAAATTGAATTGGGGGTCAGTATGCATCTCATACTGCTAACAGTAGTTCTTATCACTTATTACTGCAATAAAAGGTGGCCCACAAACTAGAGAGGGTGTATGAAAGGTTAATAGCACAGCCATCTAAACGTACAGTTAGTACTTTGCAGATTCACTGTGTCAGATTTTATTTAGTGTTACTCTACTGCATCCTGTATTACCAAGCATAAAATAAATTGCATTTTTATAGCACACTGTAACTATTTTATTACTTCTATTTATTGGAAATACTTTTACTGTTTTCAGATAAAATATATTGAAAAACTCAAAAAATTCATATGTTATTCTGTCATTTTTGCTATAAAGTACGTAAAAAGTACTTTGAAAATCTTTAAAATTTACTTTTCTTGTTTTGTTGCACACATGCACTGGGTTAAAGTGACAAATTTTACCTGGAAATTTCATTGTGTTACTACAGAAATGCTACCTGTGATGTTTCACAAAGTTTTCAAGATTTCATTTCTGTACTAAACCATCAAGTGGCTGTGCTTTATACACTGCCACACGGCCAGCATACCTGATGGATTAAAAAGATCCAGCATCCCAACTCACCTTAAACACATTAAGCTTTAAGAGAAGCTGAAAGCAGCATTTGTGTTTATGCTGAAATACACCAAGGACATCTTAATCACTGGTCACAGCCAGCACAAATTTATGAAAGTCCTTCTTAAAAATCCTGATTTCCTCTTCTGACAAGGTACACTGGGCAACTCACCCAGCTGCTCAAGGGAGGATAGTTGATGTGATCTTTCTGGATTTCAGTAAAGTTTTGATCCTGTCTTTCCCAGGATCCTTCTGGATGAAATACATCCCACAGCTGGATAAACACACCATGGGATGGGTGAGTGACTGCTCACAGGTTGGGCACAAAGGGTTACAGTGACTGGGGGACATCAGACTGGTGACCTGTCACTGGTGGGATTCCACAGGACTCCATCCTCAGCCCCGTGCTCTCCAACATCTTTATAAATGACCTGGTCACAGGACTGAAAGGGAGACTGTTTTCCAATATACATTGGGAGGAGCTGTTGACTCCCTCAAAGACAAGTGCTGGATTCTGCCCCTGGGATGGGACAATCCTGCATTTGTACACACACTGAGGAAGGAGAGGGTGGAAAGCTGTGGAAAGGGCCAGTAGCAAGTTGAAACTGAGTCAGCAGTGCCCTGGCAGATGTGTTTGGGGCCTTCTATTTATTGCTTTGATTTCTGGCAAATCTCAGCCATCACACTCCAGTAACCCTTTCCAGTGGGAGTGGACCCATGCAGAATCAGAGGGGGAGCAGGTCTCAATAGAAGCAGCCAGCATCCCACTGATTCCTGTGCTTTCCTCTCCTGGACCTCCTAAAAATCATAATCCACATTTCTTCTAGGATACTGTTGTCATAGATATCTACATATTAACAATGCTAAAATGAAATGGGAGGGAGAATAAATATTTTTGTCTTTGCTCCTATTAACAGTGTCACAACTAATTCTAGCAGTACAGGACTACAGCCATGAAAAAGCCCATACAAAGTGAGAAGCTAAAAAAAATAGCTCTCAAAAAATTGACATGAAGCTTGTACAGACTTTCACTGGGATTAGTTCATTTTCAGATATTACTTGACCCTCCTGATGCTCTCTGGGTGTTTTGTGACAAGACATGCACAGAATGACTCTAACCTGTCAAGTTTAACTTGGGAAGATGTTGCTGAAATGTCCCTGTTCATCAGCCCATGGCATTCATCTATCTGGGGAGCCAAAGTTAGATAGTTACAGGTCACATTACTATACATGAGCACATGATCCATGCAATAGAGAGGCGCAGCCAAACCTACCTATGTGCATGCTGAAAAATAACCTCCTCCCACCTCCAAGAGAAAAACTCTGAACAAGTGACAGATGACTGACAGTGCAGATCACGTACCAGATATTTTATGCACCTTTTTTTGTTGCATCAGTATGCAGGTTTCAAGTATTTGTAGGTTACATATTGAGTATTTTTGAAAGAGAACAGCTAAAAGAAACAGGAATCCTTGCAAAGTAAATTTTTATTATGATACTCGATGTGTAACAAGAGCTCTACAAGAACTGCTCTGGGGTCACCCAAAACTGTCTCTCTTTTTAAACACTATGAAAACAGAACACACACACAGCAGCTGACCACACACTTCAGTTCAAAGCAGTAACTTCAACCTCACTGCCCCAACACAAGCCACACTGGTCAAGCTAAGGGCTGTAGTCAGGCACTTTCCCCTCACACCACTGCCCCAAGATTTTCTGTGAAAAATCTCTCACTCAGATGAGGAAATAATCTTTTTAAAACATACTGATTCGTACCACAAGGTTTTTCTTTACAAAACTGCTGTTTTCTATCAAGTTTTAAATTCTCAGCTGGTTTGGAGACACAGGGATACATTTGAAATAGGTACTTGAATTTTCAGGAAAATACTTGAATGCTAAATTAAGGGTGGGTTAAGGAAGATTTGGGAGGGTCTGGTTTTGTTGGGTTTTTGCCCTGCAAGAGCTGCCAAGACTTGGAGAGCCAGAAGACTCGTCTCAGGTCTCCACTCCATCATCTGTTTTCAAATCCAAGGAGCTCCAGTACTTAGGAGGAATATTTTTATTGGAGAAAAAAGGAGAAAATCCATGCTGTTTTCAATCAAGGAAGCAGAAAATCCTCTTTTGCAGAGGCTGTTTGAGGAATAGTGACTGCATTTTCCTGAGAGGCTAAAAACTGCCCGCTGGCCATGTTCTTGACAGAGTAGCAACTCCAACTTACTCAAGGGAAAAACCCAAACTGTGCCAAGACAGCAATAATTGCCAAGTGGAAGCAGGTAATTAAAGTGAGGGGGGATATTTTCCCAGGAGTGGGAAGACCAGAGAGGTGCAGCTGAGCCTGGCAGAGGGAGCTTGCTGCTCCTTTCCTGCAGGACAGGGCTGTTCCCATCCCTGACTCCCTGGATGCAGGGCCAGCTCAGGGACCATCCCAGCCCTGCTGCAGCTGTGGTACCCCAGGGCCCATTCCTGCCTGCTGAGCACTTCAGGATTCCTCAGGAGAGAAAAGCTCCTTTTCTACCAGGAAAAAAAAAAAAAAAAACAAAAAACATTTCATCTCAGCCTCTTCCTTTAAAAGTAAGTGCATTTTTTTTTTTTAAATCTCATTGCTTTCCTCATCAATTTTTATATACCCTTAACCTCTTTCTATATTCCTCCCAGGCTTTTTCTGAATGTTTTCATCACACAATTTTTTTCCCCTATTATTTGCAATTGTATTTTTAACTTACTTTTTCATCCCCCTTGGCCTTTTTCCCCCCTGCCTTCCTGCCCATGCTGTAGTTACAGCTCCATAACACACATCACCAGTGGGCAGCCATTAACTCATCTTTCAATGCTTTGTTTCCCTTCTGTGTTCTCCTTATATTCAACATCCACCCAACATTTCACTCTTGAACTTCATCTGTCTAGCTCTTTATAGTGCTAAAAAAGGACAGAAACAGGTTTTGGTTACCAGTCCAGTGCATTCTCTTTCCTACAAAGCACTGGTGTGATATTTCACTGTGCTCACTGCCTGAACAGGTGCCTGCAGGAACAAACTTCTCCCCACCACCCTTTGCAATGCAAAGGAGATTCTGCACTGGTAAGTAAAAGAGCCCAAGAAAGCAAAGAAAGGAAAAAACGTATAAAAGTGAATATAAGGAACAAAATGGAAAAGAAAGAAATACAAAAATAACAGGTCTAGAAATATTATCCTACAAGCAGGACAAATTTCCACATTAAAACAAACCCCCTCCCCCAGAAAAAAACCCAAAGAACTCACAGTACAGCTATGTGTGTAAAAGCAAAAAATAATTTCATGGTAGAAGTTATTGATTCAAAAGCATTTTAGATTTTAAATTTTGAAATTTAGTTCTAACACCACTGAATACATGTCCTGCCAAGATGCTGCAGGACCTCATGCTAATGACAAGTGGGCCTTTGGACCCCATCCTATGTCATCTATTTTTTAGAATCTTTCAGCTCTTCCCAAGGGATGTTTCTGATCCCTCCAGCCACCAGCCTGGAGTGTCACCACAACTGTCACTCACCCTGAGGGCTGTGCTGACCCAACCACAATGTGGTTTTTACCCCCAGCAGCCAAAACCAATCAGTTCTGGCTCTCCTAAGTGCTGTGCAAACTGTATATGGACACTTCTAAAGAGAGTCTTTTTCTCCAATTCACACATTGCCATTTTGGGTAGAGCTTGGTCATAGATGTCAACCAAGCTTCCAATGTCTAGCAACTCATACTTGATTCCTCTTGTTGGTGCAGGAAGGAGAAAGGAAAAACTGAATATTCCCTCAAACCAATTAGATAAATATTCTGGTTTTGCTTCTCTCTACTTCTAATTATCCCAGTCTGCCAATGTTGCCAGTGTCAGCACAGCTTCACATACCAGATCATGATAATTAGCAGCACAAACTTCTGATCTCTGATGTAGGAATTTCCATCAATTAACAAGTTAACAGTTAATTAGGCTTAAACAAAAAAAAAAAAAAAATCTCATCATCTGGTGCTTGTGCAGCCTGAAATTCTCAATTACACTGTGGTAGTTTAGTTGCAAGGTGAGGAGCTGTGAAGCCAGGCAGATTGGGAGCTCCAGCAGCTGGGAGGTGCTGTGAAACAAAAGGCAGATGTTGGCAATGCAGCTGATAATAACACCATAGAACTAATTTTCCCTTTCCTTGAAGGAAAGCTCCATCCAGGGTTAGCATTCCACCTGTATTCTGTGTTTTGTTATTTATTAACTCAACATCCATCAAAATGAAACCATCTAAACCAGCAGCAATGGAAGGCAATTCTTCACAATCAGAAGTTATTTAGATGGAGTTACCACAAAATACCAGGTATCTATAGTGACATATTTAATGTGCTATGAATTTTTGCAGCACAAGTCAGAGTAGGACTAAATGAATTCAAGTGGCAAACATTATAAAAAGGCAAAGTTTCCAGAAAAAAAGATGCTTTTGGTTTACTTATAACTTGATTTGTCACATTTGTCAAATTCTCAAAAAAAGGCTTTTGTTTTTTAGTTTGTGAAATCTATCCTCTTTAAAAAAATAATCCACTCAAGCCAACCACCAAAGTGAGTGGAGAAAACCACCTCACACCCAAGTCATAATAAAGGAGACAAAGAGCAGGCTTAGTCAATCCAGCCTGAGACATCTGTTCTCTCAGGTTTTAGCAATATGAAAAGAAGGACAAAAACCATGAAGCAAATAGCTTGCTCTAACTAATTATTTATTTCCCTCAAAGTAATTCAGAAGTGTCTTTTCCTGATAATGACTGGATATCCTCTAAATTCAGAAGGCTGCCTCTCAGGCACTCTTTTCTTCCCATTCAGAAGAAATAATAGGAAATGTTTAGCCTAGTTTTGGTGCCTTCACTACACAAGCAGAATTTCAGTAGCTCGCATAAAGATCATTCGAGCCCCCATGCTGACCAACCCCAGTTCCATCTGCAAAGGGTCCTCAGCTCCAACAGGACTGCAGTCACCTATCTGGACTTTCTTTGTGCTCCTCCAGTCCTCTTATTGTGTTGGTAGAAAGGCTAGGAGCATACCTACATTTTCAGAGTCTGTTTTGCCAATGCTGTTTGGCCATAAACAAGTATAACCCACTCAAAAAACCCATCAAAATGTTCATGACTGGTTCCTTCCTTAAATAAGGAGCTGAATATCATATGGTTTACAAGGTGCTACAGGCATTGAGGCTTTTTTCCTTTTTTTTTTTCACTACCACTACTACAAATAGGACAAAAAAAGAGGAAAGATCGCTGCATGTTCCCCTGCTCCATGCCAGCTGCTAACCACCCATGGATGCGGGCTCCCTCCACAACACCTCCTGACACACATGTGAGACAGATTAATATCTCAGGACTCCAGTGTGAGCACACAGAGCTTGGGCTGCAATGAGATCTGCCTGCTGTCACTGCCTAGGGGATGATGCTAAAATGAGTTTCTATTATCATAGTTTCATCTTCAAGAGGGGTCTGTTTTAAGGCAATTGACAGAAACTTATGATTGTTTTAGCAACTGCCTTGTTAGAAAACTATAAAAGTAGCTTTCTAATGTAAACATTTTCAGCTGTCATCACACAAAGATTCTCTTGGTTAAGTTCTGAAATTATGTGACTCAAAGTTTACAAATGCAGGAACTACTTCAAGTTCAAACTGCTGATCAACTAAAATGCTCTTCTCTGGAGGTCCAGAGTATTATGACAGCAGCTACCATGTCCATCCAATCAAAGTGAAAGGCAAGAGAAAATAAACCCCATAATCTTAGCTCCAACTTAACTTTCAACTACATTTGGAGGGGGAAAAAATGGAACTACTCCCTTAATTACAGACTTTGTTTCTTTCTAATTAACCAGAATAATTGAAGCATGACTTCTTAAAAGCCTCTTGCCTAACATCTCCCACAGTGGAAGCTTTCTGCTATCTGCCAAACAATATTGAGTCTTGAAAAACTTCTGGCTGGATAATCTGCTGGCTAATGCTACTGCACAGGGTACACAGTATCTTAAAAGCCCTCGTGACTTCAAAAAGTATAATTAAAGTTCTGTTGCTTTTTCAACTCTGATTCTTCCAAATAGAATAACTTGAGATTGCCAAAGAGAAAATATTGTCTCTTGATAATTTGAGATTCACAGAAGCACTATTTAAAAATCTGCTCTCGTTATGGCTTTTATACATATTTTTAAAGATCAGACATTAGTGGTAATGCTATTATTTAATAAAAGATTTTTTTTTAGGAGCACATGTTTCAGTGTCAGCATGGTTTCACATCATCCTGTTAAGTAAAATGTAATAGTTCCATCCAGTGGTCTTCCCCAGCATTGCAGAACTGAGATCAGAAAGTAAAGTGAAGACATCTTTGCACCAAACTAATTGTAAAAATGACCTAACATCAATAAAAAAGGCAGAAGTGACTCACTGAAATCACACAGTAAATGCTTAATATTGTAGCAGCATGATCAGATCACAGCTACATAACAGCTTCCTATTTGTGCAACACATCTGAAAGTAGATTTACCTGGTTAAAAAGTACTTTGAAATCACAATGCAAAATAAAAATTGTACTTACTTTCTTAATTAGTATAAAAATTACTACTTCCATAGTGAGATAAGTAACTCAATGTCAAAAACCTGTCTTCTCTTTTCTAATTTTCATAACACTCAACATCCAGAGGACCCAATCTAGAGCTCACTATGCTAAAAAATACAAAAGCACAGACAAAGACTCTCTCCTAGGAGCTCTCAGCATTGTTTATGTCCCCCAAATGTTTCAGCTGAAAGTGTCAATTCCAGATGTATTGGTCACAGATGACTGACAGCTACTTCTTTAGCTCAGATACAACTGGGAAAAAAAAAAAAAAAAAAAGGCATTTTTTTATTGTCTCTCTGACCTGCTGTTCCTTCAGAACTTGGAAAAAAAAAATGAATGCATCAGTGGAGTCTATTTGGCATGCCAAATGACAGAGAAAACGTTTGTCATGTGTGCACACAATGGTCACAGAAAACACCAATGACTTTTACCTAATTGCCCACAAATTAGAAAGGCAGAGCAGGAGCTGACAATGAGGTTCAGGTAGCACACGCTACATTTTGGTGCTGTGTTAGCAACTTTCACCACTGCATTCATAAATATTAGATTCTGTTAACTCTTTCTGGTGTTCTGGATAACCTTCCTCTGACAGCAATGGTTTCTGCTTGCCCTGTTCCAGGTCATTAGGATCAGTCAAATTCACAAGACAGAGATCTTGACCTTGTCAAATCCAGTCATTCAAAAGACAGTTCAGTTTGAGAAAAAGGAGAATGTGAGCTGCTATTTTCCCAATGCACTGGTACAGTCTTTTTGTTATTAAATAAGCATTTTACTTCCCACCCACAACTGGGCTTCTCTCTTCCAGCAGCCCATATGGTGCTGCTTATCTTCCCTCCCCTTTTGTGCTGTTTCAAAATCCTTAAGATCCAAGCAGAGAATGCATTATGAATAAAGCATTCTCTACACTTTCTCCATACAACCCTACCAGGAACTTAGAAGCCATTTCCCTCTTCAAACACCAGCAATCAAAGTTCCCCAAACAGCCTAACCCTGCCAGTGCTCATGCTTCCGCATCAGCAGCTCAGCTTGGAGCAGTGACCACAGCTGCTTGGCTCATAGGGCTGAAAACACTTCTCTTTCAGGAGAGAAACATCAAATGAACAGCACAGTCTGCCCGTAGTTGCTCACTGTAGCCCAGAAGTTTGCCACCTTCCTGGATTTTACACTAGGGAGTACAGCAGACCAAAGCAAGGTAATGTTCAAGGCTGCCTAATTCTTTGGCTTGAGCATCTAGATTTGCCAAGTTTAGCCACTGGGAGGAATGTATCAGTGCAAGCTTGAGCATCAGGGACATGGGGAGAGAAGATGAATTGCTGAAGGAAAATTTGT
>VRYO01001681.1:14614726-14625182 GCA_009812075.1 Sialia sialis | reverse complement strand
CTAACTTCTCCAAAATAGTCTAATTAAGATTTAAATAAATCAAAAACTAGACTTATACCAACAAATCTCTATCAACAAGGTGGGGCAGGTAGATTCTTGAAATTCAGAATTGCAGAAAGATCACCACAGAAGCAGCAGCTTCCTATGGGCCCAAAACTCCATTTCTTAGTTCGTTTCAAACCCCTGGGGTCCCACAGCTCTGGGATACGGGCACCAAGCAGCCTCTGCAGGTCTCATTTTTGTACTCTGCATCCCCAATGCTGTATCTGGGCATTTTGTGCTCTCACAACTACCTGTGAGAAAAATATTTCGTCCAAGTAGAGTATTAGGCACAAAGATATTAAAGTGACATCCGCAAAGGGCACATTTGTTAAAATGCTCATAGCTGACAAGCCTAAATGTTTAAGCTCCTATATACAGCTCTGCAATGAGATGGTCTAAAAGCAGTAAACACTTCAGCAATCACTGGTCTGAGCAGGATTTTACCAGCAACCTCTAGTAAGCATGTTTGAGCCCTACAGATGTTAGCTTGCACATCTGTTTCAGCAACACTGACCTATGGGAGTGAGCCCTTACCTATAACCGTGGACCTGTCTGTAAAACAGGCACATCAACCCTTCAAAAGCTTAAAAAGCATGAAGCCTTTAAACACACAGCAGAGAGAAGAAAGGGGACACCCATATACACTTTTAAAATACAACCACTATTACTGGATGCAATTCAGTATAAATGAACTAAACATTGAAGTAAACTTGAAAAAAGGGATTGAAGCTGAGTATTTCCTAATATCAAAAAGGCCCAAGCCATAAAGCTTAGTATCTTTACTTAATGTCACAGTCCAATGTATATTTTCAAACTCCTTTTCATATAAAGCACAACAGTTTTCATAGGCCTGACAAAGGGGGTAGTCAAAGTTCTTTCCTGAAGCAGCACCCGTGAGAGGAAAAATTTTAGATGCACACAAGTAATTAAAGGGGAAGTAATCTCTGGACTCCAGCTGACAAGACCACCAAGCTTGACTCTTCACCAGTTATGATGCTGCATCTAAATGTTTATGGTTTCATTTTCAACTTAAATTTGGCACGTTTTGGTAAATACAGAATTTATCTCAAGGCTTCCAAATTTGATTGCTATGGGTAAGCCAATAAAGAATCAGCACTGTAAGGGAAAATACTGGATTTATCAGGCACTGAGATTCACGCAGGTAGATATCTTATCCAGGGCAAAACATGTATTCCAAGATGCTCTTGGAATTCAGTGGGTTGAGTAGCTAACCTTTTTGTAACAAGCACCATAATTTAATTTGTTTAATCTTCCTGTCAACATAATGAGAAGTATTTTAGTAACAAATTCTCTCTACAGTCAGGACTTCTTCTAGACAGTTGCTCTAGTTATGACACTGAAACAAATTTCTATTCATACTGATGTCTTGTGTTCACTCCTTAATTATTTAACTAGTCCAGAGAAAAACTGCAAGTCCCACAGATCATTTTTTTACCTTATCAAAACCTGAGCAAGCAGTCTACAGATTATTAGAAACTGGTAGTGGGCTGCATTATAAATTCATTGACAAATAAATATCTAAAAATTCATAACCTACTGAAATTGGGGAGCACTCATTTTTATTCCCTTTGACAATGTGAAATTCCAGATTATTTTATTCTTTAAATGAAGCTAACATAACTAGTGTTAATAAACCCAAACAATAGTACACCAAAGACTATTACTTTAACCTGAGTTTATCACTTCCACACCATATAAGCAAGCACTAAAATTTGGAAATAAAATTCCAAAATTTACTGTTGTGTACCTGAAAAAGAAACTAAAAAAAAAAAAACTGAAAAAGTGACCATCCTGAAAGTGTCTTGGATGTCTCAGACTTGGCACTCTGCAAAGAGAAGAGATATTTCATCTTGATCTCATTTCTTCTTTATTGCTTGCTTGTAAAAATAGATACAACTCACACAGCTCAAGGGTGTTGTGAAGATAAATTAATTATTTTGAAAAAAGCTATTCAGATATTACAGTGATGAGCATCATGAAAAGCCCCCAAGGAAAAGAATAATTTTTGACTTCATGGTAAGAGTCTGAATAAAATGCAGGAAATGAGGCCTGAGGCCACATGTTGTACAAAATAGTGAACATCTGTTCATAAAACTAACTCTGCCCATCTAAAAACCTGAATAAGGCAAGAATAGTTCAGAACAAAAATAGCATGGGATAACATAATTAAGGATTACTGTACAACATACACCTGGAAGCAAACTTCTGTTGCAAGAATCATTAACGATACTTAGATTATAAACTTGCTTTTCTGGGAATATTTTTATTGCATGCAACATCCTTGTTTATTATTTTCAGAATTAAAACCAAATTGCATTTCTTCCACAACCAGTTTGTCCACTTATATGGAGTTTGAAACATGTACAGTAAACAGACTGGGGGAGTAAATGGTAGCAGTTGCTACCCTGTGGGTTTTCAGGGATAGAATTGGCCAGAACAATTTCACACATTTGCTGACAAAAAGAGCCAAGAAAGTGGAGCATTGCTGTGGGCTCTTGTGGCAACAGACTTGTCAAACTACTCAGCTCCCCCAAATAAACTTTTGCCTTCCACCACAAATCTGTATCAGTCTTGTGTTGCTTTTTACCTACCATTCTCAGATCTGTTTTCTAATTCTGTGCTTCCTATTAAAAGGATCTGGAAGGATCCCCTTCCAGTCTAGCTCTACCCCACTCTTCTGATCTACACCAAACCTAATTCTCCTGTGAGATTCTTTGTTCTCTCTCCTGCATTCCTCAGGCTAAATATCTTATGTTCACTAATTTAACCTCCAGCAATATCCTTTTTCCTAAGCACCAGCTCACTTTGGTGCTTGCTCTGAGAATCAGCACTCCTAGCCTCAGTCACCCAAGCATTTATATTTATCCATCTTGAAATTAAGACATGTTTTCTGTTTCCCTGCAAATGTTATGCCACTGCATTACCTCCTTATCCCAGGTATCTGACAGTGCCACATGGCTGCCACTGTTCCGTTTATATGCAGGATCTAATCCAGAGTCCACTTCAAAATAATTTCCAACCCAGATTTTCTTCTCCCCTCTACAGATGCTTTCTCTAGTCTGTGTTTATATGGAGATCTCACACACTGCAATGTGTTTCAAGATAAGCATCTTCCACCTGAGTCAATGACTACCTCACTATCTTCAACACTTGTTAAAATAATTAATTTCATTTCTGAGCTAAAAAAAGAGAAAAATTGTCTCCCCTCCTAAACATTTAAAGATATAAAATTAAGAAGTTAAACTTCCACAATGGAAGTATGTTCAAATTCATGGGACGGTTTTACCCATACATGTACAACCTGAATTTTACTGATAGTTTTCAATGAGCAAACACAGACCATAGTGACTTCATCCTAAAGGCAGCTGGAAATGTCAGAGCAGTAGAATTCACAGTACTTCACCCTTGCACGATGCTAAACCAGGCCTCAGAAGAAGATGCTGTTGCAAACAACACTGCAGCATCTCCTCAGGTGTGCATTGCTTTCACCCAACACCTGCCCTTGTCAAAGGTCCCTGGAGGTGGTTCCTGGGAACACCCAGCCCTGGTGAAAGCACCTAAACCTGCACAGGCACAAGAGTCTTTTGCTAAAGGACAGAAAGCTCAGTGCTAGAAGCTGGTGGGAGCAGAGCAAAGCAAGCTTTGAACCCAGCAGGCAGCGGGAAGATCTGGTGGGAAGGTCCTGGTGGTCCCTGATGGATGCATGACCCTCCTCCTGACCATCCTTCATTTCCCTCAATGCCTAAAGCCCATTTTCCAAGCTAAACACCTCATCCCTTTGAGTGGAAAAGCCTCCAGGAATCCACTCCAGGAGACAGCTCTGCCTCCTCTTGGAGGGAAATTCCTGCTGCTCATCATTGTCACACAGCTGTGACAGCCAGCAGCTCCCAAACAGAGCCCGGGGGAAGAAAAAAAAAAAAAAAAATCAAAGGAGTTTCAGACAGTGCAGCAGAGGAGTGTTGATAGGGCATATCAGTGCCAGCTGCTGTCCTGCAGAAGCAATAGCAAGCACTAGCTCCAAGAAACTCCTGCAGCTCTTCCTGTGGATTCCTAAATTTCTGAGGACTTAACCCATGGTAGTGTCAGGCATGACCAAATATTGTGTTTCAGAGCATTCTAGCATCTTGCAAGCAGACTTTGCACCCTTTAAAACAAGAACCTGAATAATTCTGAAGTTATTTAAAGCATCACTTGGTACAGAAAACGAAGCCAAAAGAAATAGACTATACATTCTACAGCTCATACAACTAAGTCAGCTGTTTCTCTCTTTAGTTTACGTCAAGAATTAATTTTTCAACTCAGATATATTAATCCCACATTTCTTTTCTGGATCTCAAGCCAAAACTTTGTAAACACTGTCCTGTACCTGTAGAAACCTACACCTTCCAGTGACCAAGTAATTTTGTTCAGGCATTTAATAGGACAGTGTAAAAACCAAGCAGATAAAATTTCCATAAGAGAAATTAAGAAGAAAGACTTGGTTCATACAGCTCACACAAAGTTCATAGAGGCTTCTTTCATCACAAAATTAGTTCCCCTGAAAAAATCTGAACCTCTATTTATATAGCAAGTTTTTACAGGAAGCAACTTAATTTTCATAGCTCCAGAGTTTGGTGGGTTTGGTCTTTTTTCCCCTTCCTCCTTGAGAAACATTACTTTAAAAAAAAAATTGGCTGGGAAAGCTTTCCTAATTAATATTCAGTTCAGTGATTAAGCACTCTCCCAAGTGACCTATATGTGTAATAGCATCAAATACCACCTGCTCAAACCGTTGTTTTGCAGCGAAATATTAATCCCTTGTACCTTCTGTTACCAAGCTTGGATGCCATCTGAAACTCAAACGGGAGTGATTCATTGCAGATGCTTTGTAAACTCACTGAAATTTGTATAAAAACGTAGCAATTATGGACAAATAATTTGAAATAATGCAGTGCAAAAGGCAGGCTACCTAACTTAAGATAATTTGAAATGAACTTCAAATAGGAGAAATTATGTGAGGTATAAAGTATAAAAAATTTTTAAATAGAAAACTTTTTTTCAGTTTTTCTTTTAAGTAAACATTACATATTTTCTACAAACAAGTGTAAGGAATATAGCTCAATGAAATTGTGTCTGTTCTAAAAGGTGTCAAGATCATATTTCATAAAAAACCTATTGTTTCAAGAGTACTGGCATAGAAAGCTTCACATTAGAATTTGCAGCTAGAACAAAATACATTAATAACTACAGAATATTTTCTATATGCACTGTGGGTAGAAAAATAATTTAATTTCTTCCAACATTATACCTCTCCTGCAAACAAAATTGCATACTTCAGACAGGTTTGTGCTCTTGGTGGCACACAAGTGGAAAGGAGAAATGAAACAGATTCAGATAATTGGCAGCTCAGCTACTCCAAAGGTCAACATCTGACTTCACTGACTTCAATTGAGATCCTTCCTATTTCACACAAGTGTTTATTTAAAAGAAATACATCCTCTCATGCTTTGTCTTTTGTCTACATATCTGAGGAGTCTCTGGACCTCAGCTTCAGTAAACGTTGGCAACCAACAGATCTTACAGAAGATCTGAAGGCAGGAAGTGAAACACTTTTGAGTAAAAAGGAAATTTTGCAAGCAACCTAAGGAGTTCATCATGTAGAGAAAAATACTGTAACTTCCTTGAAAATATTCTTAGTGTATTCCTAAGTATTTGTGCAACAGCAAAGCTTTCCCTTGTCCTGTGTAATCTGAGGGTCAAGTAGAAGCTAATTACCTGTACATAAATTATACACAAACAGAACTTTCAAGAGCACAAGTTCCGTATTTAGAGACTGAACAAATTAGCAGCATAAAGCAACATATTCTACAGTAAGAGAACATTTATTGCAACTAAATTATTTTTTTTAAAAATCATACCATCAATTTTAAGATGACTCTTAACATAATCAGAGGAGGCTGCAGGGCTGAAAAAGGAAGCTTATCCAGGGGAACTTGCAAGAGGGTTCAGTTTTGGGCTTAGCTCGGCCAACAGCATCCATGTACCGCAGTAGGGAAGACAGGCCCCTAAAATCTGTATCAACATCCCTTAAATTTCTCAGTTCTCCCTAAAATGGGTTGTACTGTACTTTTCCACATTATGGGACCAATCCTTAAACATTTGTGATGGATTCTGGTATTATAGCACTGCATAAGTGTAAGCATCCAAGACATATCAGAGGACATGTTTTCTTTTTATAGCTTGATCCTTAAACAGCTAACCTTCGAGAATTGCTGATGAAAGCCAAACACCAAAATTTTGAAAAGAAGCAAAGATTCTACGAGTGCCTTAACTAACATTATCCCCCCCACCATCCAACTAATGCATATTAACTTGTGTGTTCATAAAACTCTAAATTTATGTGACTTTTATAGAGGAAAATTGCAGACTGGTTACAAAATGCATGCAAAATAAAACTGCCCAAGAGATTTTTTGGAGCCATACATTCAAATACATTCTTATTTTGAATAGAAGAAACTGAATCAGATTAATGAGATGTATAAAGACCTTTTTGAAAGACGTGAATGGGAATTACATAGACAGCTCTCGAAGGTTAAGTGCAGCTGAATCCTTAAGTATTCTGCCTTTTCTGGGCTGTGACTGTAATTTCCACAAACTAAATGTATAAGGAAAGCAAAGACTCCCCCTTGCCAGTGCAGCAGAGATGACTGATGGGGTGAATTCTCTCAGCCATCCCCATTTTTTGCTGAGCAAATGGACAAACACCTCATGAAACAACCCTCACTTTTTAATTTTTGCTTATACCTGAAGCATTCAAGGCAAACCATGCCAGCTTCAGTTCAGCTATACAGTGTGCTTTAAACCATGGAGGTTGAGACAATCAGATCTCTTACTGCCCAAAGTCATTCCAGCAGAAGGGATTAGTGAGACCCAAATTTGTTCCAAGGTTCATTAAAAAGCTGGTTTTAGGAGTGTGTTTCCTGACATCTCAAAATGGACTTGTTTTTGTGGATTTTTTTTGTCCCTAATAGTAGTAATATCCTCCAGCTACATAAATAGTAAGCATTCTGATTTCTCTATTAATAGCTATTAATATTTGAAGTGACCAGTTAGTACTGGCTTATGGAATAGGAGCAGGTTTTGATCTGAGGAAGCCTCCAAATTGCTATTGAAATATTCATTACTAACTGGTTACCAATATGGGCTGAAACTAAAGGATAAGAAAAATAAATGTATATATTGATTGTTTAGTCAGTGGGTTAAAATTCGTTTTCTTCCCAAGATACATAAAATATGTAGTTTGAACTTTCAAACTATTTTAGTGAAAACTAGAACTTGCAAAGTATTTATTTGATAGAATAGGGTGAAAAGAGATGAGAAAGAAAAAGATAACTTCTTAGTTTATTAGTTCATGCTGCTGCATTCTTTAGCATTTTGTCTGAAAAACTTATTACAACTCATTTACTAGCTATCTGCTAGTTTTTATGAATATTAATTCAAAAGAAAGGCTTTTCTTTCAATTAAATTTTTCCTACTCTGTGCATTTCAAAAAGCCAAAATACAAGAAGTTCAGTTTTCAACTAAAATTTGGATGCCAAAAATGGAATTTTCTGGAATATTTTGCCAGTGCTGATAAGACAGTTCTGTTCAAACATTTCTAGTAGCTCACTAGTTGCCACCCAGGTGTATGAAAACCACTGCAATTATTTGAAGGTCTATTACTTTATTCCTGTCCAATGCAGTTTTTTATGTATTTGCATTACCCTGAAAAGGCACTGACCTCACTTAGGGATAACAGTAAATATATCATTTATCATTCAGAAGTGCAATTTTGCTGTTTGTATTTCAATTTTAACAGTGACTCTGGTAAAAGTGTTTTCTACAGTTGAGTCTGCTCTACTGCTAGTGTCAACCTTTCCAATGAAGTAGTGAAATCTGAGCAAAGCACTCAGTAAAGAAGTGGAAAAAGCTTTTCCTTTCTGTCTGGCTTCCATGAAATGCTGCAAACATTTTAGGAAAATAAGTGGTGTCAGGAGAGTATTACCCAAATGCAACCTGACACTACAGAGCTGTATCAAGCTCAACTGCCTTGAATAAAAGCTGAAACTTCTTCAAAGCACTCTACATTAATAGGGGAAAGGAAAAGAAAGTCTGACAGTCACTAGCTGCTGTGAAGATATTACAAACATCATGTAGGAGACAAGCTTAGAAGCACTGAAGAAGTCAGTTCTACAGTTAATGCATGACAGATTTATCTCTACCTTAAACCAAAGCATGCATTGCATATATAGGATATTTAGAGCTTCACAAAGAAGGGCACACACATATTCCTCCTGTTCCTAGTGTTTCACAATAAAGACTACAGTTTAGATATGTATACTTCACATAATATTTTCCTGTATGAAAAATTAATCCAATAAGTGGGCTTAAATTTTAAAAAGCCAAACATATATATATATATATAAAAATAATTTCCCCGCAAAAAAGATCCAACACCTCAGGAATACTGACCCTACCACAGGGGCATGTGCTTTGGTGCCACTGACATGTGTCAACCACAAAGCTGCTTGTTGCATTTCATCTATAAGCCTGTAATTTGAATTCATTTTGTGCTGATAACTCCTAAGTCTTAATATGCTAAATCATGTACATTAAATGCAAGAGAAGTGACAATATATAAAAATTCTTGGAAATCAAGGCCACAAAAATAACCCCATTTTCATACTGTAATAATTTTACAGAGACTCTAAGTGACTATTAACTGAGTGAAGACAACAAATAGACTGCACTTAATTTCATGGGACGTTTCCATACCCGACAGAGAATCATTAGGATCTTTCAATTAAAGTGGTTATCCATTATTCCTACCTTTTGTAAAAGTAGGTCTTGAAAATAAAGCTCACATCAATTTCATGACTATAAATAAAAAACAATCAAGTTCAAATTAAAAAAATAAACTTGCAGAAAAAGACTTTGGCATGAAAACATTTTTTTGAGTCTTCCCTCCAGTTCTTACCCCTTTATAGTGGATCATTTTCATCACATTTTTGAACTTTCCAAGAACTTGAACACACATATTTACGACAAAAACTGAGGTAAAACAAAGATGTGTTCAGTGTTGCTTTTCCCATCAGAAACACATTGGAACAAAAAGAGAAGAGCTAACATCCAGACGAGCAGCCCACAGTCCAACATGGCACTGGGCAGTTAATAGAACCTCCTTCTCTGCATTATTACAACTCCACACTCACTGAAATCCATATCTAATTCAATAAATGAAGACACCAAATAATGCACCACCTTTCCATGCTTACAATCAGTTTTCATTTTCCAAATTGTCTGGACCACCACTGTCCAGGGAATGCTGATCTTTTCCATTTCCCTCTTTCTGTAAAGGAAGCAAACATCCCACTGTCCTCCAGCATTAGGAGGAACCAGTCCATCATAACACCGAGCACTCATGTGCTACTGATCACTTTTGCATTCATCCCTCAGTTATCAAGCATCAGGAGAAAAGTATTTTCCTGAAACAGGAGAGCTAATTCAAACCAGCATAAGCCATTTTACAAACAATTAGTCTGCACTGTTGGAGTTGTGGCTATTTTTCTCAAGGTTTCCAAACATTTACCCATCACTTCAGTCTGCCACCTATAAAACCAACAAATGAGCAGTGCAGGGGTCCCAGAGCCACATTCACTCTGCGACTATTGTGGACCAGGCGCCCATTCAAAGCTACCAAGCTGTGCTCATCATGTTTGCTATTAGTAACACTATTTGGTTTGACTTCACTGTCTCCAGAGTAGGGGTCAAAGCAGATGGTGTACAAACTTCCAGACACCGAAGGTGATCTCCAGAGGATGTGTTTTTAAATTGCAAAGTATTTCACAAAGCACACCAAATGGAACAAGTTTTATCATTCCTAAAGCAGCTCTTGAACACCACTCACTGCAGTCATAAAGACCCATTTTCCACTTTAATCTAAAATTCCAGGTAATGCACATATTAGAAGTGCATTAAAATGCTCTTAAACTGATTGGATTTTTAAAGGGGATGAAAGGTGAATAAATGGGCAAAACACGTTACTGAGAAGTCTGAAAATTGAAATTCCAATTTTTGCATTAGTTATGTAAAGTAGTATAGCAATAAGTTGAGCAGCATTTCTTTCTGACTTGCAAAATTAGTCTCATTGGCAATTTTCACAACTCAAGTCCAAGCCTACGTTTCCATTAAAGCAATTTCTCACAAACTTCCCACAGTTCTGATGCTAAACAAAAAACCATATCTCACACAAAACAATGTCCTTGTGTTTGGCATTGGGGGTTGGATACAGATCCTTGATGGGGAAGGAGGTCAAAAAAGGCCAGAGGATGCCTCACTGCAGTCACCAAAAGAGCAAACCCCAACAGGTATCACA
>VRYO01001681.1:14493535-14613726 GCA_009812075.1 Sialia sialis | reverse complement strand
TTGGTCTCTTTCACCAGGCAGCATTGCCAGAATGAGAGGACACAATCTCAAGTTGCATCAAGGGAAAATTAGGTTGGATATTAGCAAAAAGTTTTTCACATAAAGAGTGAGAAAGTACTGGAATGGTCTGCGCAGGGAGGTGGTGGAGTCACCATCCCTGGATGTGGCACCCGGTGCCATGGTCTAGTTGAGGCGTTAGGGCATAGGTTGGACTCAATGATCTTGAAGGTCTCTTCCAACCCAGTAATTCTGTGATCTATGGACACACATCCACAGCAAAAAGATAGCACTCCAAGGGAAATGATTTAGAAATGACTATGTATTATCAGCTAGTGCAACAAGCTAAAAACAAAAAAAAAACAAAAAACAAAAAAAACCTGATTTAAATAAATAGAGTTCCAACATTTGTGGCTAGAAGCTTCTGAATCAGAATACTTAAGTAATTAGCTCAGATTAAATTTAATTACAGTAATTTTACAAATATAAGCCACACCTTTTTCATTGAAGAATCCAGCCTACCTCAGCAGTGCGGCTTATATTCAGGTGTGGCTTATCTATGAACAAATCCCAGTGAAATGCCAACCCGGAAGTGAGAACCAGCTAGGGAGGGTGCCTGGGGCTGCCTTTAAAGGCTTATATTCAGGTGCGGCTTATATATGGACAAATCCCATGGTCTACCAGGCTCCCGGGAGGTGGGGCTTATAGTTGCAAAATTACTGTACTCAAAGAATTACCAATGTCTTCATTAGTAACTGGCCTTTTGGTATGGATTATCACATAAATCTTTTTCCATACCATCTCTAATTGAAAGTAAACAAACCAAAGCCTGGTGTAAACCCAGTCAACATACACAAATTAAGCCAGTATTTATGCTAGATCTTATTTTCTCTGAACTCCAAAACCCATTTACAGTGCCTAATAAAGAATCAAATGCGACAGTAATGCTTAGCTGGTCCCCTGCCAAAATGCTTGATGGCGAGTCCCTGCCTAACTTAAGGATATAAATTGATATAGCAAATCCTCCAGCTTCAAACCTGAGGCAGCTACTTTGCCCTAATCACAGACTTCATGTCATGAATTAAACATTAAGACATTTTTGAGATGTGTGTGTGAGCAGGAGAGCTTGGGAAGCTCCAGGGTGGTGCCATGGAATGCCAAGTGTCTCCCTGCCCTGCTGTGCCCCCTGAAGGAAAGCTCATGCCCAGGAAGAGGTCCTGTTGGGAAGCTGGTCATGCTGGCAGCTGCAGCTGAGCCACACAGCCTTGGTTCCACATGGAGAGGAGCTTCACATTGCTGACAGATGAGTGTTGCTGTACTTGAGAAAAAATTCTTCAGTAGTTTTGCACCACTCTGTTTCCCCAAAATAAGCACAAAACCCACACAGGGAAGAAAGGAGAGGAGCCCTGGAGATGCCAGGTACAGGAAGCAACAGTGGCATCCCAGTCTCAGGTACCACAGCAAGGTCCTTCTGCTCCAGGAGAGTGTTCTCATTACCCAGGGCCAGGAGTCACTACTTTCAGACTGATTTGGTTTGAGGGAATGGTGAGAAACAAATGCTGTGCCTTGTTCACAACTTGGCCAAGCTGCTAAAACAGCAACTTCGGCAATTGCATTGCTCCAGGCTCTAGTAATACTGCACATTCAGGAGACAGAACACAGCACTTGTCCTTCCCAGAAAAACAAGAAAGATCACGTCTAGCTTCCTTAAAAAGCAAGCATACTTTCTTACCCTTCTATTGAAATAATACACAAATTCTGTCCACTGCATCCTACACGTTGCTGGAGGAAGATACATGGAAAATTTATATTATTTATATAATTAAATTGTTCCTGGATCTATCAATACCATTTATACATGTGTGCAATGCAGTAAAATGAACATTGCTTTATTCTATGTGGGATTTCTCAGCATGATAGAGGGAAAAGCTCCCTGAAGGAGGGGCCTGCAGCCAACCTCAAAATAGAGCCATGGAATGGTTTGCGTTAAAGGGGCCTTAGAGATCATCCAGCTCCACCCCCCTTGCCATGGACAGGGACACCTTTCACTAGACCAGGATGCTCAGAGCCCACCCAGCTTGGCCCTGAACAACTCCAGAGATGGGGCATCAATGATTTTTCATGGGAATTTATACCACTACTTATTTCAGCTTATAATCCAATGATAACTTCTAAGGTAAACCATATTAACATACTCCTAAAATTCTCTTGCCTTCTAAAGAGAGGAAAATCCCCAAGCAGTTTCTTGCACAGCATGGATAAATTATGTATAATGATGTGATATTAGCACAACATACTGGTTGCCTCCATTCATATGGATGCAAAACTTGTGTACTTCCACAAGGAAACCTCTAAGACAGTGAGAAAAAAGTTTTAAAATGCCCATCACCATTGTTTATATATATTTCTGCTACAAATCTGACTAATTTATGTCTTGATTTACTTACAAAGTACTTGCAGCTTCCTTTGATACTAATTTGATTTTCTTTTTTTGCCTCCTCATCCTTGGAGGGAAGTCATTATTACCTCTCAACATGCTAAGCTAACCTAATACAAGTGCTCTAATGGAAATATCTGTTTTAACCTATGACAGTTATTACTGTGAAAACAAGAAGAATTAGAACCATTTGTTTTCATGCTTTTACAGTGAGAGGAGACTGCTGCCTTCAGCAAGCTTGTAGAGCAGCCTCACTGAAATGCTTTCTGGATTTTTCTGTGGAATTTAATTAGAATGCATTACTTCCCAGCCCCACCTCGGCAAGAGCCACCTCTTCTGACAACTGCTTAGCAACATTTAAATAGTATTAATGCATTTAGATGATCTGTACCCAGCCTAGCAAAATATTCCTCACTGCAGGTTCCATAGACTTTGAAAAAAAGACTCTCTTGAAGAGGTGTGCTAGAAGTCAATAATTTTATGCTAATTCTAGAAGTGTTCCATGTATCAGGGCTAGAAAACACTGAGGAATATGCAGAGTTTTTTCTATTTACGAAGAAAAATTATTTGAACACATACAACCTGTTATCAGGAAGTCACAGGCCTTTTCAGTGGCTGGTCTTGTGAAGGAAAAAGAACTCAGACAGGATTCAAAAATGGTAAGATTTAGGAGCCAGCTGGGTTAAACAAAATAAATCCCTGCTTTCCCTCAGAGTTGATATGAAGAAAGACTGTACACAACAGAGGGCCCAAAAGTGCTTTGCTATTGAATTATATTCTTATCAGAATTGTACAAATTTTACATATTTATGTTCTATTAATAGAAGTGCAGCTGTCCATCTTATTTGAGGGCTTACAAAGTTAAACTTTGCAGGAATTCACACGTGGCCTGTGTGCATGACACCCTTCATCACACCCTTCATGTCACTCATTTTCAGCTTGAAAACAGCCATAAAGTTACTTCCTTAGAAGAGTTTGGGTGAAGGAAAGCTGAATTTCTCATGCAAAAAGATTGCATAAAAAAACCTGAGGTGACAGTGCAGTGATAAAGTAATTGCCATAGAAGAAATAGGTGCATCAACTGCACATAAGTATTCAGGACTATTGAAGGCAGATTTAGTATTTAAACAATTAAAAGCAGTAACAGAGTCACACACAATAAATAAAGACACCTTTTGTATACGATTCAATTTTTTTGACTGGTAGCTGTAAAGCATTTTTTTGACCAAGCTAAAATTCCATCTGATAGGGGCCCAATTTGGCAATACCTTCATGGCTTCAGAGCTGTGAACAGAGCTGGAACACTTAGGTGCTCCTGTTTAGCCCAACAGGGGCAGGCTGCCTGTGCAATGAATTCAGAATGCCTGAGCACACTGGAAGGTAAACAAAGGATTCCTCACAACAAATACCTTACTCCACACACAGGGTCTATTAAAGACAGATTTGGACTGGGGGATTCTGAAGCTTCCACTGCATTTCAAGTCAGAGATAATGACAGTAACCTGCTAGATGAAGTTAGCAGTTTCACAGGAAGCCTGTCATGCTTGTGTTTATTTTTCTTAAAAGACATGTATGAGCCCATGCTGTGTACAGTGGCACTTCAAACACAGCATCTGCCTCCTGATCTGTACAAGAATGAACATATTTGTTAAGCTCATTCTTCTGTTGATGGACAGCCCAGTGAAACAATCACAGTTTGCCTGTCACACACACGCATAAATTAAGATGCAACATTACATTTAGAATTGCAAATGCCCTCCCCCTCATATTTTTTAAGATAGCCTAGAGAGCAATAATCATTCTACACCTCCCAAATATTTGCATTGCAGAGGTGTCTGCACATGGTCCTGAGCTGCCTCTGCTAGCTGAGCCTGCTTTGAGCAGGGAGGTTGGCTCAGATGACCTTCACAGCCTCAGCCATTGTGAGAACACCTGGCCACTTTCTGTACTCTGCTCATCTTATATTTTTCTTTAAAAATCTCAGTTGAAGCAGGGGAAAAAAAAAGTGAAAAGACTTTACACAAGACACTTGAAGCTTTAGACTCAGTGCTAAGTATGAGCACTGTAAAACCTGAAGCCCCATGTTTCTCAAAGTTCTCTTGGGAACCTTATGCTAGTCTAAAGCAAAACATCTAAAAGTTTTATAGCGTGTGATTTATGAGTCTTAGCATTGAATTCAAATTTTCAAAGTGCACTTCACAAACAGATCTCTCATTTAAATGGGATTATTCGTTCATTTCAAATTAATAAATAATAAAATCTTGCAGCAAATCAAGCCAGCAGAAAAGTGCTCGGCACATACACACATCTATATCTGCAATCTTACAATATACATGAAAAAGACTTGCCCTAGGCTACTCTTCTGTAATAGAGAAATATCTGGTAATGATCAATGCCAGAGTTTTTCAAAGAAACAGATTTCAGAAAGATGATAAAGAACATGGCATGCCTTGGACTCTAACTATGCAGCACAGTATTTCTTTCCAGCAAAATAGAGCTTACAGTTCTCCTCAATAAGGTTTTGATTTTATGGTTGAAGCATTTATATATTATTTTCCTGAAATTATCAGAAAAAAAAAAAAAAAGCCCCAACTATCACGTTATTATCCCTACTTTTAACATAGACTGAGCAAATTGAAAAAATTCATTTTCACAGTGATAAGTTTAAACAGATAAATAATCTGCATTTTCTACTACATATCACAATCATGGAAACAACATTCTTCCCCATGTATTTTTAATGATATGACCCTACAACTATGAAGCATAGTCACAAAGCACTGAAACATCATTTAGCAAGATGAGAAAGCTGTGACTTATTGTATCTGATCCAGAAATGAGCTGTCAAAGTTAAATTGTTATGTAATTAATTGTGCATTTGCTAGCAATTTTTAAACTGTGAATGAAAAACTGTTCTGAAATTGCAAATTATTGAACACTTTCATCTAATACATGAGAATTCTTTGAAGACCACCTTCCCTGAACCAGGTGTTAATGAGAAGTTCCTCACTTTAATAAAATGTCATCCAATAAGCATAACCAAACAATTTTCTTTTTTAAAAAATAATATTTCTTAGACAACCCTCACTGGATGGATTCCAGAAATGGCGTTGAGGTACAGAAAGATTTAACACCCCATAGTAAGCACTGAAATTGCCCACTTAGTTCCAGGCACAAACTGCAATTACTGATTCACATGCAAGGGACTCACAGGACACTCTGCCTTTATATTCCTACAGTTAAAATGTCTTTGGTTGTTCTCAATCCTTCAAAGCAGAGCTAGAAGGGCTATTGATGACCTTTTTTATCTTTCCTTCGCTCTTCAGGCCAAGGATGCCACTTTCCTCCTCTCCCTCTCACTGCCCCTTCTCACAGGATTCAATAGTTTCTGACCACCTCTTGTTCTGATATATTTTGACTGCTCTCCACGGATTTTTTTCTTTTGGAAGCTGAGAGTTGGTGTCCTAATTACTAAGAGTAAAATCAACCTGAGAGGATTTTTACTGGCTTTCTTCCAGTGAAGATTTGGCAATCCAAAACCTTTGCTGGGGTTTGTTTCTCCTGGAGAAATAAGTGTCTAAACACAGAACAGCAAGTGGAGCAGGAAAAGAAAAGGATTATCTGTTCCCAAACATCACACAGCCAGTGCAGGAGCTGAAAGATGAGAAAAGGTTGAATTAATAGGGAAGTAGCTATTAATGCTGGAATCCAGGCTTGGGTTTCTCAAATAAAGCTTTCACTGCACTTATTCATGGATAGATCTGTTTTTAGAAAGGCTAAAATGACTTTTCTGATGGGTTTTTTTGGGTCTTTTTTAATTTTGTTATTGAAAGAGATGAAATCCAAACAGAAATTGAACTGTAAAAGAATCCTTGATTAAAAGCAAATATATTTCAGCCCAAGATATCAAAGAAAGCCTGTTTGAACTATGAGCTTCCTGCAATATCCTTTTAGAGGTTAATTGCACATCAAGGTCTGATAGTTGATGGTTACACAAATAAGTGTATAAAAAAAAAATGGACAAAGACAACTGAATCCTGAAATACTTACATTTAAAATGCAACATAAATAAAAATTCAAGCTCTATCTCAATAAATATACATCAGGACACTTAGTACTTGTACATGTTCCAGGGTAAAGTGTTTTATATTACATGCATTGTATCATTCTCTTTACTGCCAATTTTTATTATTTTTCATGAAGCTTACTACCACAATGACTGCCAAGAACATTTTTGGAGCCTCATACATTCTGTTAAAACGTCAAGAACACCATATTTTCCAAAGTGAAAGACTAAGTTATATAAAGTGAAACTGTTTAAATTGTATCAAGTGGTGCTTTAATTCATATGTTGTCATCTAATAAGTAAACTTGCTTTTTGGAAAGAAAAATAAAAACTGGGTTTCAGTTTAGTGCCAGGAAAATCATTAATTCCTACTCAATGGGAAGTGAGTCCTAAACCACTTGGAACAAAAGTTGCCACAGCAGCATCACCAATTATCTGCATCATCCAAGCTTGTTTCCAGGTGATGACATCTGAGGTCCTCAATTTACACACACATTCATTAGAAAGCTCTCATTATTCAATACTAAAGCTCCTGGATTGGGGATTGAACCAATTGCAAATTGCAAACACTGATCCTTCTACCTGAAACAATCAATGACAAAGCACATACCTCATCTCAGAAACTTTCTTCCTATATAGCTCTTTATGGCCCAATAAATAGTATCATGTAAAAAAAAAAAGTCTTGAATTTTTGAATTAAAAAAACATCTGGAATTGCATTAGGCCATTAATTCAAGCGTTTAACACTGAGATTCTCGCCATTTCTCATAAAAATATAACATTAATTTTGCAACCCAAGTTCTACTAGGAAGTTAGAATTAGACACTACCTACACTCTCATCCCTTTCACTGATTTTTGGTTAATTAAGCTATGAGAACTGAAGGCTAACAATTACCTGTGCTCTTTGTGCATGGAACAGGAGATCTTTTATTATTCAGGCATCGCATTCATCTCCTACACCAGGTCTAGTTTCCTATGCATTGCTCCCCAGTATGGAACAATTCTTTTCCTGCTCCCCACAGAATCCTTCTCAGCAAAACAGGTTTTTCACCTCTCAAAGATGCAGCTAACAATCCTGGGGGGAAACAGCAAAAGAAAACACAGTCCACAGGAGAGAGATACTTTATAGGTCATAGGAGAGTCATGTAAATAACCTTAGGCAAATTCATGCAAATTACTCATGAGGAAAACTTAAGTTTATGCTTGGATTATTCACCCACTTCATGAGAGTTCTCAAGCCCTTTTATCACTTTATCCCAAAAACCTGATGTGTTTTTGTCACTTCAGTAATAAGAGCCCTTTTTTTCCTCAACTACTCAACACTACTGCCACAAATTTTCTACTTCCACATTAGTAAAACCTATTCTGCTCAAGTTACATCCTCCTGTACTTAATGCTAAAAGTAGTCTTTCCTTTTGTTGTATGATCTCTGATAATTACATTATAGTGAAGTCTATAATGATGATGTCTTATATTTTATTGTTTACTGTTTAAGTTACCTTGGATGTCTCTAAGCAAAACATGAAGTATTTTCTGATTATTGCCCACAAAGAGCAACATCTACATGCTTATTAACTTAGACTTTTTGTGAAAGTCCATGAAGATTAATTTTGAAGAAAAAAGCAATATTTGTAGATTGCATTAACTGTGCAGCATCTTTGCCGGCAAGAAGGCTTTATGACAAATGGAAATATAATTGATTGAAAGCAAAGAATGCTTTGTGATCAAATTTAAATTCCACAGCTCATGCAGAAGTTCAGCTGCACTACAAGGTAATATGTGCAGCTGCCTTTTCAGATTTCACTTTTCAATTAGCCAGTACCTGAGGCAAGAACACGTTAAAGACTCTCCTAAGTTTCTTTTCCATCAAGATTTTCTGCAAAGGGTGTTGCCTCAACAAACTAAGACCTCTTTTAAAAAAAATGTAATATATTATTGGTTAACAGTCTTTTTTTTCAAAATCTACTTGCCAATTTTAAAGAGGTTACTATTAACCATTTCATTAAAAAAACAAATCCTCCCTTCAAAATACAGTGTTGCCATCCATTAGCAAAGCTGCATAATGCACAAGAGAAAAATTAAGTACTAAATCATGTTCAATTGTTATAAAAAACTCCTGGCACTTTGATAGGGTAAAGTTACATGCTGATACTGTGCTTTCAAATGTATTTTGAGAACATTATGATGAGACAAGCAGCAGTCACTTTGCATTAAGGCTGATGCTTCTTTCTCTACCATTGAAGCCCTCCAATAAAGGCTGCTGAACCAAAACTAAGACTTCTCTTTGCAGTTCTTTCTTGCACAGGTGTATATACAAACCATCTTTCCACCTAGAGCATCCAATTTGTGTAGGCAGAAGTGAGAACATGAATTTTAGGTGGATCATTCACACGTATTTCCAGCACAGTACATCTTGGCCTAAAGAACAAATGTTTTGTGTTTGCTGTTTCCAAAAACTCGCTCAAATCTCTCCAAGTGCCTTCACACACCTACAGTGAGGATACAAACACATGTCCATCATTATAGTAATTTCACGCATATAAGGCACACTTTGCAGGTTGTCGGCAATTTTGCCGTACTTTGTCCATATATAAGGCGCACTGGCGTATAAGGCGCACTTTTTTTTGCTGCGAGGATCTGCTGCCAGCTTCTCCCCGCCCGCCGACTCTTGTGGCTCACACTTCTGGGTTGACAAATTTCCAAACTTTGTCCATATATAAGGCACACTGGATTATAAGGCGCACTTCTGGGTTCCGATCACAATTTCAGTCACAAGGGTGCGCCTTATATGCGTGAAGTTACTACACTTAGCTTATTCATCACTTAAATATCCACTGGAATTCCACAGTGAGGAAGCACCAAGACAGAAGGAATAAGTGCAATGTAACAACATGCCTGGGGAGCTTGTCCTAGCTTGTCCTAGCCCAAATTATTCTTACTACCTCACCTGAATTCATAACAGGTGGTACTGCACAAGTAAAGACAGCTTAAGCTTGTCACCTGGTTTAATCCTGATTTAGATACTAGCACAGGTCTGTCAGAGATTCAATGTTTTTTAAAGCATTAATACATCACCTGCAGCTTTGCGCATTCATTTATTTAAATGTGAGTTTAAAAGACTGATGTAAGAGGAGTGATTTTCAGACAGCAGAAGTTACCATTAAAACAAAAACCTGCAAGTCAACTGACATCAGACACCCAGAACAGATCTCAACTTCCTTCCTCTGAGCATGAAATCCCATCCTACCCTGCTGGGCTGTGTCCCAGGCTCTGGATGAGCTGGGTGACCTGGGATGTGCACAAGGCTGCTGTGGGCAGCACCCCTGAAGATACAGAGCCACCTGGATCCCATTCCACGGGGCTCCTCTTCCCACAGGGAGGCACAAGCCATGTCACATACATGCACTTAGCAGATTTGGCAGTGCTGAATGCAAATCATGGCACCACAGCACCCATGGACCACTTCAGGATTAGCTGAGGTATGAAATTTGGAACCAGTTCCAAGCCTCTTTGTGTGCCACACAGCTCTTATTTCTCTGCTTTTCCATTTGTAAAGCCAAAATCACTGCCAGTCATTTGGTACCATAAAACCATATCTGTGCACAGATACATACTCCATATATCCAAAATACTTTTCCTTACCTTGTCAGAGAGATAGCTGAGCTAGAGAAGGATGCTGGCACACAGATGCTTCAGCCCACAGCAAAGTGCAGTGGTTGAAAATAAACACCACGACTTAGTCAAAACATCATTAAGGATGGGTTTGGGGAGAAATCTGAGGTATCCTCAATCTGCCTTCCTTCCCACTATTAACAAGCCACAGTAATCTCAGGACTGAGTGAAGATGTTTTTGGAGTATGTTTTGAGGAACATTTGGGCATTGTCAGCAGCACAGACAAAAGGAGGTGAAATAGAGGCGGTTTAAATGCTTTTCCTCAGCTATAAGCACCTACCTTATGGCTCTGAAGTCCAGAAAATACTCCTTTTTTGTGTTTCTGAAGGTACATTGATATATACTCCCGTATTTTTCAAGTTAACCATAATGCTGCCTGCCTTACCATTGATTAAAGTTACAAAATGCAAAAAAAGAAATCAAAAATATTACATACTCACAACACTGTTTAAATTCAAAAGTTAAGGTGTTTTTCCCCCATTAGGCCTGCGCTGGGAGGGAAATGTTCCTGCAGGCAGGGGATCAGAGCTTGGCCAGCCAGCAACACCCTCTGCTTTCTAACACACTGTTTGAGCCCTGAAGCCCTTGGCTGCAGCACACCACAAAGCCTTTACGCTTGATCATTAAATAAAGCAGCCTGTCAACACTGTGCTCTGACAGGTCTGTAAAAAAAAAAAAAAAACAAAGAAAAAAAAGAAAATATTTGAAAGGCACATCTTGGGCAGGAAGCATGAATCCCAGAACAAGTACACTGCTGTGTACTTCAGAGAGCAGACACTGTTTTATCCAGCATCTCCAGAGCTTCAAAGACAGCACCTGCTTCACCTATACAGCAGTGAAATTCCAGATATTAAGCAACAGTCACTTCTTTTGCAAGGCTGTACATTATTAGATTCCAGGACTTCATATTCATCCTCTGTCTTAAATATCAATACTAAAGCTATTTGGGGATATCACTGAACAGTAATGGCCTGCTTATTGTTCAAGTAACTTTAGACTTCCAGATACAGGATTTCTAAGTTCACCAAGAAAAGCAAGTCTGTTTTAAAATACTCTTCAAATTACTCAAGGCTCAATGTTAGAGATAAGTATTTTTCTAAATTTATTTATATGTACAAAATATAGGCAAAAATATATTAATTCCTCTGAAGTCAGAGGAGTAAACCTACAATATTCAGGTAAGTGAGAAAAGCAGAAGGGATGCAAAATGCTAAAACCCATACGCTTGCCTATTGTGCTAGAGTGCAAAATAAATTAAAACAGTTTCTTCTTTAGTCCAGTCTCTTCTGGACACTTGGACTGGTAGACTGAAGTCTAGTCCTAAGCTACACATAAATAGAGAAAGATGAAGCCCCATGCACTTCAACAACCAAAGAATTCTTGGGTTGAGTTGATGTGTAAAAAGAGACAGCTAGAAAGAGCTGTTGAAAAACAAAGGGTTTTCGATTTAAGTTTACTATCCCAATTGGAAATGGAAGTGGAACAAATGTTGATTTCTTTCTAACTTCCATAGCAACCCACTCACACTGAAGTTATGTGACTCAGAAGCTGTTCTCTTTAAATGCAGCCATATGGCTTTTAAACACTTTTGATTCTATGCCCAGGCATAGAATCATTATTTCTTCATTTTATTGTCCTGATAGACTCCAAAAACCAAACTTTATAATTAATATTAATTTCACTCAAACTAATCAGAAATTCCATTTCTCAGGTTCCTGCAAGGCATGCCCAAAGGGAATTACTTTTTACTTTAGAAATATAGTGTAAACAAAAACAAATAGAAAAATTACAGCTATACCCAGAAATCTAAAGGATTTATATTTCTACATACCCCAAGTATGCAATTATGCCAAAAAATACTTTTTCCTTGTTTATAATTTACTACTCCATTGCCATTGAAAGTTGACATTTCTCAAGTAGAAGATTCAAGCAATGCACAGCAGTTGCTCTAAGTGTATGCTCAGAAGTCTACGCTCTACTTGTATCAGAGTACAAAGTCTACAAAGATGGAAACATAGCTAGTTTTATTATACTAGACCCACTTAGAGGTACTTAATATTCAAAAGCTGAATTGCAACAAAGTTATTTAAAATTAAAGCAAAAAAGCAAGATCACAGTAGGTAATTCTTTTCCACAAAGGGTTACTGCTCATTTTTGGAAGATATTTTGCATTTTAAAGTTTTGTCATACTAGTTTCATTTTTTTACAATTTGGCAGTTATTAGGTAGTTAGAATTTTGTAATTATTAGAAAACAGAATAAAATTCAGCTCACAGATCAAGACTATCTTGTCATCAGCCAGAAACTCTGAGGCTTTAGCACCACAAAGAATATTTCACATCACCCACTTTGAAAACAAACTCTTTCAAGATGCTGTATCCGTGTTTCTTTCCAATGCCATCACCAGTAATTCATCTAACTGAAAATTTCACCATACCCATTACATTTCTTCAAATATATCTGGTTTTTCAATTCCAAGTCTATGATGCCAAAATTGGACACTTCAGAAAAGGAACACTCCTTTTCCTACAAACAATTTATATCACAGAAAAGCTGGTTTACTACCTGCAAAACACTTGTGATGCTTTCCATCCCATACAGGCTGCTGGGTTGGCTTTTAGGAGGCAAACACAAGTTCCACAGAAGTTTCCAGCAGAAGTGCAGTTCACAGTTTACATCCAATTCCTACCTCCAAAACTGCACCAAACAAGAGTGAACACCACTATCCTTCCAACAGCCAAGAACCTTTCTGCAGCCCAGACTGCCTGGGAAAATGGACCTAGCACAGACTGGACACCCTAACCAGCATCATGCTTGTAGCCGTGATAGAGAACAAGTAGCTGAAAAACAGAGCATTTTCCACACTTGAGGAGTAAAGTAAAGATGTGGAAATCTCAGCCCACATGTAACATGTATTTCCTGAAGGTCTGATAAAGGAGTCCCTCAAAAAGCAATGCCTATCCACTTCCCTTTAATTTCAGTGCCTCAAAATGATATTTTTCCCCTTTCCCAATTTGACACAACACACGAATCTTTTATTCTTAATATATATTTAAAAGAGTACAACAACCTGGCTTTAGCTCTCTTGTTAGCAGCTCTCAGATCAGAAACATGCAATAACGCTTCATTTTTCAAAATTGGAAACCCAAAAAGATTTTTCTTTTGCCTGCATCCCTACAGCAGTTATTATGCACCACCATCAGTGAGTGAGACAGGAATACAACAGGGAAATGATTCATAGCAGAGTCACAAAAGCCTTTCTGAATATTGCAGCTATCACAGCCAAACAACACAAAGCATCCATGTCCGTAATCTCTTAAACAGTTATTGCTCCACACCTAGAGAGCCAACAACAGACACAAAGGGAAGATTTATTTCAAGGCACACTTCAATCAGTGAGCGCATGAAAACAGATTCCAACACCTGGATAATCCCTGAAGGATTTAAGACATCATTTTCCAAACAGAATTCGGCTTCTCAAATCAAGTCCTTCAGATTTTCATATCCCTATTTCTTGTCAGCTGTTTACAGAAGTTCAGCCCTTCATCACAGATCCTTCTTTCTCCAACCAGTGCTATGCAATACCAAAAGCAAATTGCAGTAAATTATCTTTGCTTACCTTGTCCTTGTCCACTGATCTGGTGACCCCACAGCATCAGAATTATTGCCAATATCCAGTGCATCTTCCCAGCTACTCTGCCACTTCCTTGTCTTCCAGCCATTGCATTATTGGATGCTATACAAAGAAATATTATTGAATGCATTAGTTATAACTCTTGGGAAATATATTTTGGGTGAAGGAATTCCAATAAATTTCCTCAGTACACATCTATAACTCTACTTTAATAAATACTCACTGATAAAAATGCTTTATTCATTCAGAACCTCCCTGATTGTTTGCTCAAGACACTCTCTTCATAGGCTACTACAAAATCAAAATAAGCTGCTTTGAAAATGCTTGAATTTTCCTTTAAAACAGAAGGCCTGAGCTTCACCAAAAAAACCTCCAGAGACAGGCAGGTTTAAAAGTCCTGAACAAGCAGAACTTCACTGAGTCTTTTAAAAGTCTTATTGCATTGCATAGAAAATTCCCTGAGGCAAAATCCCTCAATTAACTCAAAACTGGATTTTTTTAAAAAATCTTGGGTTTTACAACGTTGAGATGTGTTTGCAGTTGCTTTTCACTGTGGACTTTCAGGGACCAACTGTGTCTTCCAGTCACCACATTATAGAATGATTTGGGTTGGAAGCATCTTCAAAGCTCATCTGTTTCCACACCCCTGCCATGGGCAGGGACACCTTCCACAAGACCAAGGAGCTCAGAGCTCCATCCAGCCTGGCTTTGAACAATTCCAGGGATTGGGCAGCCACAGCTTCTCTGGGCACCATCACTGGCATTAGCAACATTCACCTATTTATTATTCCCCACCATACCTCCTCTTATAACACTGACTCAGATCTCCTCCTTCAGAAGATCTTTTTAATCAAATACTGATTTTTCAGAACTGTACCAATTACACAGGATTGGCTAAAAAAAGTAGAATGTAATTTCTAGTCTAAAGCATTGGCAACTATGACAGAAATTGGTATATGAATATTTGGGAAATTAATCCAACATGTGGGAAATCTTGCAGAAATAAGCAGTTCTTAAAAAGATGGTATTGTAAACATTTCTTGTGCTTTTTTCCATTATAAAGAGCTATAAATTTCTTGTGAACAGAACAAAAAAATAACCAATAAAAACCCCTAAAATACTACACTTTCAGGAGGGTATGTTTATATATTGGCCACTTAAGCATACTTTTAATATTGCTATTGCAGTAATTAAAAAAAAAAATATTTTCCAAACTGATAGATGCAGCACCCATCCATAAGGAAAGGTTCAATTGAAATTATAATCTATAATTCTCAATTCTGATCTACAATCTCCAGTGAAAAATCTCTCTCCTTCATGCAACTTAAAACCCCAGTACTATTTACAGAATAATAACATAAGGAAGGCTACATAAACAGACACATAGAATATTGTACTCCAGTTTCTCCCTTCCTCACCTATGGAGGGAAGGCAGGCAGTGGGAGTCCTTCCAAGAGGGTGTTTTGGTTGACTAATTAAAGGAAAGGGGTAATTTTTCCTGTTGGCTGTGACCCTTACATTTTCACTTTTGCATTTAATCAGTGCTCTAACCACCTGCCCAGATCACAAAGTATCACAAAGTATCTGCATGCACTTCCTGTAGTGGTTCAGAACAAAAATTGTGTTTTGCTTCAAAGCTGGTTGTGGCAGGTAACCCTTTTTCACGGGGGAACCTCCCCATTGTTACAAACACCTTGATTTTTTCGTCAAGAGCTTGTTTGGAACCCCCTAGAGCTGATGGTATTTCAGCCAAACAGTGCACTCCCCAGCCAGCACACACAGTGCCTCTCTGTCCTTGCTCAGGCATATGGAGGGAAGGAAAAAAGGAATGCTAAAAAGCTCTGTTTGTTTTAGCCTTGTCTTTTCTGGACTATTTAACCCCCCACAGGAAAGGGGAAGCAAACAACTGAAAATGGGAATTCAAAAGCAAAAACATTGAACAATAAATACAAATAAGTGTCTTAAAACTATATGCACATTACCACTGCAAGGTGAAAGAAGTTTTGTAGAATCATTATCTTGAAAAAGAGATGTCTGCTTCATGAATATTCTTTCCTCGAACTAACAGGCACATTCTTGACGCTCAGCCCAAGCAAACAGATGGTATTCAATTAGTTATTTACCTACTTTACAATTAATTAAAAAGTCCAAGATAATTTTTGTTTTGACTGTGTGTACAGAAAGCTAGAGTTGCACAAAAAGCTGGCATTTGTATCTACAGCCCTGCTAGCTGTAATATAAATATTACAACTAAGAAAGCATTAAGATGCTTTCCAGTACCTAAAGGCTTTCCCCAAGGGCATGTAGGGATAGAACAAGGGGGAATGGCCTCAGACTGTAAGAGAGCAGGTTTAGATTAGAGATTAGGAAGAAATTCTTCACTTTGAGTCTTGTGAGACCCTGGCACAGGCTGCATAGAGAAACTGTGGCTGCCCCATCCCTGGGAGTGTTCAAGGCCAGGCTGGATGGGGCTCTGTGCAACCTGGGATAGTGGAAGGTTGTTGCAATCATGTTGAGACAGACACGACTGGCATCATCACCAACCCCTTATTAAAAGCTTTTCATGCCTTCTCTTAAAGAGTTTCTCTCAGGCAACTCCACACAGCACCAACTCCTCTCCTCTCTGCAAGTTTCCTTCTCCCTCCTGCATGACTGGCTAATCTCAAGCTGTCCCTTACCCAACCACCTTATGCTGTCTGTCCAACACAACATCTTCTTACCTTGTCTATCCCTTCCACAACCACATTCCTTCCTCCTCAGCCAGCACACTCTGGGTTTCAACCTCCAAGCCCATCTCTAACTCACTCTTAAGCACCTGACTCACTTTTATAATGCCCATCCTCGTTGGGCAAGCAAGGCTGTTTCCACTTCTCAGCAATCAGATGTAATCCATTGAGGAAAACTGCCTCCTGCACCATCTTTACAAGCTGTCTTCTCACAAAAGGTGTCCCTGCCCGTGGCAGGGGGTTGGAACCAAATGATCTTTAAGGTCTCTTCCAATACAAACTATTCTGTGATTATATCAGAACCGCACTAGGAAATGTTTAACTTCTAAGAAAATATTTTTTGCTTGAAAGTTTGTAACTAGTAGACAGAGGAAAAAAGACACCTTGCTAGGAGGAAGCCTAGACACCATATCCATAGTACTCCAACTAAGAACAAAAGAAGCAAAAAACTGGAAGGTTTTATTTTTGGTCCAAGAGCCATTTTCTTCACAACACAGGAACAATCCCTAGAAGAAAAAGTGAGGCAGAAGAGGCTGCAGGGACTGGGTGGAAACTGTGCACTTCACAACAGCACAACACTCCAAAGAGAGGGAGGGAATATAAGCCTTAAAGCTATTTTTCCTGTCATATTTCTCATCTTCTATAAAACAATTTGTAAAGGGAAAGACACAAAGAACAGCAACTGACATAAATATAACTGAAAATTCAAACTAGAGCTTCCATTTCCCAAGGAAAAATGCAACAGGAAGCTTTCATTTATAGAAACCTGCATCAGATTCAAAACCATTAATCCCTCCCGACTCCTGAGCCTCACTTTTTACACAGGTGCAAACAGATTTATCTCAAACAAACACATTTTTAATTAAAGAACATTCTTTCTAACAGAGAAGTACATTACAGTAAAAAAGCTTAACTAGCAAGTCTGTAATTAACCTTTACAGCATTAGAGTTTACACTAGTGCTGCTTCAGCGCCTCAAATGAATAAAATGACCAAGGACAGAATCAAGCCATATGTGTGTCAAATCAATAGGAACAGCAGGTGCAACAGGTCTGGAGAGGCGGAGAGCAAGAAAAAGCCCTCTTTTTTTCCTCTATTTCACTCTTATTTTTTTGTCCTCTAAACCTAAATGTATAACTCTACCTGATAAATGGCCATGAGACTCACCAGCTTCGCAGCCAAGAGAAAATAGCAAGAGGACCTTCTTTACGTTTATTGACAATTAACTGTAACAAATTTAGAATGAACCAGGTGCAGTCACTTGGCAGGATATCAGAGAACATGAATAAATCTGTCATACAAAGGACTCTAACAAAGTCTGAAGTTTGTTTTAGATGAGGCTTCTGCTGAAGCAGTGTTGGCATGAAAAGCTGGGAGCCTTTCAGCTGCATTTCCAGAGATTTGTTGCTATCTAAATGGCACAATCCATTAAAATCCACGGGTTTTGCAAAATTTGGTTTGTGGGTGGCAACAACTTTCATATTTTGCATTCTTCTGTAACTGCCTGGATTGTTTTATATGCTTTAGTTTTGGTTGGGTCACTGAGTATATCAACTATGCTGAATCAGTAATCCTTTGTAGTTTAATTAATTTATAAGTTTCTCCACACACCTATATTTAAAAAAAAAAACAATATTTATTCTATGCAAGAATACACTTCATAAATCTTCAGCAAATGACAAAAAATATGCCAGCTTCCTTGCAAATCATAGGAATGTCACTTGCCTCATAAAAGTAGAATTTAGTCACTTTACTGTATTTTGAGAACAGCTTTCCTCTACCCACAGCACCTTTGAAACATCTGATTGAGATAGTAGGAAATGATAAATGGCTTCTCTGGCCATTGTTAATGCAGCCAGCCTCACATATCACTGGATCTCTCTGATATAGCAACATGATAGAGAAGTTCTAGCAGGTACATTAAATGTTTAGAATTATGTAGTCATGCAAAAGAAAAAAAAAGGTGAAGGGGGGAGAGAATCAAACCTCAGAATACTGATAAAAGATCACCAAACCCACAAACTATCCTGTAAATATTTTGCATGTTCATGTCTAATGGAAGTCTAAAGAGAGAAAATTTTTCTAATACAGATTATAAAGTTTAAAGTGGATGCATTTTTACATCCCTGAGACAAGACTCTGACTTGCATGCACAAAAGTCTGTGGTACCAGCAGGCTTGCTTATATCCATGTGACTGAAATCAGAACCTGGTCTGATGCATTTTAAATAATTGAATTTATCACTGATGTCTTACTTTGCCTGTTACAAAGACTGTATTTTTTAACCTCATTTCTGTTAGTGCATTACCAGAGACATTATGAATACAAGCTCTCTCAGAGGGCCATCTGTGGAACCAGATACTATCTGATGAGGACCTCCCTCATCAGTATCAGCATTATTTTGCCTGTTTAAAGTCAGAGGCAATACAAGAACAGCAAAACAAGGTCCATACCACACCAGAGGTTTCCAGTGCTTCCCTTGCTGGGCCAAAGCACTCCTGCTCCTCACTCCAAGCTGTCAGACACTGTCTTGGTGCACAGAAGGTAAAAAGCCATGAGCTCCCACCCAGAGCTGAGCAGATCACCCAGGACATCTGACAGCTTGGAGGCAGCTGTGGCTCAATTGAGATGGCAAATCCATGGCTGGAACACAGATTATTGTGACATCAGAACATGGGTTGATGCAAATCATGGAACCATAGAACCTTAGAAGGGTCTTAGTTTGAATTTCTTCCTAATCTGATCTAAACATACACTTTGCCACTTTGAAGCCATTCCCCCTTGTCCTATCACTTCAGGCACTTGTAAATAATCTCTCTCCATCATCCTGTAAGCTACCCACTGGAAGGAGACCAGGTCACCCCAGAGCCTTCTCCGTTCCAGGCTGAACAATCCCAGTTCTCCCATCTTTTCCTCCCAGCAGAGCTGCTCCATCCCTCTGATCCCCCTGGTGCCTGCTCTGGGCTGGCTCCAGCAGCTCCCTGTCCTTGCTGTGCTGGAGCCCAGAGCTGGATGCAGCCCTGCAGGTGGGGTCTGAGCAGAGGGGGCAGAGGGGCAGAATCCCCTCCCTGCCCTGCTGCCCACGGGGCTCTGGGTGCAGCCCAGCACACGGGGGGCTCTGGGCTCCCAGCACACGGCCGGGGCATGTCCAGCCTCTCACCCACAGCACCCCCAAGTCCTTCCCCAGGGCTGCTCTGGCTCTGCTCATGCCCGGCCTGGATTGGTGCTGGGACTGCCCTGACACAGGTCCAGCACCTTGGACTTGGTCTGTCAAACCTCATGAGATTCCCTTGGGCCACTTCTCAGGCTTTTCCAGACCCCTCTGGGTGTCTCTGCCCTCCAGGAGTGTAAACAGCACCTCTCAGTTTTGTGTCATCTGCAAATTTCCTGAGGGTGCACTCAATCCCCTGTCTGTGTTGATGATGTCTTCTTCAGTTCACCATGCCCGCCAGAAACTTCTGTGAGCAGTTACAAACTTTCCAACAGATATTTAGTAAGAGAGATTCAGAACATCTGCTAGCAATTATTGATTATTCACTAATGTGCTAAATTATTAAGTCACTAACTTATAATCAGGTTTGCTGTCAGAACCCTTCAAAGTTTAGGTAACTATTGATTCTTCCATACTTTCTGATTAAAATTTAAAGTGAAAAATGTAAGAGTTGAAATATTTTTAAGATTGAACCTTTTTTATGTAACATCAATGTTATAAAGAAAGTAACATATACACTGCTAGGAGAAATAAAAATTACCTACAGACATACTGTAACTCTGAATTAATTGTTCCTGAATGAAGGCAAATATGCTTTAAGTTGGGCCTTTGCAAAAATAGTTTTTTCCTTCTTTTGTGAATAGAAACTTATCAGTGTCACTTTTATGAAACACTATGAACCTTCAAGGCAATTTCATTGACTTAAAAAGGGTTATTTCCCAAAACAAACAAACAAACAAACAACTTCCTTTGTAATAGAAAGTTTCAGTATTGGATGACCTTAACTTTTTCACCCAGTTGTTCAGATGATAGGCTCTGATACAGGAATTGGCTGTATCAGTACAGAGAGCAAAAGATGGTTGTGAAAACTGCAGCTGTTTGCTTCCCAAATGGTTAAATTAGATCATGTGAATGATCTGACTGGGGAATGAATAACCTGTGTGCTGCACTGGTCAATCTCACTAGGCTTGTATAACTTTTGTAACAATCCTAAAAGAATTATGTCAGCTACATTCAGTTGACATGGATATTTTAGTCTTTAAGTCTTTCTGATTCACAAAAAAGAACAAATCCAAGGAGTAAATAAAACTGTGACCCATTAATATGTGTTCCCTAATTACAATCACTCATACAATGTCCTTTTGCATTAACATATCAAAATCAATAGAATTGACTTTTGTTCCATAAAACAATTTATTTTGGTTTTCTTTGCTATGTCATACACTGACAAGTAAACTTTCAATGCATTAAGAAATTTCAGGTAACTGGCTCTGTCTATACAGCATGAAGGATGAGGAAAAAGTGAGTAGAGAGCAATACATTTTTCACAGAGTATTGGATCCCATGAACAAGTTAATGATGTTTTAAAGTGAGAAAATGTGAGGACCAAAAGTTTTCAAGTTACTGAGTGATAATAATGGGGCCATCTATTGTGCATCCATCACCTTGAAGTGTCTGACACATATTTTGGACTGTTTTCATGCATTTTCTTTATGATGATTAATAGTGGCATTGTACTCTCTGAAATAGCAGCCCATCACATAGAGAAAGGTGTACTAAATTAAATTCAGATGATAACTATTTTGATCTCAAACACATACAGAGAATAATACTGAAAGATAAGAACCAAAGAAAACCAACCAAACAAAAAGAAACAAGCAAAACTCTAAACCTTGTGAGAAAACACTCATGTCCAAAATGAGGATCCATAACAAAGAACAGATAAAAAGGAGTAGAGGCAAAATACTCTGCTTGAACATCTGCACTTCTCTGAAGTATTCATTATTCTGATCTCTTTTCCTCACTTTACATTTGCATTAGAAAATTGGAGGATTTAAGATGTATTTTCTTGTGTTACACTTTAGAGGAGAAAGGGGGGCACTACAATAGATAAGTAAATTTCTGTAAAAGAGAATAAATAGAAGATCTTGTGCATCACTTGTCCACCTTTCATGTCCTGGACATGCTGCTGAGATCTCATTTGTCTCTAACACACATGAGAAGCCCACAGAGGTTGATGTAACTTATAGTTTTCTCTTCTGGGACTTTAAACATTTTGGCTAAAGCACCTCTTCACTTTTGTTTTTGGTGGATGAGGAAGCAAAATTAGAATAGAGACATTCCACCAGTAAAGCTGGAAGCAAGACTTCCAAGCTCCCTAAGGTGACCAAAGCAACATAAAGACTTTTCAGTGCCAGTGTGCTTGTGCTGACAAATTTTAACCTGCTGTTTTGAGGTATGGAGGTGGATACTATGGCACAGCAACAAACCCAAACTTTCTCTTTTTAGTGCTGGAATTTACCAGGGGAATTTTCAAGGGCAGGTTCTGACTCAACAAGAAAAAACAAAGGGAGATGAAAAATCCCTGCTCCCATGAGAAGAGGGAGTATAATGACTCTCTGCATGAATTCATATGTATATTTAATGACTGGAAACCACTCTGAAATATCTGGATGCCTCACACACCAACGGGAATGCTGAACTGCTGCAGGAACGTGCTCAGGAACCACAGTCCTGTGTTCTCAAGGAAGGGCAGAAGTACAATTCCAGCTCCCCCAGCATGGGAGCAGGGCTGCAGAAATCAATTTTTCAGTCTCTTACAGCAGCCAACAGTCTTGCAAATCTGGAGAGCAACTAAGGGAAGGGAGATGCCAGGCTGACCTGGGGATCTGCTCAGGTGCATACAAGCAGGTGGTAAAGTCTGAATAGGCTCCTCAAAGCCTGACACCTCTCCTAACCACCAACAAATGAATAAGTCCCAGTTGTGCTATTTTATATGCACAGACTTATAAATGGGCCTGTGAGCAACTTGGGTCCCTGATGCCTTTTTTTTTCTTTTTATTTTTTTTGTTTTGTTTTGTTACAGATGTTTGTAATAATGTTGTTCAGGACTGTTTAGAAAAACTAAATTAGCTGGAGGTTGATCAATTAAATAAATTCCAATGAAGCATCATCTAGTATAGCTAAAAAATCTGATCATGATTTAATAAGTTATTAAACTACAGTGTTGTCTATATACTACATGTTTTTACATTGTTACCACTAACAAGGAACACTTGCACAGTTATTCTTGTAAAGCCCCCTGCCTGATCTGAGCTAATTTTGATGAACTTGAAAAGAAAACAACAAATTGGGGCAGAATAACTGTGAAGAACAGGGAAAGTAAAAAAATTACCTGATTTTTTGAGTGGGAGTACAAACAGAGATGGAAACAGTTGGTTAGGACTTTTTTTCCTGTTGAGTATGCAAAATCTCTGAGTAGGCATAAAGCCCAGGGGAATGACACAGTCAATGTTCCACCCATACCAGCAATCATACTTTCATATGTTCAGAGAGTGCATAATTCACAAAAAAACTTTTTGAGAGTAGTCTAGCAGTTTCTAAAATTTATTGGAATTATGCTTATATCTTTTTGAAAGGCTGTCTCCAGAGTTTAGCTGTTTGGGCTTCTATGAGATAAAAAGCACAGAAGGCTAATAAATTTTAAAATCCTCAAGGAATTCTTTGAATAACTTTCCTATGCATCATAATGTTGCATCATGTGATTTTAAAGATCTGATCCACAAGAGCTAGAACTTCTAGTTTTAAGGGCAGCCACTTACCCTCTGTAACCTGAAGAGGTCTTTATTCTGACCAAGCTTCCTGAGAATGTGCCACCTTAAATCCATTTTTCATTCAATATTTTATACCTCTGACTCTAGGCTCTAGCTAAGTGTGCTTCTGTGACAGAAATTTTTTGCTTTGTAGAGTAAGGAGGGAAGGAAATATCTCAGCAGCCGTTAGTTTGGCTTTACTGCTGTGGGAGTTTTGTCTCCTGTTTAAAAGAAGATCTAGCATTGTTGGTGGCCCTGGGTTTTGGAAGCCGTCTTAATGAAAAAAAATAAAGTACTTTCTAAATCATGGTTGAAAACAGGTTAGAAAAGAAGAAAGCATTATACTGTGAAGATCAGCAGAGTATTTAATGTTATTTTTCCCACAGCCAAGGTCATGCTGCCTGCCAGAAACCCAGTCGTGACTCCCAGTCAAACTCCATGTGAAGTTGTGAGGTGCAAGGCAGAGCTGATGAAGAAATTCTGCTGATTGAGAAGCAGACCAGCAGATAAAAGAAAAATCAATGCCTGAGCATCAGTACAGTGTAATAAAAGCAATATCTCATTTTGACACCCTGACTGAGGGGATTTTTGGACAAAGACTGCCATTATCTTTCCACTTTCACCTAAGTTTAACCCCTGATGCCATGTTGTGCTTTTCTGTGACTCCTGCCTCAGCTCCAATTGCAGCCACAGAGCTTGTTTCTGCCTTTCATGAAAGCTGGTTCTGTTCTGTTTTCTGCTATGACTTTTCTCTCCTTCAGAGTAAGCCACATATGCACTAGGAGGAGATCAAACTCTAGACATTGTGACTGTGATACAGATATTTGGGCTCCAGGGATTTCATTCCCTCCAAAGGTGTAGACTGCTTTGTCCTTCTCACAAAATATTTCATCAGTAAAGATTTCATGGCCATTTGTTGTTGCTTATAATTTCTAGCTGACCTTGTAACAGGTTCTCTACATTCAATGTTTAAAGACAAAGCCTTGAGTTGAGGCACTCTCGAGTTTTTTCATTGAGCTTAATCATGGATAAAGATTCAATCTGATGTCAATTCCCCACATTCATTAAGATCAGTTATTCCACAGAAAAAGCCAAATATTCCAAGGGAATTGGTGGCAGATAAACTGTTTCTCCACTGCCCAGATAACCAATAAAGAAAATCACCACTTCAAAACACTCTTTAAATAGATGACTTGGCTTTCAGCTTTGTAGGCGTGTTAAGAGATTTCAATTGCTACTTGTGAAAAAGCCTGATGACGTCTCACTGTTGGGAAACTTAATTTTAGCACAAACAAGAAGTCAAGGAGGGACAAAGGAAGGTAATAATGCCCACCTAGTACTTAAAACTGCATAAAAATTTGCATTGGAAACATCAAGGTTACAAAGTTTCAGGGAAAAACATAACAAGAAGTGGTTTTCATCCATGTTATTTATTTTCTTTATTGTTTCTTTAAGAAATAGGATTGGTGGTATTCTTTTTCATATTTATTCAGATGTTTACAAGCTACCTAATTTAGGAATTTTGGAATAAAGGGACTTTCAGATAAGCTTTTTTTTTTTTTTCCTGTAGATTTTCTGAACTCTACTTGACAACAGATATTTTGTAATTCATTCTGAAGCCAGAGTAAAATGTGCAACAGAAATTCATAGCTACTGAGAGAAACAGCACGCCATAACTACATTGTAAGAACTCTAGTAGCTTGAGGAACATACAGATCACATGGCAGTCCTCTGCATTACAAGAAAAGGTCATTTAAGAAAAGAAAGACACACATCTACAATTTCTACATATTAACTATTACATCTGGTGTTCTGAGTTTTCCACAATGGTACATGGGTTATTAACGTTACCAAGACTATAAACTGAATGTCCACTGTAACTGTGAGTTACAGCAACAGCCTTGCCAATATCCTCTGCCCATATTAATCATTCTCATCCAATTAATCATTCAGTCATTTCTCTGACTGGGATTGCTGATGGAGCCTTGGATGGGAAGATGCAGTTGAGCACCTCCTACTTACACCAGATTTCAGCAGCAGTGGAGAGCAACTATTTCTCACTGCCCAGCAGGAGACACAAGGCAAAGGAATTAGTACTTTTAACAATTTTGCCTCTGTGTTTCTGGCTTACAGAAGTGTAATGACCAGAAGGAGCCACGTATGTACTTGCTATATCCAGCTGTACAAAAAAAATGTCAGAGAAATAGTGAAATGCTTACGAGGTATGGAGTACCTGACATGTAACAAGCAACATGTAACTCCAAAATTAGTTTCCATCATTAATTTCTATAACATTAGGAATAAAATATGGCTGGTTTTCCACAAGAATTTTAATTCATGAAGCACATTGTTTGTAGGTTAAATCTGACATGAGTAACCCAGTATCAATAGCTTTAAATAGCAGGCCATGCCTTTGACTAGAAGGATAATTATTTCCCTGGATTTACAGCTGGTACCCAGCCTATTCTTGACCCAAGATTTTTAACAAGAAAGTTAGAGCTTATTTTTGCAATCCTACAGGCCTATGCTAGGACCCATCTTGAGAATTACTATTCCTTCTTGACCATAAATGTTTTATCTACACACATAGTTATGCAGTGGCCATATTTCCACTTATCCAAACTTATAAGAAACACACAAAAAAAAATATTTTAAAAAATTAAAAATCGTCCCTCTGAATTGGTTGCAGAGAACTTAAATTTATCAGGTTGTTGCTGCATCATGTCTGTCCTGAAGTTTCATCACACTCATTTGCATTTGTATTACTTCTCCCAAAGGTAATTACAGCTATCTTTCTAGCCTAACTTTTTTCTTACTATTAACTTCAGCAAAATTTAGCATATTGTGCTAGTTCCAAATTAATGAAGGAAGTGAGCAATTTCCAATTTACTGCACTCTAATACCTTTTATGAGCTGAACTGCTTGCTATATTGTGATCTATAATTTGAAATAACTGACATTTTGATGCATTAAATTGCATTAAAATCAGCAAAATTCCGATGATCTGTCTTCATACCGGCACATTATTGACTCCTCCCTTATGTTGGCATCAGGATTTCGAGGGATGCCCAGAACGAGTCCAGCTGGGAGCACAGAGCAGCTCTGCACCAGGCGTTATCCCCTCCGATCTCACCCCAGAGCCCACCCACCCCTCCCGCTTTCCCACCTCCATCCCCGGCCAAACTTGGGGAAGTTACCTGGCGCCAGGGAGGCACCTGCCGAGGGAGCAGCGGGGCGGGGGCCGCTCCCGGGAGAGGCGCCGGAGGAGGATGAGGATGATGAGGATGATGAGGATGATGAGGATGATGAGGATGATGAGGATGAGGATGCTCTGCCGCGCCCACCCCCGGAGTGAGTCCCGGCCCGGCTCGGGCTGTGCTGGGGATAAAGTGCAGGATTCCGCCCCCATCCAATCTCTCAGCCCTCTCCCCTCTTACCTGGCGGCCAAACGCGGTCCCGGGAGATGCGGGAGGCGCCCGAAGTTTGCCAGGGAAGGGCGGGCGCGGATCCCGCTGGAATGAAAGCCGCGGTCCGCAGCGCGCACAGCCCAGGCGGAGCAACCTCACTTAGCTCTGTTAAAGGGGGCGAAAAAAAAAGAACGGGAGCGGATGGAGAGCGAGAGGAAGGGCCCCGTTCCTACGGGCTCTTGCAGCCGAAGGGAGGGGTTAGTTCAATCGGAGCCGGCGGGCAGCGAAAGTTGCGGCGCTCCGGAGCTCCAGCACCGCGGACAGCGGCACCGGGAGCGGCTGCAACACGTGCGGCAAAACCCCGCCTGCTGCACCGGCCACCGAGCGCCGGGCAGGCTGCTCCAGCCGTAAATTGCTGTCGCCCTTTGAAGATGGCATGCTATCCCTCCTGGGAATATGCCAAGTGGCTCCTGCCAGCACTCTCTGAAAATAGGGATCAGGTCGTGAGTGCCTGAAGCATCACTGATGTCCCCTCCAATACACAGAAATTATACTAGCATTCTGACAGATTAGTGATCCACTAGCACTGGCTGGTAAATATTATTAACCTTATTCTGCAGCTGAGGACATTGGGACAGAGAGGTTAAGAAATGATTGAGGTTTCATACACAGAGCCAGACCACTGTATGAATCCACATCTGCATGTACTTAACCTGCGGGATGATTTTCCCCTTCAGATCATTTTTTTCTCTCCATCTTGCTTCTTGCATTTAATTGTGGAATCAAGAGAATCCCAGAATAGTTTGGGTTGGAAGGGAATTAAAAGATCATCTCATTACAACCCACTTGCCATGGGCAGGGACACCTTCCACTAGACCAGGTTGCCAAGAGCTCCATCCAACCTGGCCTTGGACATTCCCAGGGATGGGGCATCCACAACTTTTCTGTGTAGTGCCTCAATAGCATAACAGCTTGGTTATCGGCACTTGAAGTGTTTACAGAACTTCCCCAAGCACAGAAATATGACTTGAGGTCCTCCAGAAAACTGGTGTTGTGAATGTAATACCCCAAAATAAAGCAGCACAGTTTCGTGAGAAACATCCAATAAGGAGCACGAGAAGAGAACCAGACGTTTTATCTACACAGAGATGACCATGAAACAAGTCGAGTAAGAATTCATATTTTAGGCACTCTCAAGCAGTAAGGAGAGTAGTCACCTTTTGTAAACCTCAGAAAATAAAAATTTCCAGAAATTAATTGCCTATTATCTCTAGTGCATGAAATACTAAGTAAATATTCCAGGACAACAAACAAGCTGTGTTTCAGCATCGTCAAAAAAGCATTGCTAAATTATTTTGGGGAGAAAAAAAAATTACAGTGAGAAAGGAAATTTTCCTTACTAATAATTCACATAAAGTGGAAATGAAAAGAACTGACCACTTGCTATATGTCGGAAGTAGTTTAGTGGTTGAAAAAAAATAAAGGTAGACTTGTGGAAAGTTCGTCAAGGATCAAGAAAGACGGGGTAGGCAAGGTTATCTTAGAAACAATACACATGACTCTTCAGTTCATCAATATTTATATTATCTACTTATGTGCATGCCTATTCTAAATACTTGTATGGCGTGAGAATACAAACTACAGCTGTGGAAATGGAAGACAGTATGGAAGGCTGGACAGATGGAAGCAATTAAAATAATTAAATAATTATTTAATGCATATGCATTTTTATTTTAAATGATACATGCAATTCCTCACAGCCTTCCCAAGGTGTTTACTGTTTATTGAACATTTTAATTTGTCTTTTTCTACTGAGCTTCTTTTTGTTAGCTAATAAAAAAAATTACATATGTACATGTACACACATATGACAAAACTGTGTGCCAGGCATTTACAACATTTTGCAAAATGGAGCAAAACCGAAGGGAAGACAGGCTTTGAAATCTCAGGATCTGAGGTGTAGACAGTAACATAAGCTTAGAAGAAGGGTTTTAGAGTAGCAACACACTTAAAATTGCATGGTGCAAGTTTCCCCAACAACAGCCTGAAGGCAGGTGTGCCAATTAGGCTCCTCACAGATTGTGCAGCAAAGACACAGCCCTCTTTAGTGGAAGTGTCTTGGAGCATATCCAGTACTGATCCATGACTGTGGATACGACTGTGTCAAAACTCAGGCTGCTATGGCTTCACACTCAGAAGTCACCTTGCTGTACAGATGGCCTGAGAGATGAAGCATGGAAGAAGAGAGTTAAAATGCTGGTGGCAGGAGTCATGAGCCGAATGGGACCAACTGCAGGAAGCAATGACATATCCCGCTGTGGCAGAGAAGACTTGCTTTGCTGCCCTGGGCTAGCCACTAATTCCCCATCAGGAACCTCATTTAGGGTAGTGTCCATTTGAGATGCCCATTTCAGAGGGCCATCAAAACCATCCTCATGGTTAACACCCAGCAGTATGGGTAGCACTGCTCTGGCATGACACAAGTTCTTGGCATCCATGGTCTCAGTGCAATTTCCACCAGACAAATTTTTTTCTCAGACAGTGAAAAATCAAAATTAAGGGCCAAGCAGTTATGATCAGAAATTATCAAGGACTGAATAATGACCATCTTAGAATGAAATTAAAATTACAAGATGCATGTACATATTCTTACGACAAGATATCTTTGCTCCATTTTTGCTATAGAGAAGACAGGATCCTTTTCTGTAAGACACAGACAAGTATGGGACAGCACAGCAAAAATCTGCCTTAACTGAAGAGCTTGTAGCCTATTAAGGTTACAGACTTATAAAAGTCTTTAGAAGAATAATGTACTTACTGTGTGGGCAGCATAAGTTTTATGTGTTCTTAATTATTCATTTCTTTCTGCTAAGTGCTTTGATTTAAAAATGATGTGATGTGTACATGCAGTGTTGATACTCAGATAACTTAATTGTTTTGGTAATATAACAAGGCATATGATGTAATGTCAATAGACTGCACCTTGTGTGCATTACAGAGCTTTTCCATGTGGATGCTTATCCTCTAGTGACAAAGCTAATGATTCCTAATATGTGCTCAGGGTAAGAAAGAGACTGCTGTGATAGACACTTGAAAATGGTTAAACAGATTGGTGGGAGAGCCAAGAAAAAAAAACTCAAAATCTTGGCTTTGAACTGGTTTTGGGATGATATAAGCAGATGCAACCGATTTGAATATGAAGAAAGGGAAAAGCCTGAGGGAGAAAGATACTGAACTACTGCAGATATTTGTTCATAATTATAAACTATCATATTCCCTCCCAAAAATATGCTCCAAGCAACACCACATTTAAAGTGTGCTCTGAGGAGTAATTCAGACTCAAACATATAAGTTACTATAGGGAGCAATGAATTTGTTTCTCCAGGTGTTTAATTTAAGGAGTACAAAGCATCTAATTAAATGTAAACTTCCAAGTGGGTATTCATGCCTTCCAACTGATGTCATCTGAATTGCTGCCTAGGAAAAACTCTCTTTTGACTATACAGAAAAATCTACATTTATAATCATATCACCTAAATAGCAATAAGTGGATGGCTTTAACTTTTTTTTTCTTTTTTTTTTTTTCACATCCATTTGGGCTGAAAAAAATTACAACTATAAATACACAAAAGAGAGAGAAAGGGAAATAAAATCTTAGCAATTACTAACATTATGGCTCTGCCATTTGGGAGCAGTAGTGTTTATTGTTCAAGTCTTCTCTCTCACTGTTGAGAGCAAAGAGGAAATGCTCACCTTTATCTAATAATTGTGTGCTATATAGTCTTTTTAAACACATATAATTTACACTATCTACTGTGAGGGCAGTGACACTCTGGCACAGGTTACCCAGAGAATTTGTGGTTGGATACCAGGTTGGATGGAGCTCTGAGCAACCTGGGATAGTGGGAGGCGTCTCTGCCACTGCCAGGGGGTTGGAATAAGATGATCTTTAAGTCGTCTTCCAACCCAAATCACTCAGTCACTCTATGATTCAATGCAAGTCATCCTAGTTCTGCTGTAAAGTGTATCTTTCTGGGCAGCTTGAGGGGTTTTTCTTGGTTTTGGTGCTGTTATTATTGGTGGTGGTTTAATTTATTGTTTGGGGGGTTTTTGTGTTTGGGATTTTGAAGATAATAATATTACTGATAGGTGGCAGAAAAGAGCAGGAAATCACCTATAATTGAGACAGGAGGATCAATTAGAGCAACGTCTTTCTTCTATATCTCCATTACTTCCTACCTAGAATCTGACCCAGAATCTCAGTTTCATAATGCAAGACCAATTTCTAATTGATTTTATATCACTATTGATTATTACAGCTATGTAAGGCTTCATCCAATTGAGTTATAGAGGAGAGGAGGGAAAAAAAATCTATCACAAAGATAAAGAAGCATCCATCAAAGATGCATTTAGAGCAAATGGGCAATGCACTTTTTTTTTTAAGTTGTAATTGTATTCAAGGGAATGACATTTAGCAACCATCCATTGTAGGTTGCTGAAATATTCTGTGACCTTGGCTCTACTTCCAAATGAGAGCAAAACCAGAAATAAAACTGCAGGGAATACAGAAATCAAATTTTGGTCTCAATTAAATTGTTTTGAAAATGTTCAATAGTATGCTAATGATCTTAATTAGTCTCAGAGATACCCATTTTGGAATCAGTGCTTAGCCAAAAAACCACATGCTGAATAAACCCACAATCTGTAAATGGACAGAGTTCAAATACATAAGTGAATCTATACATATTTACTAGAGTAGCCCAACTATTTTGGTGAGAGCAGGGGTTTTTTTGCCCAAATAGTGTATCAGTAGTCTTTTATAAGCCCAACACATACAGAACACATTATAGGTTAGTTCATTACTTTGTAAGAATAAAGCATGGTGATACAGCTGCAGTCACGCTGGATGGGCATTTTCCAGCCTCCTATATGCCAGCAATCAAAGCAGGAAGCATGTATTTAGCAATAATGCTTTTTTATTCATGCCACTACTTCTTGGAATGCAAAATCCAAATCAAAAATATTTTGTAGAAATTTTGTTTCAGAAGAGACAGGAAAGTGTAGAAGTTGAAGGCCAATCCCTCGAGTGCCAGTATCTTTAAGAGTTATTTATTACAGCTTGAGTCTGTTCAGCTGTTAAGTAAAGGAGTAGGAAGAGAGGAGGGAGAGAACAGAAGCTCTTTGCCAGACAGCAGTTGTTAGAGCAGCACTCCTGATTATTGTAATGGGTTCACTTGCCAAATGCCTTTCATACCGAAAGCAAGGCTGTTAAACATGAAGTTGAGATGGTGGATGGAATTTTTTCCCCAATGAAAAAGTACTCTGCACATCAACCCCCCACCAATGAGTATTAAAAGGATTTTGAGGCTTGAGGGAGTCTTATTTCCAGGGGACCATCACAGCATCTACCTGTCTTTTGTGGCTTCTGAACACTTTGTTCATAACAGTGAATCACTACGTAGGAGGTCTTTTAGACTTTCCTAAAAACCAAGGTTTAGTTTTATCTCTTTTGATCAGTGGCATTCTTAAATAAAGTCTATTTCTCACTTCCCACTCCCTGGAAACAATTAGAGTCACTGAACTGAAAGCTTCTGCTCATCTTTTCAGCTCTTTAGGAGCAAAATTCATTTTATTAGAAAAATCAAAGATCAGTACTGTTTTTTTATCAGCCAGTAACCTGCCCCCAAAACTACACAGTTACAAAATGCATGTTTGGATACTTTAAAATGAACAAACAACCAAAAACCCCACACTTAAACCCGTTCTTTGCTGGCCGAGAGGGAATTAAAACTTTTTGAGCAGCAAAGAAGAAAGAAGGGAACACCTCTCCAATGCCTTGGTCAGGGCACAGCTGTGGCTTGAGGGAGAGAGCACAGTGCTGGAGAAAATGCTAGTGGCAGGGAGAAAACTCCAGAGCTTTCCCCAGCCTGGTAGGTCTGGTGCTGGGAAAACACATTGCAAGGAACATATGGATAGGTGCGGAAAAATCACAGCTGAAAAGACTGATGATTGCTCGTACAAAAAATGCAGTTGAGGCAACTACACCCCTCCTGTCAAGGAATTGGAGTGATTGTAGACATCACAGTAGACCTAAAAACATGAAGATGTTTAAAAAAAATGTAAGGAATTAATGCTCTTGCTGATGCTTTCCAGCAAGCAATGCTCAATGAAGGCAATTACTCCCTGGGTAAGCCAATTGGAAAAAATAAATCCCCTCAGTGACTGAGATTCTGACAAATAATTTTAATAGTTTAAAAAAATCTGCTTTTCAACTCTTTATTTTATAAGCGGTATTTTGAAACCTCAGCAATGTCGATAGGACCAAATTCACAAGTACAAGAATGTAAGGACAGCCAGAATACTCAGTAAGTGGAGTCAAAATATACTTTCTTTTCTTTCTTTTTTAAATTTTGTTTCAGACCACTATTTTTGCTATTATTGCTGTTTACACCTTCAGATAGGTCAAACCATGTTTCCAGGAGAGGGAGTTTTTTTGGCTGTGGTGTTAGGCTGGGAAAAGTGACTTTCTTCCTTTGGTGCAAAGCAACTCATGTACCTATATGATGGACAGTTTTCATGTACACCATAGATTTTAAATTTTTTTTTTTTTTTTTTGTTTGCTATGTATGAAGGGAAAAATTCTAATTCCATTTTAGAGCACATCCTACTGTAGTGAGAATACAGAAGAGTACCTCCACATTGCTTGAGCTTTATGGGAAAATAAAAATTACAATTATTGCTCCCAGCTTACCTAACTTATTAAAGCACCAATTTATGAGGCTTTTTTGCTGGCTTTTAAACCATCAAAGCACCTGCAATTCACTTGAACCCTTTCAGACCTGCAATTGTCTTTGCTGACACATTATGCACAGATTTGAGGTATGATAGTCCATTACAGATGCCTCAAACCACCAGCCTGCTTGCAGAATTTAAAAGAAGTAGAAATAGGAATTTTAAAGGACAATTAAGAGGAGGAAGAGAACTCTGTGTGGAAATCACTCCCAAAATTGAAATGAGATTTTTCAATCCTTTTTCTAAGGTACTTTTAGGCAAGGCAACAAAGAGCTAGTATATTCAAAGAAACCTCAATTATTTTTGCTACTGTTCTGAAATGGATGTACTCAAAAATCATTAATATATGTCTGAAAGATGAGGAATTCGAAATAAGCACCACAGTTATTGGTTGTCCTTTATTACAAAGTCAATGGATTGCTCCAGGTTTTCTTCCCATACATATTGAAAAAAAAAGACAAAAAAATAGCATACAAAAGTAAAAAAAGAAATCAATAGCAATAGGAATCTAGGGAATAGATTAAAAAAAAATCACAAGGGCTGGAACAGTTACTTATAAATGACAGATGAAAAGCATAAATCAATAGAAAACTCTGAAGATGGTATCACAGGAATAAATGAATGTATCCTCCAGGAAAATTAATGGTTTGCATATGGGAGACAAAACCAATGGAACCAGTCATCATGAAATGGAAAAATGCCATCACACCCCATGACACTTTGTAATGACCTTGACAAGAAGAAACTGGTTGCTGAGAAGTTACATCTCACTTAATTAGGCAGGAATTTGCGCAGATTTGAAAGCCTTTACTTGATCCTTGTCATGGTTTATCACCAACCAAGTACCACAGGGCTGCCAGCCATGTTAACTACACCTTACTACCTACAAAATCCTTGTAAATTGAAATCATGTCTTCCCCTGAATCAAGGCAAGACAGTGATAAATACTATAATTCTCATATTTCTTAACTACCATTTTACTGCTTGAAGTGCATCATTGAAAACAGCACATTGAGATAAAACCTACTGAGTCACATTCTTACTTGGAAATGATGATTCAACTTTGTTCCTATTCTGCAACTTCCCAGAAAGTTTTATGAATATGTCTTCTTTGAATTCCAAGGGGAATTTCTTCTGCCAAGTGTGAATATACTGGTTAGGCAGCTTAACTGGCTTAAGGAGGAAGCCAGTTCATTTGCTCTGCTTAGATTTGACTAAGCAATGCACCTTTCCTTCCATAGCTCAGGAGAAAGATCCCTAAGAACCAGAGATCAGTAGTTTTTGAAGAGTTCTCCTATCATTTTGTTCCTGTTCCTGATTACATTTGTGTTTTATTGGACATTCAGCTAATCTGGAAGAGAAGATGTCATGGTGATAAAGTGATGAAGTGATAAAGATTAGTAATAAAATTTAAATAGATTTATCTAGTAGGATTTAATGCAATAGTTTTTGTTTCGTTTCTTAAGCCCCTCTTTTATAGATTCTTCTAGTTCATGTCAAAAAAAGACAAGCATATGTATAGCAACACATTTTTTGAAAGTTTCCTTTTGCAGTGTATTAAAAGACCTTAAAATGGGTGTAATAATCACTTTAATGGCTTTGATTTTGGTGCTGTTGTGTCTTGACTCTTGCCTTGATGCTCAGAAACAAAGGCAGTGAGTTCTTCTTGCCTTGAGCTGCCCCAGTGTCAGGACTGCATGCCTGGACTGCCAGACAGGCCCCTTTAAAAAGGATGTCCTGAGCTATATTTTATCCCATAGCACCTTGATCTTTGTGTCAGTGTAAGGATATCAAACTAGACAAACAGAAATGTAAACAACTAACTGGGGATTCCCCAGGTATTGATGACACATCTAGAAACTTCTGGTCTGGAACAAATTGCTTCTCCAGCTGGGAGAAGCCTTTCAGGGACTGTTAGAATGCACTGTAATTTGAGCAATTTAAATTAGACTGGACAGGATAAAGGATAAGGATAAATGAGACCACAGGCACCTTGAAAAGCACCTCAGGATCACATAGCTGGTGATATCTGTAATTCCTGGAATCTTAAATGGCTTTTCTAAAATGCCACTGTGGCTGATGCATGCTTTACATGCATGATCATTGTATTTTCGTCTTCCTGAATCCTCTCTTGCTTTGTTGATCTCCTTTTTCTTGCACCTGTTTTATCCTTGGGAAGAGCAGAATTGGTAGTTCACATTTTGCTCTGGGGAAAGGGCAGAACTCAACATTTTGTGAAAAAATTCAGAAAATGAAGCAGAAAAATTTTGTTTATCCTCTGCTCTTCCTTGATGCTCATGTGCTAACCCTACCCTGCAACTACTTAGGTTTAAACCAGTTGGTACCTCACAATCCACTCTGCATATTTTTGAGAGGTTTGAGCTTATTCCATTCTCCTCCCATTAAGAAATGGTTCTGGACAAGCAAGGAAAAGTGCCACAGGAACTTCAGACTTTACCCTTACTTCTTGTGAGCATATGCTTACAAAAGATTGAAGTCAGATGAACCTTTAAAGAAAACTTGTGAAGGCAGCTGCAGATTTCCAGTCTGACAAGGAAAAACACAAATGCTTTTCCCTCAGTTCTTTAATCCACTCTTTATGCTGCTCTCACAGCTTTTTTTTTTTTTTTTTCATCTTTTGACAGTGGTTCATACCTATATAATCCATCTATAGCTGGTATTCAGCTATGTTGTATAAGCTTACAATATTGCCTTCCCTTGTTTCAAAAATAATTCTGTACTGATTGCCTCAGGCAATCTCTCTAACCTTCCCTTTCACACCACAGGGCTTGAGAAAGCATTTTTCTCTCCTTTTCACAACAACTTCTCAGCTGTACCCTTGACATATTTTAATCAGGGTTTCTTTCTGACCAAAGGACGGACACCTCTCTCTTCCAATTAGTTAATGGTTTCCTACTTTCTGCTGCTGCTGTTGTTGTTTCCATCACACTCGCTGTCCTCCTTGACCTCACAGCAGCTGGAACTCTGAAATTAAATTAGATGGGTTCATGCAACTCTCTGCTTCACAGAGGCTGCTGAAGTAGTTTTGCTATTTCAGTCTGAAAATGTGACTGAATTAATACATTTTAAAGAAATTGCAGCAAGGAAAGTTGTGTTGATGGACATGACTACTTCAAATGAATGTAGAAAAAAAGCAGAAGTAGGAGGCAGGTGCACCTTTTTCTGTAGCACAAACACATATAAGACATATAAACCTTCCCAATGACTGTATTCAAAGCACAGCTCATTCAACACTGCCCTAGACACAACCCTACAAAAGGAGAACTACTAATGATAATGTATTCCAGTCATAAGGAATGGTTTATTATTAAAAATGCTGTACTGATATTATGACAGGTAAGGAACTAATCTTTCAGTTTTAAGTATGCTGTAGTTGTACTGCAAGGCTCATGGTAATATTAGAATCAAAGTGTATGGGAAAACGGTCTTACATAGACAGACAAACCTCTATTTTTTTAATTTCTGCCTCTCATGAAGCAACACTACATCAAGTTGAGTCAAGTATGCTCTATAATTCTCAGTGCTTATATTCTACCAAAAAAAAATTAAGGAGCAAGTACTCACAAAGAGCCCTTTTCTGCAGGTCATTTGCCCAGTTTTAAAAAAAGTAGAGTGAAGGCCATACCAAGAAACATCACCTGAAAACTACAGACAGTAAGAGAAAGAAGATCAAGCCATTGGCTGAAAATGCAACTGAATGAGGTGGAACAAATTAATTGCTGTTCAGCAAGTACCTGTCACTAAGTAGAGTGGGTGCAGCAGTGTCCATGCTGCACACCATAGAATTGTAGAATGCTTTGGGTTGGAAGTGACCTTAAAGAGCATTTAGTTCCAAATCCCCTGCCATGGGCAGGGACACCTTCCACTATCCCAGGTTGTTCAGAGCTCTGTCAAAACTGGCCCTGAACACTTCCAAGGATGGGACATCCACAACCTCTCTGGGCAAATTGTTCCAGTGCCTCACCACTCTGATAAGCACATTAATCACTGATATATTAATTTTAAAAGGAAAAATCATCAAACCAGCAGAGGAAGAGGTAGCCATCATTTCTATTATTGCATCTATTTATTTTTTTTACTACGTGCTGGGAAGAAGGAACCTGTTGCTATTCTTTTTAAAGGAAACATGATGGTGTGCAAAAGCTTCTGCCACTTTTCTTAAGGAGCAGTGCAATTTCAGTTTTACACTTCTAGCAACAGTTCCTTTTTCACCTTGATGCCTCTCTGCTGTTAAAGCATGGCAGGATCAAAAAGAGGTGTTTGTTAAACAACTTCTCTGGCACCTTCAAACTCAGTTTCAGTTCCTCTGACTGTGACATTTCAGTTTCATTTACACAGAGGGTCAAACACAGGCTGCCCAAGCTCTTTCTAAACACTCAGGAAACATCCCACCATCCACACCTCCTCTTATTTCTGTTACATTTTGCTGAGCAATGAGAAGACCATGCCTTAAATCAGGCCACTGAGCTCTGAAGGGTGCATACTTTTGAATATAGGAAAAGTAGGTCAGATGTTTCAAGTCAAAGAGCCCATGCAGTATGCTACTTAATCTTTCTGAATCCTAATAAATAGACTTTATTCCTATGATGTCATTACTGTCATTATTACAGTAATGTAAAATAGTTTCCATTATTTTACCAGTGCAACATGATGCTCTGTGAATGTTAAGGATTTCATGAGTAAAGCAGCTCTGACAGATATATGTTACTATGCAAGAAAGTGAATTTCAAAGCTGTTGAGTAACAGTGAAAGATAAGGGGGAAAAAACTCAGAAAACCCAAAGCAGACAAATGGGAAAAAAAAACCCAACCCAAGCAATAATAGCAGAAGTTGTCATAAAACATAGAATTCCTGATAGCTGATCTGCCCTTTAAGAAACAGCAATTGATCTGGATAAAAATGGAGTTAACAAAAGAAGGACTCTTTCCCATGGTCAGTCAGAGCATGAAAGACATGGGAGATACTCATCAAAAAGACAAAATTCCAGAAATTTGTATCTGTGTAAGCAAAGAGGTATATAATTGATCCTGCTAATTGTTTTAATCATCCATTGCAATGAAGCGAAGAGAAATCTATCCACTCTGTGGGCTGTAGGACCAAACCTGCAGTGTCAGGTCCAGGTTATCATGTATATCAAATGTTACTTGATAGAGTCCATAAACATCAATGTTATTTCATCACAAAAATTAATAATTGAATGCATAAAGAGACCTCAACTCTACACCAAGATTCAACTTCATTAAAAATAACAGCAAAGACTCAACTTTAAGAGTATGTGTAGACAACCCGCCCTTACTCAGAAGTATCTATGGTTAGTAAATATAACATCATTTGGATTTATATTGCTCTTCTAAGGTACATGATTATGGCTGCAACAGAAAATCAGGATTCCATTCACTACAAATGTATTACTGCTTGCTTAGGACCTTCCCTCCACTTCCACCTTACTGGTAATATGATGTATTTGAAAGCATTTTGCTGAGTTCAGAGCATTTCAATACTTCCTTTAAGTGTTTTGCACTTCCTTTTCAATTCTCTCTTTGCTGTGCATCAAACTTTGTTCATTATATTTCAAATACCGGGGCAGATAAATAGTGTCTGCCAAGATATACTTTCAATTGAGGATTGAAAGTGCCTGCTTAAAATTTCCTTTGAAGAAATGGTTGTTTATAAAAAATAAAGCTTTTCAGTGAGCCATTGATTATCACAAAATTATTTGTAGTAGACAGTCATAAGAAGTGGATGTAGCACAGGCATTTTGTAGTTAAATAGCAAAAAAGATACTGACTATCTTTACTAGGGGAGAATTTGTTGCACAATCTTACATAAATAACCTACATGCCCTACAAAAAGGATTTTAGGCACATTTTTCTGGATATACACACTACTGTGAGTTTGGCTGTTTCCTTTAAAACAAAGAACCTCTACCCTTTGAGGCAGGATAACCCATATTTTTTAACAGATTGCACCTATTAGTATGACCAGTTCCCAGGAGAAATTGTGTGTGATTTGCTGCTCTATTTGGATCCCTACAAATCTGTGGGGTCTGATGGGATCCATCCAAGAATCCTCAAAGAGCTAGCTAAGCAAAACCTCTGTCAAAAATGTTTGAGTGGTCTTGAAAAACCAGAGATCCCAGCTGACTGGAAGCTGATGAACATTGTCCTGGTTTTCAAAAAGGGGGACTTTGGAAACTACAGGATGTCAGCCTCCCTTCAGTGCCTGATAAAGTTATGAAGGAGATTATTCTGAGGGTATATTCTGACTATATATCTAGAGATATATTCTGATTGTACCTGGAAGACAACGCAGCCATTGGTCACAGCTGGCACAGCTTCATGAGAGGAAAGTCCTGCTTCTCAAACCTGGTTTTATTCTATGGCAAGGTAACCTGCATAGGTGATCAATGGGAAAAATGATGTGATCTTTCTGAATTTCAGTAAAGTTTTGATCCTGTCTCTCCCAGGATCCTTCTGGATGAAATCCATCCCACAGCTGGATAAACACACCATGGGATGGGTGAGTGACTGCTCACAGGTTGGGCACAAAGGGTTGCAGTGACTGGGGGACATCAGACTGGTGACCTGTCACTGGTGGGGCTCCACAGGGCTCCATCCTCAGCCCCGTGCTCTTCAACATCTTCATAAACAATCCCTGCAGATAAATCCTAAAAATATTTAGAGAACTATTGAAACTCTGTCCAGAAGCATTCTCAAGATGCTTTTCAATAAGTCATCTCCACGTCAACATTTGACAATTAAAATTCCGTCTGATTCATACGCTTGAGGTAGGAAACATCAGAAGTGGCCTTTGAACTTCTTTTATTCATACAGGCCTCAATTAGGGATAAATATTGCTGAGTTTCTCCTACACAAGGGACTTCAAAAACTCACCATAAATACCCACTTTTGCTTTTTGTCCTGATTGTGGTTTTTTTTCTGTACTTGGTTTGGCTGAGATGGAGATAAATTTATACAGAGCAACCCATATGTTGTTGTTGCAACTTGTATGTGGTGCTATGTTTTGGATTTGTGACTAAAACAGTGTTGATAATACGTCCATACTTGGACAACTGCTGAGCAGTGCTTCCACAGAGTCAAGCCTTTATTTTTTTTGTTTGTTTTCCCTGCAGAAAAGAAGATGGGTAAGAAGAGTGAGGGAGACAAAGATGGGACAGATGACCCAAATTGGCTGAAGGGAGATTCTATGGACCATGATATTATGGGATACAGAAAGAAAAGACTGGGCAGTTTGAGGGGACGGTGAGGGCAGGGAGAGTTATCTTTCAAGGTGGCTGGTGCTCAGAGATTTTTGGGCATCACTCTGGTGGCAGCAGCAAGGTCATGACTACTTTTCCTCAGTTTTGATTTTCTTTGTTTCCCCTGCCTCTTTCCCTCACCTATCAAACTGTCTCCATGTTGACACATGAGCTTTCTCATCACAAGGAGATTGAGTGAGTAGCAGTGTGGGTGCTCAAATTATTCCACAAATTTTGCCTTTTCCTATATTCTTTCCTGCCTGCCCAACAACCTGTTGCCCACTCTCAATCAAGGTCCTTGCTTAAGGGACAGAACTGAAGGACACCAGATGGAGAGCAATTCCCTCCTCTCTTAAGCTGTCTCGTACTACACAATTCAAATAAGTGAAATGTGCTACACAGAACAGCGAGCTTTTAATGAAGCTGAACATTTTGCAGCTGGCAGTTTATGATGTAAACTGATCCTAGTGTCACCTTTGTAGTGAAGAGTTTTCAAATCAACAGATTTTTTCCTGAGAAAGGCAGTCACACTCTGCTCAATTCACACAATTAATTCCTCTTATATAAACTGATACTTCTGGTGCAGAAACCCATACCTGAATCCTTCTTCCAGTGTCTGCCTGAAACACAATCCAAACAGTAATTGCACTGTAACTCCAATCTAGTTAATTTGGATATTTCAAACAGCCTAACCATAGGAGGGCATATTTAAGCTTTTATATTAACTCACCTGGAGCCTCAGGGGAGGTGCTCAGCCAGGCAAACTTGTATTTGTGCTCAGCCAGACAAACCCACCACCAAGTGGCTAGGCTAAGGGAAATTTCGCTTTTAAAATCTCAGTACAGCCATAACCTATATTAGATGAGATGACACTGTATATGGACTTTTATAATACAAAATTATACCATTTATTCTACAGATTTGCTCTGTTTGCAAGAATACTTTTTCCAGATCACAAGGCAAGAGAGACTATTTGCACTATCCATTTGCCTGTGAAGTTTCATTAAATTCCTGGAGGAATTATTCAAGTATTTGGCGAAAGAATAGGATCACTGAGGATATTTAAGGAAAAACAGTCTGTAACCACTTATTGGCACAACATGTTCTAAAAGGTCATTGATTATTACCAACCATGTCTATTAAGATCCAATTTTATGTGACATTTTAAGAAGTGTGTTGGGCAATAAATTGCTGGATTGAAACTGTTTTTCCAAAGAAGAGAAGGTAGCTACAAGGGCAGATATACATTGCAGACCAGTAATATTGCAATAAACTAAAGTACACTATCAATCTGCTGAATTAAAACAGGGAGGCTGATCCATTGCATTTACTGAAATAGAGAGAGTTGTCACAGAAAAAGTACAATGTTATGAGGCTTGATAACTATTACCACGATGAATGCTAAAGGACAGGGCAGTTCTTGAAATGCCCATGAGAAAGTTTATATTTAACTTATTTCAGATGGGCCTGAAAAATAATTTTACACTGCCCTTTTTTCTTCCAGTGGGCTCTGGCATTTTATTGCCATTGCCATAAACATAGGGCAAAAAAGGCTGAAGTTTCTCAGGATTCTTCCCCCACCACCTATCCTGCAACACAGCCCCAAATCTGGTGCTGCTGGCAGCTGGGCAATCTGTTCACACAGAGTAGGAAGAATTTTACAAGAATGGATTATTCAAACATTATTATCCTCCTGCAATTTTCAGAGATGCAATAATTCTCTGCTATGCTTTTGTTTTCCTCCAGATACACAAGGGAAATAATATTAACTCAGAGAAGCTCCTATTTACAAATCTGCTGATTTTCAGGAGCAACAATAAAAACAGGTGTCGTATGATGTTGAGCTCTCTGATGTGTTACAGCTACATCTGAATTCTAGGAAAATTCTTCCTGTGAGTGAGGTACTGGTAACATCTTTCTCCCTCATGGCTTCTCTGGTACTTAGTAAGGACTTAATTCACCCCATGTTCTTTCCCTCATGGGGAATTAATTGTGTCTGTTCTCAGCATCTAGAGTCAGAAAATACAAAAGTTACTTCTCTAAGGCTGCAGTATTTGCATTAACAGAAGACTTAGATTTTTCAAAGGAATGGCTGGATGGAAAAGCAGCCTGATATCATAACCTATATCCTAGGAAATCCAGGTTTCCTACTACCTCCAGGAAAGAAACATTTTTGTTACATTTTTGCTTATACCTGATTTGGGCAAGTTTTCTCTCTTTGAAATTTACCTGTTAGAATGTCACTAAGAGAAAATAATAGCTATTCCACATTTTACTGCTATAGACACTGTAGGAATGCGAGAGTGAAAAAGCAAACAATTCTAGCAAATCACATCTCACTAATGGCAACATAAATCTGCAGCTATCCAGTGGACCTCCATGAATCTATTTTACATTTATGCTGCTGTAGTCAAGCATGAAATTCATCCCAGTGATTTATTCCCTACATAGGAGAGATTTAGGTTGGACTCAGCTCTACACTCAGTTCTTCAGAAATGGTCCTTAGTTGAGAAAATCCTGGTAATTAGAGATAGAAATCTTGTTTGAGGGTATTTCCAGGAGAAAAATACTTTTAAATGTGTCAGGGATGGAGCTACTACAAACGGCCAGATGTATGCAGCCACCTATGACTTAAATTGTACATGTTTCAGATATGAAATAGTTCTTAGGACTCACATTTAGGGAATAGATCTGTAAAGGTGATTGCTCCTCACATTTCAACAAAAGCTTCAACTTTATGGTGCAGTATTCCCATGTCTGTAATCAATTTCATACACCCAAACAAAAGTTATATCTAAGAAACAGAGTTGAAGATAGAAGTGGAATAAATCCAAACCAAAAATCTGTTGGTCACGTTACTCTGTAATTAGGAGCCACAAATACTTAAAACAGTTTTACCTTAATTACAAGGGCATTAGGGGCATAAAGAAGATGTAGCCAGACTCTTCTCAGCAGTATGCAGTGACACAAGAAGAAGCACAAAGCAGCACAAATTCCAATACAGAATATTCTAGTCAAACATAAAGGGAATGCTGCAACTATGAATGTTTAAGATTCCTATTAAGTGTTCCAACTTACTCAGCTACTCTTTCTATAAAGCAGTCTTTTAACTTTAACATAAGACCTTAAATTTTTCTGTACCTCACATTTCAACAGCTTGGAGTTTGTTGTTAAAATAGATTTGTGTTCAGGAAATGAAGTCTTGCTCTACAGCTCTTACACTGCTTCTGCAGGAAAACTGGAGGAATACTCACTGTCTGCCATGGGTGGACCATAGGATCAAGGTCATCCATAGTGAATCTGCCACTTCTCCCACAATAAATGTCTTTTAACTTATTGAATGTAGTTTGTTATCTGAACAAAATTGAATTAGTAAGAGTGTTGGACATTGTCTACTCTGAAAAAATCAAAAGGAATCTTCTTGCCTCTTCCAAAACTGGTCTGATCTGAAACTTATTTAAAAATTTTTTTAAAAGATGTATTTCCACTGACTTCAATCTCGACATTTGAGAAAGATATCATGTCAGGATCCATAAAAGAACTAAAAAAATCAGGAGAAGGTAAATTAGATGTTTTTTCTGTCAATTGACTACACTCTCTACCCTTTTCAGTAGTTGCACAGTAGATGCTCTTCTGAACAAAGTTCAGAAGGAATTTACATACCCATCTGGATAAAATATAAAATTAATTAACACCTTATATTATAGATGAAAATTGCAAATTTAAAACCTTTCTTCTTGTGACAAACTGAAATCTTTTTTTGTCAGTAGTGTGAATTGATGTTTCCCATCTTTTACTTCAAGTGTTTGGTGGGAAATGTACAATTTGCACTTCAAAGACTCACTCCAGATTAGTCCTGTGCTTTGTGGCTGTAGGAAAGTCTTGCAATTGTATCATTAGAGTCAAGACATTTCCATATATTTAAGGTGACAGGCTTACATTTACTTAATTCCATATGGAGCATTAGACTGCATATTGTTCTGAGAAGCATTTCCATGTATTTGGACCTCTGATCTATTTATTTAATCATATAAATTATATGCTGGGTGCCCACTGCAGTACAAAGCCTTGTGTGCATGTGAAATAGTTTACCAAATAAGCCTAAAACAAGAGGCAAAATTAAATCTGGCTCCATGGCCCAAAGCAATCCTCTCAAAACCATTCCTCCTGCCTTAGGCCATTATTTGATTGTACAATTAGCTTTTAAATCCACGTGGTGCCAGACTGAAACCTGACAACTTTGCTCATTAAGTATTCCTGACAGGGCTTGTCCATCACAAAGATTTTGTGCGAGAGGTCATCAGGGCACCCATCATATCCTTCAAGCACCAGAAATTATTCCTGCTGTGCATGTTTAGAGAATCAGCTCTGTAATAGCATGGAGGCTCTGAAATGTTCATTCTTACGATTTGTATCCTGCATGGAGAATATTTCTTCACAAAAGGATTTGGGAAATATGTGTTCCATAAAGTGCTATCTCAGTATCCAGGATGGCGCCACTGGGTGCTGCATCCCCCCAGAGCCAGCAGCCAGGTGATTCTGTGGCATTCTGCTGCTGGCACTAGAGCCCCAGTGCCTCATGGCAGGACACACACATCGCTCCTGCCAGCTCTGGGCACATGGGGCGGCTCACCCCCTGCCCACTGCTGTCCCCCCCTGCATGGGAATGCACCAAAACCACAGAGCTCAAGACACTGTGGCCTAGGAAGCAGGCTGAACAGATCCCCTGGAAATTATCAACCCCTTGGGGGCACTATTTGCAACGGGTCTGTGACATGAGAATTCACAGGAACTGCATCAGATCCAGTGGATAAAACTGTGCCAGGCACAATGGCCATGGCGCCTCCCCAACCAGCCCCTCTCCAGCAAGGCCCAAGAGGCCAGGGGAGGTGGCTGGGGTCAGGCACAGCCCAGCCATCCCCCGGCACTGCCCCAGAGAGAGCCATCCTGGATGGGATGGGCTCGGCTGCTGCTGGCAGCTCCCGAGGCACTAGAGGTCTGGACACCAATATTTCCCTCAAGTGAAACCAGCTGATGTGTAAGGTTTTATTCGGCTGTTAAAGCGTTGATTCTGTGCTGCCCATGACGGCCTAACATCATTGCTGTCCCCAAAACAGCACCCAAGTAGCAGAGACAGGGATGAGCAGAGCTCTCCCACCAGCTCAGCAGGGCTGGTTTGAGTCCAGCCTCTTCCAGGGTGGGAATGGTCACAGGCTGGATTGTCCCAATACAGTGGTGATTCAACTTGCTCCTTGGAAAAACTCCAATTAGCCCCAAGCTACTATTTCCATTAGTTCCTCAGTACAAAAAGAAGTTAAATCCACACTCTAGTGATGGTCAAGCATTTTTTGGGGTTAAGTTTGTTCCAAGCAATTTGTCTGTCCATTCACAATAAAAGGCTGATCACAAAAACAGAGGAATCTCGTAAGGTAAAGGTCTTAACTGGCCATCAACACAGCACAGCTCAGTCTAACCTGGAAATACAGCGCTTGAAATTAAAAAAAAGGTCAGCAGACCTCTCTAAAATCTCTAGTACTAAACGACTGTCAGCTAAAACTGATTGTTGAACTGAAATAAATGCTATGGAGAATTCCTCAACAGCAAAAATATTTTTTTCACAAGGCATTCCATCCTCTATACTTTTGCATCATAGAATAGCAATGATGTTCTTTACAAGCCGTGGTGCATTTATAGAGCATTTATAACATTTCTAGAAGGTAGAGGAATACCATTATTTTTCATTTTACAGATGGAGACCTGAGACAGGGGCATGATTTTTGGCTGCCAACAGGTGGACAAAGAAGGAACAGATTCTATACAGATTTCTTCTGCATGATTTGCCACAGAACTGTTCTAGGGAGCAGCCAGAAGAAATGGCTACAAACTCCTAGTTACTTACAGTTTCAGTGGCCAAACTGTCCTAAGCCATTAGTATCAATGAAAACTTGGCAGCAGGGAGAACCAGAATATGTCTACTGCTGCTTTTTTTCTGTACTTTTTAAAATGAGCCTGAATTCTTCCATCCTTCCACATTTTACTTCACTCCAGAATACATGAAAATATTTTCCTCTACAGAAAAAAATAATACAAAAAAAATTACGTAAACAAAATATTGCTGACTTTTCCACTGCCTTTTCCTGCAGCATGTTCTATGGAATCATATTCTCCAGAGAACCTATACAGCCACATTTATAGTGTATCTGCACAGATAATATTTCCCCTATGTTCCCAGATCCTAAACTCTTCTTTGGTTCTTCTGTATTTTGTCATCTGGTCTCCTTCTCTGTAGGTTAAAATATTTTATTTATCAGAAGTCGGTCTTTCTACTAGATAAAGAAAAATTGTATCGATTTAATGAACTAACCATATTACTTATGATACTAACTTATTTACTTAAAGTGCACATGTTCATAAAAACTGCATTTCCTATGAATCCTTGATACAAGTGGATGCAATCAGAGCTAGTCATTGGGGCACTAATAATTTTAGCACTTCAACTTCAAAAAAACCTGACTATAATGATCAGTCCCTTGGGGTTTGTTTTATAGTTACTGATCCTTTTGTTTTAACACTCTGTATGGCTCTAATAAGAAAAAAGGAATACCCACTTTAAATAGAAAACCATGTTTTCTTCTTTCTTCCTCTTTCAGAAACTGAAACTCCTCCAATGTATGACAGATAATTGAATAATGAAAATGATGTACTCGTTTTTAACTGAAAAAAACACCAAACCCTCTTGCAGAGCAATTGAATCTGGGAAGTCTGAAAGATAAGAGGAGCTGTTAAGCAGCATTCAGATAAGGTCCTTTCCAGTGCTTTGCAATCAGACAAAATTCCTACTTGTTTTAATAGAAGTTTGAAGGAGACTAAAGTACTTTGATACTAAAAGCTTTTGCATATGAAAAGCACGGACATGAGAATGGAGCTACTTATTTAACAAGAAATGCACTTCATAAGGAACCCAAGTAGAAGGATAAAATTTAGGGACAAGTAGATCTACTGTGACCTCTATGAGCTGTAATGTCCTGAGTTTGGAAAATGTCATGAAACCATAACTTACATAGATTACAGCAATTTCACAATTATAAGCCGCACCTGATTATAAGCCGCACCTCCTGGTAGCCAGGCAGACCATGGGATTTGTCCATAGATAAGCTGCACCTGAATATAAGCTGCAGTATTGGGGTAGGCTGGATTCTTCAATGAAAAAGGTGCAGCTTATAATCGTGAAATTACTGTACTTTTGTAGATAACCCAACTGATCAGTGGTACCTGCACAATGAGCAATACTGAACAGAAGAATACCAGTATCATATCTGAATGATATTGTGCCAGTTTACCTGCTAAAAAGTGTTTATAGTTAACAAATATTTATTTACTTATATTGGCTTCAATAAGAACTGCTACAGATTTGAGATTTTTAAATTGGAATTTGCTGATGGTAATTTTCTAAATTTGAAAACACTAAAAATGTTGTAGTAGAATAAAAAAAATCATATTTTGTTTCCTTTCTGGGCTTATGTTCTTTTTATGTTCTTTTCCTGCCATTACATGACATCTGAGCTGCAATAATTCCTACTGACATGTCATAATAATTGAAATGTTCTGTTATTCATGCTCTCTTTCCAAAACCAACACAAACAGTTGAATATTATCTTCAGATCTGAAGACAAGAAGATTCATTGTATTATTTGGAAATATGCCTTCTGTGTCTGCTGTAATGAAAACACTGCCACTGGCACATGCTCAGCTCCTTTGATTCACCAAAGTCCTGTTATTTGCCATCTTGCTTTAATGATTTTAAAGAAAAACCAAAGGCTAAAGGAGTGCTTTAAAACATACTTCTTTCTTGCAGTAAAACCAGACTATCCTCATGCTCACATTTTATTATGTCTTCCCCGAGTTATCTCATACTATTGTCTGGAATTCAGCACAGTGAGACATATTTCTGTAACTTATTGGGTTACAAATGTTTGAGACATGTCTTTTAGCTTATTTTAACACACAGGTTTTTCCATTTATGAGTTCCCTTTTTTGACAGTGTGGTGTGCTGGCAGAAATTAGAAACCAATAGATCACAGGGGGAGGGGGGGAAAAAAAAAAGAACAAATAGAGAAGAGATATTTCAGAAAAGCTTCTCAATTTAAGAAAAGCAGTCAGACCACAAAGCTTAAGTGCTGAAGAGACTGATGTGCAGAAGGCCTGACTCAACAGGTAAGATGGAAAACTGTTCCAACCACAGCAAGAATTTCCCAAATCCCAGAAGATTTGCGGACTATTCAGAAGCTCTGGTAGACTCAGAACTAGCTGGCTTTGAGACAAGTAACTGGAGTTACAGCAGCCAGGGACTCAATTGAGCTAGAATGAGTGTGCATGAGAGGATTCTGCAAACTATATCTGGGAACTGGGCACTGCCAAAACTCTTTCCTGCTTTTGTTGCTATTATTTTCAAGCTTATGTGTTCCCTGGTTCAATTCAGCCATGTAGTGAAACCACAGTTTGAGCATCCCTTAGAAACGAGTTTCAGCTTCTTCCATTTCAAATTACTCAAAAAAATTAGGTGAGGCAAGAACCAAATTAAGCAGATTGATGCAGGCCCAAGACCATTTCTTAGAAAAAAATTTTTTAACCCTACATGCTTCTGAATAAGCATACATCCATAAATCTTCAAAACACTCAGGATGGAATACTTCATAACATAAGCATACAAAGTAGCTGATTACTGGATTGCTCACTCTTTGTACCATTCTGCAATTTTCATTTCACTTTGCCAAAATGCCTGGCATGAAAACATGGAATAAGAATGAGAAAGAAAACAAACTTGAAGTTCCACTCTCGACAAGTTAGTAAGACATTAAGGGTAGTTTTAATGATATTTTCTGGAACGACTGCAGTGTCAAAGCATATTGAAAGGAATTTATGAAGAGCTGTGGAATAGGCACATAACAGACATTCAAATCCCTAAACTTTGGAGTGTGCAAGCATATAATTAGGGGAGTGCTACATAATGAACACCAAGTGAGCCAGAATAATCACCAGGGAAATAACAAAATGAATACTAAAGCAGGAATCCCAAAGCTATCTGCACACTGAAAAATACCGTGAATTCAAAACAGTTTGTGTACGACTGCATACCTGAAAATATATTTATTATCAAACTGGGAAGAGAGTGGAAAAGGATATCATAAAACCAACATCCTTGTTACAAACTTCTCCAGCTGGGATGAAATTAATATGTAGGCACTACATGATAAATTGTTTCACAAAAGGCACTAAAAAAAATACATACAGAAAAGAAGAAGAAGAAAAAAGAAAATATGGAAGGATCACTTTTAATCAATTGCTTAAATAATAAGTTTAGATCTGCTCACAGCCAAGACTGAACCTAAATACTTTAACATCAACCTGATGCAATAACAAGAAAAGGTTTATTTGGCCTATGGAGACTCACTGGAAGTCTTGTTCCTGTGACACACCTGATCACAGGCATCCAGACCATGGACAGCAACATCCTGCATCGATAATAGTTACAAAACCCTTTCTCTCACCAGTATCAATCCACCTGCTTCACATTCCTCTCTACTAACATTTAAAGTTCTTAATTACAGTAATTTCACTACTGTAAGGCGCACCCTTTTGACTAAAATTTTGATCGGAATCCGGAAGTGTGCCTTATAATCCAGTGCGCCTTATATATGGACAAAGTTCGGAGATTTGCTAACCCAGAAGTGTGAGCCATGAGCTGAGCCGTAGCAGCCAGCGCCGGGGGCGGGGGGGAGTGCTGGGGCCGCAGCACGGGGAGGGCGCCTGGGGCTGTGTTTAAAGGCTACACTGATCCGTGAAAAATGTTTGCAAATTGAGCACCTGCCAGTAAACCCCGCAATTGTGCAATTCCTTTACTAATCCATTACTTTTTTGCACGCAGATCTTCACTTTTTTTAAAAAAAAATTGTGCCTTATATTCCGGTCCACCTCATATATGGACAAAGTATGGAAAATTGTTGACAACCCAGAAGTGCGCCTTATAATCCGGTGCGCCTTATATTTGTGAAATTACTGTACTGTACCTAAAACTATTACAGCTATAAAAGTGTCTTATTTTCCTAAACATGGAGTGCTCTCATTCCCTTTGCCTGGTAAATAAAGACCTCATTCTCACAAGGACTTAAAACTAATTTCACAAGGAGTTTACTTATATTTTGCTTGTATTCAATTTTACTATTATATCAATAGTAAAATTCACATCATCTGGGATCAGTCCTGTAGAAGTGCCCAAGTAGCTGTGTTTAGTGCTGCACTTGTCTCCGGAAATGAAACTTTAACCTTGTGAGTGTTTAAAACTTTAAATATGTGAGTCTACCCAGTAGCTTTTCACAGGGCAGTTATTTACAGAACATAAACCCTTCCATTTCATCCAGCATCACTGTGGCAGCCTGACATCCAACCTCTGGGTGCCTGTGAATGCAGGGAGCCAATGAACTGGCAAATTCCCCACTCTACAAGTGGTGGTATCAGCAGTACCACCAAGAAAGAAGAAAATAAGGTAAAAGAGAAGGAAAAGACACAAAGGCTATAGTTTAGTTAGGCTACAGCTTCATTAAATCTGGGATCATATCTCAGCAGTGAATTGTTCCACCCATGATTGCTCCAATTTGGGAAGGTGCTCATCACTCTGCTGACACGGTGGCAATCTTTCAGTCCCTCCTTGGCTAAAAATCAAAGGAGAGTTGAGTACTTTTATTTGTTACCCTGTGATCTCACATAAAATAAGTATTTTAAAGCCTTTCACCTTCTTCCTGACAGCCCTTTTCCCACCTGGCTTATCAGATAACAAGACCTTGTGGTTCTTCTTCTACCATGGATACAGTTGCAGAAAAATCCAAGCAGAACAAACCAAAGAAACTTGACCAGCCCAGTCTCCCAATAAGAGAAAATTCCCTCCTTGTTTACTTTCAATCTCCTGCAGAGTGCAGCAGTCCTCAGTGTGAATTTTCAAACACACGAACAACAACGTGGGTCACCTTTGCCATGTCTCAGGGGAAAGGATAAGAGCAAACTGCATCAAGTTGCACCAGGGAAGGTTCACTTTAGATATATTTTTTAAAAATTCACTGAAAGATTGGTTTATCATTGGAATAATTACCCAGGAAGATGGTGGAGTCACCATCTCTGGAAGTATTCAAGAGGCATCTGGATGTGGCATTTGCAGATACCACTTAGGGGTGGGTTGGTGGTTGGATTAGATGATCTTGAAGGTCTCTGAATCCTCCAAAATATTTACCTGTCTATTGTTTAAAGCTAGAGGATAAATTAAATGTTAGAGTTCTGTATTTTTGACAATACATTATTTCTATAAAATGGAAAGTCAGAACAGAAAATAAAACACTATACTCAACAATATTGATCAGTATAAATTATGCATGACACATTTTGAATTACTTCTATAACCCAATAGTCTCATCTTGATAGTGGAAATAAATTAATTATAACATGAGGGGCCATCATACAAAGGTTAAAAACAGGCATGCATGCATTTATCTGCAGAAAAGGAAAAAGTTTAGGTTAATGAAATGTCTGAGGAAGGGAGTCTTATTAATTAGCAAGTTCACAGCATTCTTCACAGCTGTATTTTAGAGATGCCAAACTGTAATACATTAATGCTGTAGGCAAAATCTGCATCTCCATCTTGAAATTAATTTCAAGCTTCTCTTATTCAATGTTGGATCTTTCTTCTAGTGATTTGTATGCCTGAAAGCACTATCTCTTCTTCAAGGTCTTGCATGAGGCAGAAATCAAGTGCAAAGTTTATGTCCCTGTAGATAATGGGATGAAACTACTGCAAGAGCTCTAGTTATATTTATTTTTTAGAATGGAATGCATTTTCAAAGTTTCATTAACATTGTACCGCATTTCCCCTTCATTGATTTTAGATTTGATGTTGATATTATCACTCTTTTTTTTTTTCTTTTTTTTTTTTTTTTCTTTTTTTTTTTTTTGGTGGGGCTGGGTTGGGAGGGGGCTCCTCCAAGCTCATTTCCATCAGCAGGAATTTTTCCACTGACTCTGCTGAATACTTCAAGACCTAGTAAACAAAAAAGAAATACAGTACCTTGCAACTTAACAAATGTGGAGCAGAAAAAGCATGGAGGGAGGAGCATTGCCCCTAGCTATGATTCTGCTTCAATCCTTTAATTGCCACCCAGAAGACATTCAGGGCCAGATACTGTAGTGCTCAGTGCTTAATTTATTTCTCTTTTCAGTCTTTGTGCATCAAGGAGTGTCAATAATGTTTGTTGGGATTCTTTTTGTGTGATAGGTGTTTCGATTTTTTATACACCAAGGTTACTGTCACTGAGCATAACCTTTAGGAACCCTACCAAAGTAGGGTTTGTGGTCCTGTGGGGCTTTTTTATTGGCAGGAATAGTTGCTGCTGGAAGGAGGTGCAGGAATGGGTGAGTTGCCATACTCACAGGCAGTTCCAGCGATAGGAACTTCTTGTTCTGTGCTTGAGTGGGCAAGGGTAGGAGGAGCTCACTGCTGAGCCAAGTTTGGGTGGCATGGCTCCCAGAAAAAAGTGTACCAGCATGGAGAGCTGCACTTTTTCAGCTGACAGACAGCTCAGGATCCAGCTCTGACTTTAAAACCAACTCATCAGAATCAGAATGAACCCCATATGGCTCAGCCTGGGATGGAAGTTTGTCTATCAACAAAGTCCCCCCAGTTTTTAGCAATTCAAAGTTCTTTTCCCAGGTTAAACTTCATCCAGAAATCTGCCTCTTTTACCCCGGACAGGTCCCAGACTTTGTTTTTGCCATTATTTTGACTGTCTCCTTCTGAAAGGCTTCCTTGGTCTTCCTTTATTTCTCTCACTTTACACAGCTGATCAGGTTGATGATTTGTGATATTTTTTCAGCTCTGCTCTTTAGGACTTGCCACCCTGTCCTTCTGGTAATTACAATGTCCTCAAAGCTGCAAGCTTCCTATCTATCCCAGTGAAGGTAACTCACACAGTTTAGCTGAAGCAATTGAAACACAAGGTTTTTGACACCAACCAGAGTACACTGAGGTGGATGGAGCAGTAACAACATTTGCAGGAAAGGCAGATGGGTTTACCTGAATATAAATCAGCATACGACCTACACTTGATAGAGCTAAACACTTCACCATTATAAATTATGTTATATATTTATTATGTTAATTTAAAAAATTTTTCTAGTTTAAGATTTTTTTAAATCTTTCCACAATAAGGACGTATGATTTCAAAGTGGGCTATTTTGCTGACCAGAACTGACTTTCTTTTTGTTCAGAAAGAAAGGAGTGGAAAAATGAGTAAGTAAAAAACAAAAATTAAATCCAGCTATTGACAATTAAAGGGTGGCCTAAGAATCCTAATGACAAGCCAACAATAACTTGTATAAAGGGAGAAATTTCCACTGTGTTGTACTGGGTTTGTGTGACCAGGTGTGACCTGGCAGGAAGCCCACACTGCATCTCCTGATGGGACCAGTGGCCCTGTGGAGAGAGGAGCCCAAGAGGAGCAGGACACAGTGGGGAGCTGTTTGTGAAGAAGTGCAGCTTGTGGGAGGACTTCAGGTGGAGGAGATGATGAAGGACTGCCTCCCATGGGAGAGACCCCACGTGGGGTCAGGGGAAGAGTGTGAGGAGCCCTTGTCCTGGGGAGCAGGACAACCTGTGATGAGCTGATGGGGAAGGAGATGGAGATCTCCTGAGTGAAGTTATGCTTGGCAAGAAAGAAGAGATGGGGGAAGGGTTTTAGGATTTTGTTTCCTCTCTCATTACTCTGGCCTGATTTGACTGGTAATAAATTCTCTGCTTTCCCCAGGGTGAGTCTGCTGTACCTGTGGCAGTGACTGCTGAGCGATGTCTCCCTGCCCTTATCTCAACCCAGAAGCTTTCTTTTGTATTTTCTCTCCCTCGTCTAGCTGAGGAGAGCAGTGACTGAGCAGTTTTGGAGGACACCTGGTGCCTACCAGCCCACCACACACACACCTACAGAGACAAAGGATACAAGGCTGCTACCTCCAACCAGGCTCAGAAGGAGATATCTTAACTAACAGATAGAGTCATACTGCTCCTGGAAAATTTCCCATTTATCTGTGCCTCTTCAGCAACGTGGACCTACAAGGAGCCCGTGTGTTTTGCTAGTCAAAACATTGGGGAATATCCAAAATTCAGCTGTCTTGAAGTACGGTAATACGCTGTGTGTTTGTTTCTTAACTGGAACAATGGCATAATGCACATATTATACACAAACTAAATATTTTATGATGCTTTTAAGCACTAAAATAATCTTTAATATCCAAGCAAAAAGCACTTAAGCACTTGAGACTGCAATTAGGTAGGCATCTATTACAGCACTTAATTTTTATCTTAACCAATCACTTATATCAATGGGGTTTAATTTTGCTGAATCAAGATCTAATGCCTTCATTAACTGAGGCTGAGTCCTCACTCAGCCCAGTGTCTAGACACAATTCGCAGTCTAGATATTCGGCCTGGACTGGCTTTCCATTCAGAATTCCTGCTCCATATTCCAGCCATGCTAGGAACCAATTTACTCACAGAGACATTACTCCTTCCACTCAGGAGCAAGAAATTTAAAAAAGAAACAAACAAACAAAAAACAAAACACCAAAAAACTCAAAACAAACAAAAAAAACCCCCCATCTTCATAATCTCTTTATCAGCTCACAAATTATGGCTCATTTAAGTTCTGGCACTTTTTCCACTGCAGTGGCAAATTCACTGGAATTGTTACAGACTAGCTGTAGCTGGAACCTACTGACACCAATGAGTCTGTAGGAAAACCAGTGCAGTCTGCCAATTGTTTATGACATAAATTTCACTATTTGAAACAGTCATTATGAATTACATATTGTATTTGAATAAATACTGGGACAGCTTGATATGATTAAGAATACATTAATAAAGCATCATTCATTTAATTTTCTAGTTCTTTGATCACTCTTAATCTAAAGATTGGCTTACTTCTCTGCAGTATTTAAGCAAGGATCTTTTGTCCTTAATACCCAAAGTATTCAAAGTTCATTTCTCTTTAACTAAAAATAAAAACAAAAATAAGGATGATTTCATTTCCCTTTGTTGACTCATCTTCCAATCATTTCTAACTCTATTGTCTGCACATAAGAGGAAAAAAAATTTTTCTACAAAGTCACGGCTATGTCCTTTGAAGGCAGCACAAAAGAGAAGCATTCTTCTTGTGATCAAGTTTTGTGCATGTTCCAGTTTCCTTAACAAGGTTAACCCCACAGTGGCATGCATAACACTAGTGAAAGGACTAATTCTAGGTGTTTTCTCTCTGCTGTTGGTTTATAGTTTATAGGGAAAGGCTGCCCTCTTCTGACCACTTTTGGATTTCTTTGAAAATCGTCACATATTTTTCTTATCTCCATTTATGGTTTCCCTTTGTTTCTCCATAGATTTATCAGTAGGACCATTATCCCTACTCCTGATGCTCATACTCAGAATGATAAAACATAGAAATTAGAAAGTTAAATACACCACACAATTAATGTGCAAACTGCATGTGTTTGATAAACATGATAAAAATCACCCCCTCTTCATACTCAGTTCAGCAGGGAGCAAGCGGGTGTCTCGTATTTTGGGCTGTGGTAGAAATATTAACTGTCCCATTTTTTAAACAGGTGTCATCTTCCCATTTTCCAGACACACCCATTGTAAGGATCTCTTTATCCACAGCACCTTGGCAGCGTCTGCATAAGCCTTTTAGTCTGAATCCTGACTTACCACATCCAACTTTGCCTTGCAGGCTGGTCTCAGAACAGGCAGAGTGGGTTGCTTTCAAATGAAATTAAATAAAAAGATGCTTTCCAGGAGCACACCTAATGCACTCTGATCAGTGTTAGGGAGTCAGTTCTTACATTCCTACAGAACACAGAAGGATGCAGGGGCTGAAAATAGAACTGAATTTTGATGCCACAGAGCAGAGCCTCCTTGGCAGCTGAAGCAAATCCAGAGCTTTGAAGCACTAGTCATACAGGTCCCTTCTTACCTTGAAAGAAAAGACAGAAAGTTCACTTGAAAATGACAACTGAACACAGAATTCTAGGAGTTACATATTGACCATTCAGTATTGAAATGATATTAACAGCCCCTGAAATAAGGAGTCCCTCTACCATGGAGGACTCCGATTTCTGGGCTATCCTGTGCTTTCTCTGTCCAGATAATCTCAAAAGAAATCTTGGAAACTTCAAAGTGGAAAAGGAAGTTGAGGTACCAGCTGAGTGCTATCAGTGGCAGCTGTCAAATGCAGAAGGTGACAGTGGATTTACCCTGTTTTAGTACCTGTTTAGGACCCCATGTCTGAATCCTTCCTGCCTGACTCATATCAGCTGTGCTGTATTGACCCATCAGTTTCCAGCCAGACATTAATGCCTCATGTGATTATTTCAGGGAAGTACTCCTTCAGAAGTAACCTATAACTCTATTTACAAAACTTGCATGAGAAGAGTAGATGTTTTTAGAGTGCTTTCTTGTTCTTAAAACGATACCTAACCTCCTTTCAGCATCCCCTTATTAAATTGCTTTCCACTTAGCTGCATATAAACCTAGCCCTTATTTCCACCATCATATATCTGCACTTCACCTTATACAAATAGTGATTGCAAGGTGTAATCAATCCTTATCTGAGGCAGAGATCATAAACCACAGCCTTAGCTCTATATAGCAACACTGAAATCAATAAAGCCATCCCAAATCAAACGAGAAAATGGTCTTGTCCTACATATCTTTGATCTAGACCATTTCAGGCTATTGTGAATTAAGATGGTGATGCAGCAAACATCTCCTGTCTTTCATCCAAGTAAGATACTGCTTGCTCCAGTGACTCCTAGCACTAAATGAGTTTCTTGACATATCCTTCCTGTCATGCCATTCCAAACAGTATAGTTAAAAGAAAAGATGAATTTATCAAATACTAAACAGGTCCTATACACACACAGGAAAACCAAGTTTGTATGAGTTTTTTTTTAAACCTGCAACTTAACAATTTAATCTCCCTGTGACTAAACACTAAATATAAAAACTGCGTTAAATCTCCCAAGCTTGTTGCATCTGATGGAACCAACTTAGAGCTCATTACTACAAGTACACACTAATGAGATTCCTTTGGTATCATTACAATACAGTGATTAATTACAGAGCCTACATTTACTCATGGGATATATCTTTCTTCCCAGGTATAGAGATTCTCACTTACTGTTTAACTAACTAGATACAAACACTTTTAAAAAAAAAAAAGTTGACAAATTTATCATCTCAAATTGTAAGTGTTTCCATCTTACAGGTGAGAAAATCAAAGCACAATGGCATCACCAAACAACACAACGGGACTTAATTGCCAAATACTGAGACAGGAGAAAACTGGAGCATTTAGGGCAGTTGTATAAGGCAAGAATTTAATTCCAAATCAAACTGGTCTGAAATCACCTAATTCACCACTTAAGATTTTCTCAAAGGAAGGTGATTTGGTGTTTTCAGCCCTTTCTGAATTTCCCCAATGACACTTTTTTGTACTGTAATACTTTTTGTACTACATTGAACAACATCAGTGGGTATTTTGCACTCTAAAGACAAATGCACAAATGAGCTGCAATGAGTCCAGCCTCTCTTCAGCTCTAAGGTTGCTGCACTGAGCCACCACCTCCACTTGCTTCAGAACAGGAAACTCCCTGGAAGATTTTCATTTTCTGCCCACTGTGGCATCCTGTGCTGAGACTGAGAGCTGACACAATAAGTGCAAAGTAGCATGTGGCAGCGAGCCACAGAATGCACTGCATTTCCAAACAGTTACAGCCCATTTTGTTGGTGCTGGGAGACACAAGTGCTCAGCCACTTGACAAGTGCAATTATGTGCTGAAAATGCACTGCCTGGAACAGTCCCTCTTACAAAATAGAATTTACCAGCTGAAATTGAAAATTTGGAATAGTTTCTTTGTCTCACACTGTTTACTGGAATTCCAGTTATCAACCTTGCTGCTTCTTTCCTTTTTACCCAAAGCTTGTGAAAATCAAGGCAAAAAATCACTATTCCTGTTCCATATAATTTATAGGGATATTTAAATTGTGTGAAAATATCATTCCCTTTTTATAAAATATTATCATTCCCTTATCACAGCACTGAGCAACACTTAGTCATGTCTGTATGCCTTCCTGTGTCAACAGGGAAAACAGAAAAAATTTAGAAAGGTATCTCAATCTGATATATTTCTATGTTTGAATATCTATATCACACATTGAAAGATTCTAGTTCCAGACATTTGAAATCTAGTCCCAGGTCTCTGTGCTTGTTTAAAGGGATATAAGTACCAGGTATTTGGAGGCAAGGTGAGGGAAGAAAGGAGACTGAGAGACCTGTTAAGGTCAGGCTAGGGTAGATGAGAGAAAGGTTGGAAAAAATCTGCAGAATGAAATGGGGAGTAACAGCAGTTTCAAAAAACAGAAATTAAGATAAATTTTAAAAATCCACCTCTTCATACATAAGCATATAAGCAGACAAAAATGTCTCCTCCTGTGTATTTCCTAATGACTCCTTTAAGAAAAGGAACCAAGAATTACACAGTAAAATGCTCAGCCTGAGAAGTTGACTATAGGTACGGGAATTGCCTAGGTAATGTAATTACTATTTCTCTAGAATTAAACCTTTTTTTAAAGGGTCTGTCCACAAGACTGTATATTTTTGGTTTGTCTGGACAAGTAATGCACGTGCAATAGCTGTTTCAGAGCTTTGCATGGACAGATCAGCATGCTGGAGCTGTCTCCAGCTGTGAAAATGTGCCTGCCTGCCTTGGGTCACTATATTGAATCTTCCTTACAAACCGGCTTCTGACTCACAGCAAGACAAAATTCACAGGTTCTGGATATCCCACCCCACTGACATTCAGATGAAATTGGTTAATAGGTTTGACCAAACATTGCTGTCAAGTGTAGGGACAGAAGGGGCATAGAAAAGAAAGAAAATGGATAGTGGGCATAGGATGCGTTTGCATGAGGAACCAGCATGAAACACATAAAACAGCCTTTCAGAAGAAAAATAAACCCATCTGTCCTCCCATCAGTTCCATCAGGAGAGGCAGTCTGGAACAAGAAAACATTGTTTTCTGAATTGGAGGAGGTACAGTAATTTCACGACTATAAGGCACACCTTAAAGCCTAAAATTCTGGTAGAAACCCGGAAGTGTGCCTTATAATCCAGTGCCCCTTATATATGGACAAAGTTCCAAAATTTGCCAACCCAGAAGTGTGAGCTGCGAGAGCCGCGAGTTGTGCCAGCTGGCGCTGGGGACAGGCAGGAGTGCCAGGGCCTGCGGCACAGGGAGGGCGCCTGGGGCTGCGTTTAAAAGCTATGCCAATCTGTGAAAAATGTTTGCAAATTGAGCACCTGCCAGAAACCCCGCGATTCCATTACAAATTTGCTACTTCATTGTGCGCAGATCCTTGCTGCAAAAAAGGGGGCGCCTTATAGTCCAGTGCGCCTTATATGTGGACAAAGTTTGGGAATTTGTCAGCAACTCGGAAGTGCGCTTTATAATACGATGCACCTTATAGTCATGAAATCTTTTTGTACCATTTATTCCTGCTCACATTCCAATAGGTGGAAAGCTGCCATCAGTCTCAACCCAAGCAGCAGCTCTAATTCCAAGAGGCCCAAACAGAAACAAAATGAAAATACATTTATTTCACTTCTAAGTTTTTCTCCTCAGAACAGACATAAAATTACTTTGTATCTGAAACAACACTGCCCTGTCCATAGTATTTACAAAAAAAATAAAAATCTAAATGCCTGCAATAGCATTCATCTATGATGAGCATAAAAACAACAGATTTAAACTGGAAAATTTACAAATGTACTCACAAATATTATTGTTCCACTTCTCATACTAAGACATCATATAAAGAGAAAATGTGAATTCATTTATCCAATGAACACAAAACTGTTGTGTATTAGATCCATAGATCACATGTACAATATATTAAATTCACTTATAGACAGATCATTATGTTTTCATGTAAAAGCCATTACAAATAATAAATATTTAAATATACATATGACAAATAATGTGCCAGGATTATGCAGACAATTCATATTTAATTCAATAGTTGCTTCATTGCTAACAAATAGTAATGAATAGGCCACTGCATGTTCTCCAGAATGATACATTTACTTTACTCAAATAATTTTCCAAGCACATACATGTCTGAACTTTTCAATTAATTTCAGCCTAAGGCACTCAGAGCAAGTACTGCACATTATCAGGTAGACTCTTGAAAAATAAATCTAGCTTATCTCATTTGCTTTCTCATTGCAGTCTTTATCCTGAGGAAGCATCAAAATGTCACTGCTCTGAGAGAAATTAGGTTAGTAGTAGCCCTCTCTTCATGTACCCCTCTCAGAGCAAGGGAGAGGTTTGAAGGTCATCTCAGTGTTCTCCAGCAGTACAAAATCGTATCTGCACAGCTGTGGCCTACAAAAGCAGAGCAAGAAAAAAAAATCACAATAGAAAAAATTAACTTTAACAGTAATAAATATTCCAGTATTTGAATTATTAAACTTCCAGTATTTACCAGCTCTCAGAGACAGTACTTAGGACAAGAAGTGTCTCCTTGTCTATGTTTATACCCTCTTTCATGCATTCCTAGAGAAGCTTTGACAGACTGATAAACAACCAAACATCAGCTGAATGGTGCAAAGAAGTGTATCACACTGGTCTGAAGGATAAAGATGCAGTATTTAATCCATTACAGCTATTAATCTGCATTCAAATTAACACTTTAGCAGCATGACCTAAAATCCTCACAATTCCTGTTAGCATAGGGCCTGAATAATTTATTTTGAGTTCCTTTGGTAGGAAAATTTCTCTGCTTTTATTTTACATAGGAAAGTAAAGAACCACATCATAATATTTTCTCTTTCACTTGCAATGATAGCATGTGTAAAAAGTTTTAATACAAGAGAGCAATTTGTCTCCTAAACACCTAGAAAACTCACAGCTGACTAATACTGCATGAACACATAAAGAGGCCAGAAAGGGAGCCACATATACATGAAAAACATGCTTTTTGAGGTCAATATAAATGCTCTGCCTTTTAAGGCAGAGGCAGGTCACAGTCCTGCTCTTCATGCACCATTGTAATGTATGGGGAGAGCTGGTTTGAACAGGCAAGTGATGGACACACCCTCTGATGGAACCTCCATAGCATACAAGCTATGAGTCTTGTTTTATTTAAAATTGTCTGCTCTACTGCTCTGAACTCATGGATGTGGCTATACGACACAATTCATTTAGCCTGGGATGTAGAATGCAGTGAAACAGCAAAAGGAGAGAACGGTACACCAGGAATTTCTGTTGTTGCCCATTCATATGAGATTTCCAACCAGTTAAGGCTCTACCTGTCTGTATGTGAAAGGACTGCCAGATTTCTGCTTAAGAATATGACACCTTTTAAGGTGTCCACAAGGTTATGACGACAGTAATTTTATTACTAAAAAGATCAAGATGAATTATGGTGCTCTGTACAATGCAAAGCATAGAATATCGTCCACTCCTTCATTAACAATTGATTTTTAATTCAATGTTTCATTATTATAGTATTTTTGTACAGGGGACAAAACACCTAGCCAAACTATAATGCTGAATTCTAGAAACATAAGCTTTTCCAACATATTTTATCTCATTTGAAGTGCAATCCATCTCAGCTTGTGATTACTGAGTAACAGGAATACCTCACAGGAGAACAGCCCTGAGCGGCGAGCAGGTTCACCAAGGAGCAAAACACAAAAAATGGTTTTGTTAGGTAAGGCTTCCTCAACAGTTCAACCCAAATGGCTCCTCTGATGTCTACTTATTCAGAAGAGGTATTTGCAAGGCATTCTTTTTATTATCTCTATTCTTGTTTTGGTTAAAAAACTCCAGAGGTGTCTGGGCTAAATATCTGTTAGACATTCACCTCCCCCTTTAACTGAGTTTGAATTCACTGACAGGTTCATAAGTTTTTGGGATAACTGACACCTGGACATGCACAAGCTCTGGTTTCATGGACAAGCAGAAATGATTTATCTCAGGGATTAGAAGAAAAGCATGAAAATTATGTGTACCTTTCAGGCACCCCCATATTCCCACACCATCTGTGTGAACAGTGCACAGACAATTGTCTGTGAAACTCCCCAAGCTCCCACAGTTTGCCATTAACCCAGACCTGGGGAGACCAAGCAGGATTTTATCCCTGCATCTGTGCCCTGGTTTTTATCTACTACTTTGTTGTGAATAATTTAAATATTTGCAATGCTGTTTCTAGTTGATCATCCTGTATTCAAGTAATTGGTGTAATTATATGTAAATAAGGTAAATATAGGTTGGTATAATTACAATGAGCAATTAGGTAATTATACCAACCAATAATGCTGTAACATCTGCATTTAAATTACCTTCACATGCTGATTCTATACAGTATTTTTCACTGTTCCCTAAAAGTATCTAACGTGCCTCTACAGCTGCAATCTGAGGAGGCTCCACGTGAAGGACTTTAGTAGATCCTATATTAAAGCATATCAAGTGCATCTTACTTTTAAACTAACAAGAGTCAGACTAGCAGGAATGAAAACTCAAACCCTGTAAGGGTTCACTGAAAATCTTTCTTGTTTGCTTGCTAGATCACTATCTTAGAAAGTCCCAGGTGCTGACAGGCTTACATATATATCTTCTGATTTATCACCACTGGGCTGAGAAAAAAATTGGAATATGATTTAGAACTTTTCACCTTCTCATCACCAAATGCTTTCAAATGAAATCATGCAATTTTCACCTGAGAGCTTGAGACTTATGGCTTTCAATAAGTATATAAAATCAAATGTATGTACATTCTGGGGTACTATTTTTATTATTGTTTTGTTTCTTCCTAAGTCTCTCCCATCCATCTCCTCCTCTTTGTCAGTAAATCTAAAAGAGTAGATTAATTTATGAAGGTTTCATAATTTTTGCAAAGTATCATACTCAATTTCTATTATCATACACCATATAAGAAATCCTCAACTTTTACATCTTGAGTTAATAAAATATACTGACTTAAGACTTATTAAGTATTGCAATATTCTCACTCATTACTCATTTGAAGTTAGTTATTTGATAAGCATTTTTAGCTTGTTATTTAAAATTCTGACTTTTTTTAATCTGCCATTTAAAAGAAACAAGGTAACAACTCTCAAATAAAGTGTTCTTGCTACTCCTGGATATTTCTTACCTATTCTATGTAATATGTTCTTTTCACAAGATGCAAATGCAAAGTCTAATTTTAATTTTAATTTCACAAGTAAATTTGGAGATTTTAAAAAATGAACATACAGTAATACTGCTGAAATATTTTAAATCAGAATGAATAAAAGCTTAGTAATTACACTCAATTACAAAAAAAAAACAAAAAAACCCCAAACAAACAAACAAACAAAAACCAAAACCCAAACAAACCCCCCCCGAAACAACAAAAATAAATAAGAATTTTTAATTTTAACTGTAAGCAGACACAACACAGACTGTGTTCTGATCCTAGAATAACTTTTTACTTTCATCAATAAGACAAAAAAAACCCCAAAGCTATTCCAGTCTCACATGGTGCTGAAGTGCTCCATTTTACACCTGAGTGTGAAAAGCTGTGCACAGACACATGAGAAAAATCAGAAAAGTGCTTGATGAAATTTATCTTATGGAGGAGAAGCTGCCCATGCAGGTGTAAGTCAGGCTGGTCCTTGGAAGCACAGCTGTGACACACAGCATGTGTGACACCCCCATGTACCAGCTGCTGTGCACTAAATGTTAATGTCCACAGCAGCTCTTCCACTTGAACAATTTGATCATCAGGAGGATGAGAAAATATTCATACACTTAGTAATATGCAATTAAAAAAAAATATTGCAAGGAAATACAGGTTACTGAGAAAACATCCTGAGCACATTTGTTGATATCCAGCTGTGGTACGTGACAAACACTCACCTTTTTGGATTATTGAGAGATTTCAGCTTCATCTCAAGAATCCTAAGCTTGTATTTTGGGCCTATTAAAGTCTTCGTAGAGTAGGTCAAGGAAATTTTTGCAATGTTTTCAATGTCTTGGTGAAATCCAGTCAGTATTTTGACTCTTTTATACTGCTGAAATGTTGAAGCTTCACTAAAGAAAAATATTTAGTCAGGCTTTTGTTATCTGAGTAATATTCATTATTGCTAAGCATTATCATGAAAGTGGGAAATCTTGTGAGATGTATCAGCCTTGAGCATTCAGAACAAGGACAGCTAGAACAAGATTCAAACCTGTACCAATCTCGGTGGGAGGGCATCGCCCCTGACACTGAGCCACATTCAGGAAATGGTACCATGACCAAGTCTTAACAAACTCAAGATACTTCTTCAACTTACAAGCTAACAAGTTAAAAGTTTAGAAAATTCAGAAAATTAGTCTTATAAAGTGATAAAAAAATATTTAAAGGTAAAGAACAACATACCTATTCATCTGTGACTCTACTGTGCTCCCAGCATAGTCTGTTATTTTAACTGTAATGAAACCTCTCCTAGTGCTTTTATTCCAGGTGGTAATGTCCAATAAGTAATTGTACACTGCAGGAAGAAATAGGAAATCATGAGAGTCAAAAAATGTGCTCAACAGGAAACAGTTGGTATTACCACCCTGTTAAATGTATCCACTGGTAGATGACAGGAATAGTGACTTTATATGCTACCAGTTCAAAGGAGAATAAAAAGCTGACCTGCTGCTGACTTGCTTTGCACCTTCAAAAAACCCTGACCCGGCCTTCTGTAATCATCACCAGTATTGAAATCACACACCTTTATTCTCCCACTCAGGACACCAAGTAAAACTTTATTTTTTGGCATGTTACTTATTTTCATTCTCTCTTAAAAGAGCAGGCCTAATTTGATGCCTTGTCTTGCTCAAGTTTGAAATTTACCCTCTTTTTAAGCCCTCCACTTCTGTTTCCTCAAGTTTCCAAATTTCTAATAATTAAGGCTTTAATTAATAAATGCTATAGTTATTTATTTATTTATTCATAAATAAATCTTTTTCAGAATGGTTTGTTTTGCTTACTGACTTTGCATAGTTATTTTCTTCTTGATTTTGCATATTTTCCTTTAAATTTACACTATCATAATATTTCTTATTCTGCTCCATGTGCCTCCTCCTATCTTAGATAATATTTCTCTTTCTCTTTTGTCTCTTCTACCAGAGAGGCTCTGGGTAGTAGTACTGGGTTTGAGTTGAGCTGAAAGACACTGGAAAGAGGAGTTATTTTATGTAAAAAAAAAATATGTAAAATCCCTCACTTCATCCACCCCTACTCAATCCTTTGGAAGATACAGGGATATCAGCAAGCATGACTAGGACCATGTGTTCCTGCTCACAAAAGTTGCCAAGATGATGGACAAAACTAAAGGGAAATCCTAATTTCATGTGAATTCCCTGCAAGCCTATCCCCATACCCGCTTCCCACAGTTTTACTTTTTCTTCTGCCACCATCATTCTTCTTCTTCCTCCAGTCTGTGAACTGACCCTTAGTTCATGGCTTTTTGCATCATCTTACACAGTGGCTAACCCTAACTTGATAATTTTAACATGTTTTCACTCCAGATCAGCTAAAAAATAGCAGTCATTAATTTTTATAAAGAGGTTTCATGTATGTATTTAGTCACTCACTGCAGAATGGGTCTTGGCCCGAGGTATCAAAGTAAGCTTTTGTTGGTGAGCTATATGGTATCAACAGGTTTTTCCATCTGTCAGCATGATAACCTGAAATCCAAAGTTTAAATATTTAATTTCAGACATTTAGCAAAATCATGATACACATATGTTTGCACAAAAAGAATCTCACATAGTGACAAATTTGGCTTTAATTTTCTTAAATATCCTCTGAGAAAGAAAACTGACCAGAAAAAAGCAGGAATCCTCTGAGTATAACTGACTGTATTATGCAAGTATTTAATTCCTCTAATATATTAGTATTACTAAAATGCCATAATGTAATAGTTACTTCTTTAGTCTAGATACTAACTCCAAAAAGTAGCGCATACAAATCCAGCAGAGGTAGTAAAAACAAAACCCAAAACTGTAGCCCACATATCTGCAGAGATTTCTTACAGAATAGATTTCTTTTCTTTCTTTTGAATCATTAAATATTTTTAAATTCTTTAGCCTATTTGTAGATATTGTTTAATCAAATATAAGATACTCTGCAAACCCTCTAAGCTGATGGGTTTAACACAGAAAGAAATTTATACAATTCCAGATTCCAGATTCTTGTCTTAAATTTAAATTTCCTGCCAACTAGGAAAAGCTCACACTATTGTGGCTCTTCTCAAACTGCACCCAGATCCTCTCTATAAGGAACAAACCCCCCCAAAAATTAGAATGCCCTCCAAATAAAAGCTTGATCCCAAAGGAAGAGTGAAAGAAATCATAAAGTTGCTTCAAACATTAATACTCCTTAATAAAATCCACAGGTCCTCTGGGGTTCATAAGACACTTTTAAAGCCTCAAGTGATGAACTAAGCACTAGAAGTTCCTCTCTAGAAATGGGAAACACTGAATCCATTCCAGACTGGAAAGCATAAAGACCAAAGAGCAGGAACATTCAGTACCTGTGCCTAACAGAGATAACTATAAAGCAGACAAACCCATGAACTCTAAACTACTTTAACTTCCCAGGAAATCTCACCCAGCCCAGAAAAGATATGGCATCACTTACCCAGTACTGGGCAGGACATTGGCTGGAAGGCATCACAATCAACACATTTTCCTCTCTTGTAATCCACATAAGAGTCACAAGGATATGTTATTATGTCACACTTGCTTTTCAGAGATGATAAGAAGAGGAAGACAGATCTCTGATGGTCACATTTAAAATACCTAAATCCTTCAAGGAAGAGAAAAAAAAAGAAATATAAAAAGAATACTTTATACTTTATTAATGAAAACACATGTTGTATAAGTAGAATCATAGAATGGTTTGGGTTGGAATAAATATCATATTTTTCAACCCCTCTGCCTTGGGCAGGGACACCTTCCACTACACCAGGTTGCTCAGAGCTCATCCAGCCTGGCCTTGAACACTTCCAGGCTTCATCCTGTGGTACATCCAGCACTTCTCCACGAAACCTGTGCCAGTGCTTTAACACCCTCCGAGTGACAGTTTTGGCCAATAAAAATCACCATGAGGAACACTTCATAGATTCTTCTCTCTGCTTTACTGGGGAAATAAATTCCTTCCTTTCCTGAAAAAGGAAACTCTGGGAATTGTAGAGATGACCATTATGCTAGCTTAAGGATTCTCCCATACTCACAGACACACAAGTGGAAGCCTTGTGCCTTTGCAGCAGCTCTAAGTGGTAGCAGCACTGTGCAGTTTAGTAATGGGAAACACTGACAGAAGGAAATATATCCAAAAGAGTAAGCAAAAATAATTGCCAGCAACTTTTTCTAACACTCACGGGAGTTGAAATACAAAATTCTGCATTTGAAGATAATTTCATAAATTTTTTTCATCCTAGAGCCTAAAAGATATATCTGATGCCAAAACCTAGCTCATCATTGCCATCATTGCCAGCCAGGAGGAACCTAAAACATGGTGGGGATGTGGAAGCCTTGCCTTCCGGGTCGTAGGCAAGGGATCCTGCCCAAACCACTGGGACACAAACACCTTCCCCCATGCCTGGACCCAAACAACCACAGAAAAATAATGATCATTATATTCAGATTGTATATGAAATACAGTAATTTCACGATTATAAGCCGCATCAGAATATAAGCCGCACGTCCGGGTAGCTGGGTAGACCACGGGATTTGTCCATATATAAGCCGCACCCAAATATAAGCCGTACATTTATTTTTTTTTAAAGCGAGGACCCATGTGTGACAAAGTAACGAGTTAGTAACAGAATCGCGCCAGCGCAGGGTTTGGTGTCAGGTGCTCAATGTGCAAACAGTTTTCATAGACCAGGAAAGCCTTTAAAGGCAGCCCCAGGCACCTGCCCCATGCCGCTGGCTCCGGCAATCCTGGCCCGGTCCTGGCTGCCGCAGCCCCCGCCTGCTCAGTGGCAGCGGCGGCTTGCTCGCCTGTGCAAAGGCAGCGGCGGCAGCGCACTCACCAGTGCGAAGGTGGCAGTGCACAGGGGAGGGGGGAGCCACGCAACGCGGCGACAGGGAAGGCAGCAGCGCACGGGGGAGGGGAGAGCTGTGCGCTGCGGTGACAGGGAAGGCGGAGGTGCCCAAGGGAGCGGGGCCCGCGCACCACGGCGACAGCAAAGGCGGCGGCGCCTCGCAGTGGCAGAGGCTGCAGAGGTGCCCCACTTGCAGCAGTGGAGGGAGCATGGGAGCCCCACCTCGCTCGCGCAGGCAGAGGGGGCAAAGGCGGCTCGTTCGCTCATGCGAAGGTGGCGAAGCCGGGCTGGTCTCGCCAATCCAGTGGCGGCCCGCCCCCTGCTCGTCAGTGGCTCCGGCTCACCGCCCACCCGGCAGTGGCTCCGCTGCAGCTCTCTCCCCGGCCGGCTCTCACTTCCGGGTTGGCATTTCACTGGGATTTGTCCATAGATAAGCCGCACCTGAATATAAGCTGCACTACTGGGGTAGGCTGGATTCTTCAATGAAAAAGGTGCGGCTTATATTCGTGAAATTACTGTACAATAACATAACTCCATCATGCCAATATTAATGGTATGATGGGATACGTATGTTATAGCAAGATTATTTTCAAATATCTTTATTATATCTCTTTTGCTGCATAGGGATGGAAAACAAAGAATACAGTCTCAGGTCCCATATTACTAAGTGCAGTGTACATTCGATTCAATTTAACCCTTTTTAATTTGATCCCAAAATTTTCTTCTCACTAAATAAACATATTTTTATTTACCACTGAAAAGTGTTTTTGGACAACCAGGCTGATCCATTCCTCCATTTGGATAGAAATCAATGGTTCCTAAAGGCTTCTTAAAACCTAGTGCTAAAGTAAAAACATCATGAATGAAAAAAACCACATAAACAGAATTACGAATGCAATTATTTATCATCATCACTCTAAAAATCACGGAAGTTTTAAAGAAAAATTTGACAATTACAACATTCTTTTTGTACTGTAAATCAGTTATACTATGAGGTAAAAGTCAAGAGCTTTTTGCTCTATAAAAAAATTTTATATATGTAAAATGCTGTACACAAATGTAAACAAAATTGTGCAAGATCCCTACTGCTGCAAAAGGCAAAGAACAGGAACAGATATAACTGAGATATTATTTACATAAATAAATTTATGAAATTCATGTTCTCTCCAGTAACCAAAATTCTTTCCCAGTGCAAGTTTCATTAGAGTAAAATTTTCCATTTTTTGCAGGACATTGGATTCTGAAGTACACTAATATTAGCAGAAAATCAATGTAGAAAAATCTGTATCTGTCCCATAAAAGTAAGCAAAATTCCATGAGTAAGAATTAATTCAATCTGGCCTACCTTCTGTTTTACCACACATTATTCACATAATGGGAACATTACAAAAGTTGGTATTTTACAGCCTCACATTTAAATTTGTGTAGGAAAATGCTTAAAATTTAATATTATTAAGAAAAAGGATATGAAACCACAAAAATAATGGAGCAGTTGTGGTATTAAAGGTTTACTTCTGGTTTTGAGGAAAAAAATGAAACCAGAGATTAAAGCACAGATGAAGCAGATTTTACAATATTCCTCTTTTTAACCTTACAGTAACATGATTTAGTATTTTAAGCAGTGGCTCTGTGGTGCACTAAATCGATACAGCAGAGCCTGACTGTCTCAGAAGGGATTAATTCAGTGATAAACCTGTGCTTACAACTTCTGTGTTCATGCACACCTGCAGAGCAAAAGAACATTCTCAGTAAAACAAAATACAGTAATTTCATGACTATAAGGCACACCAGACTATAAGGCGCACATTTATTTTTTTTTAGCGAGGATCCACATGCAACCAAGTAACGAATTAGTAATGGAATCACGTGATCACGGGGTTTACTGGCAGGTGCTCAATTTGCAAACATTTTTCATGGATTGGTGTAGCCTTTAAACACAGCCCCAGGCGCCCTCCCCGTGCTCTGGGCCCTGGCACTCCCGCCCACCCCTGGCGCTGGCTGGTGCGGCTCTTGCGGCTCGGCTCACGGCTCGTCGCTGCTCGGCTCAGCTCGCACTTCTGAATTGGTAAATTTCCGAACTTTGTCCATATATAGGGTGCACCAGATTATAAGGTGCACTTCCGGGTTTCGATCAAAATTTTAGGCTTTAAGGTGTGCCTTATAGTCATGAAATTACTGTACTCTCCTACAGCACTATGAAACAGCTTATCCTTTTTCTTTTGCTTTCCTGCCTTCCCTCAAGCTGAACTAGGCAAGCCAAGGCTCTGTTTTTACCATCAATATCTGAATGGATTACATCCACAAACTGGGCATCAGTCGGATCCAGTCTGTGCTCTGGTGGTTGTCCAGTGAATGAAGGGCCTGCTGGATCCAGACCTGAATAAACATAAACATAATAATACACCATAAACCCTGAGCTCCTTCCACAGATATAAAAAAGACCAATATCTGAGAATTATTCAGCAGTGATTCTTCATTTTCTTGATATAAAACCTTTAATTTTTTTTAATAAAAAGCATAATTTTTCACTCAACTTGTAAGAAAAGCAAACATTCCTACCACAAGACTGATCAACCCATATCTATGAATTTCTCTTTTTCCATAACTAGATGTGCTCATCTCCCATTTATTCAAATAAATACAAGCCAAGAGCTTTGGGGATCACATCAGGAGAATTTGTTTTTCCTTTTCCCCAGAAAATACTGTAGCTATTATACACTTCATAAAACCAAAGTACACAATAGAACTGCTCTCACCTCCAGAACACAAGTAGTCAGACACTCAGGTAGCTTATCATTTAACTTAAGTGGCATTTAGATGCAGCACTCAATTTTCATTTGAGAGACTAGAGGCAACCAGGTTGGAAAATTTAATCCATAATTTATGTCCTGAAGGCAGAGTTGCTCAATTTCCTCAACTGCTATCAGGGCTATATTTTTCCTCATGTATGTCATCAAATATTCAGTTCTTGTTTGTCAATATCTCAGTGCTCTGACAACAACACAAGGTAAAATAGAATATGTGCACTGGGATTAAAAGCCTTACCTGTAATTCTGCCAAGTTTGCCATTATACTTCTGGCCAACAAAACCAGCTACATGAGCACCAAGACTAACTCCAATCATGTGTACAGAGTCAAGAGAAGCTCCACCAATCTATCAGGGGGAAAAACACCAAAGTCAGTCACACACAGAATTAATGGAACAGAAATCAGTAGGCTTATTTAGTTTTCACTTTTTTTCAGTACTTTAAATTATGTTTCTAAATTTCTAGCTCTAAAAAAAAAAAAAAAAAAAAAATTATGAAGTTCCTTTCAGATTGCAATTCTAGATTAGTTAAAATGTAGAAATCATGAAATTCTTTACCTAGAAAAATGTAAAAAGGAAGCTTGAGTTACATTTCTCTTGAAATGCCACATTAGTTAGAAGGGGAACAGTGAAGAGGAAGAGGAATACATTTATCAGATATAAGAAACCAAAACTACGAATGAGGAAAAAACACCTACTTCCCTGCTTTATCCTTCCAATAAAATAAACATAATACCATTAACAAATACAACTGCTGAATAATGGTGCCAAATGCACACCTTAAAACGGCTATTTTACAAAGCAGGCAGTATTCCAACAAACCCAAATAAAAACCTACTGAAGAACTATAAAACAGTGTCAGCTGACCTAATTGCAATCCCTGCAAAATGATGGGGAGTCACATAGGATCTGAAATATTAACATATCTCAAAATGAATTAGAAAGGCATCACAACAGCTTGTAGGTGTGAAAATGATAGCTGTGGGACATTACAGACCCCCCTCCCACCACTTTCAGGACTCACACATGCTGACACTGTTTGCCAGGCAGATCTGTAAACAATAATTAACTTGGAGACTCTTCTTATTGTCCTATTTAATTTTTTTCTTATTCCATAATGATAAATCTACTGGCACAATTGCAAATTGCTATCACTGTATTTAGTCCCAGAGGACAGATTCTGATAGGCTTTCTCTCCTTTCACCTCAGCCTTTCTGAAAATGTTGGATGTTTTTCTCAAATTCCATGAGAATCTCTGAATTTCTGAGAAATAAGTGATGAGACAGACAAAAAGAAGAAACTTCAAGTAACAAACCAGACAATAGCATAAATAACATCATGACAAGCAATAGATCTACAGCCCAGTTCAGACCACTGGCATCAACTATGATTTCACTAACTGCCTCTAGACACAATAAGTTTATACCATTTTGGAAGTAATATTTATATCTTTGCCAGTGGTTTATTTCTCATTTAAAACCTTTATTTATAGTAGGTTAATAGTAAAAAGAGTAGTGCATTGCCTTTGTAAAATGTTTATGCTGCATTCTATTTGAACACCTCTCCCTTCCTTCCCCACTGCTGAATTCACTCTTTCCAGAAGACCTAAAACTTCCAGCTGGTTCAAGAAATCAGATGCACTTTCAAGCACATTTCAGTGAAAGGAAAACAAGAAGTCAATTAAATTAAATTTATGCAATAGTAGTAACATGTAAAGCTAGTAATACCTCCCTAAATAAATGTGATTTGATACTGTTCACTGGACTCCTCTTTAGATATCTTTTAAATACCCATTCCCACTCAAACCATGCTCTTCACACTTATTCAGAAGAGATGTAATGCTCTTACTTACCAGCATCTGGTCAATGTAATTCTTCAGTATTTCTGCAACTTTTCTGCAGTTTTCCACAGCAGTTATGTAATTCACAGTGGTAGCACCACGATTCCAATCAACTATAATGAGATTAATATCCTCCACAGACAGTAAAAGCTCCTTCATGTCACCCAGCCACGCTGGAGGAGATCCTGTCGGCCTGAAGCCATGAATAACAAAGACAATTTTCTTGGCCGTATTCAGGTACTCAGATGCAGTAACGTTGTGCTCAATGAGCCTCTCAGAACAATCTCGATTTTCCCTCGTGTACAGGAGTAGCTGCACGTGGAGTTGTGTTCCAGACAAAGCATTGCCTATGTTAAGGTCTGTAAATTCAGGACATTTTTGTTCCTCATCTGAAAAAGATGAAAATGGTAAGACAGTCATTTGATGAGTTGGGCTACCAGCTCTTCACTTTTAATTCCATATCTTTTTCTGAAAGAAAAGTGGAGAACTTTCATTTTCTTCATTCTTGACCTTTGGAAAGATGTGTCAATACATGCACTGAACAAGGAACCACCATTCAACTAATGACTGCAGATACCACTATGCTCCTCCAAACCCTTCAAATGGGAAATTATCTCAATTTTTCCTGAACAGTGTATTTTTCTCCTTATAAGTACTAATTAGTAGTCAGTGTTGATAAGATCCTTTACTTCACCATCAAAGGCAGGTTCTCAGAATTTTTCACAAGTGTGTGCTGTATAAACAGGAAGGCTGTTGTGGTTGTTTCTTCCTCTCTGGGCCAGGGAGGCTGTGCTGCCAATCCTTAGACCTTATAAAAAAATAGCTGCCTGTACAAAACAGGAATGATCCAGAACCTTTTCTTAGCTTTGGATCACCATAACAGCACCAAGAAACAAAGGCAGAGGAAACAAAGAATCTTGCTCTAATTTGAAAAAATCAGAATTAATGGCACAAGACACACAGTAGGATTAACATTTCTGTCTGTTCCTGGCTAGGTAGGGTGTAGCAGGTCAACAAGAGGATGGAGATTTTCAGAAGACTCTAAAAAGGCTCAATTTCTCCCCTGTCTGATTATCAACATCTAAACTTCACACTTTAAAGTTATTTTCTGGCTGCTGAGGTCAAATTGTGTGCCTAAAGCACTTCAGAACTCTGGACAGAACACCAACACCTGTCACAGTTCTTCTGCTATGGCCTCTTCACCTTTGCTATGGTGTTAGCTGGTTTTTGGCCAAGGTTTTGGCACATCTGTTGACTTCTAGTGGCTTATATTACTTTAGACAAGACTTTTGTCTCTCTGGTGCTTGATGGCACCTTTCTCAACTCTTCTATCATTAAAATCTTTGTAAAACAAGTCACTTTCAAGAAAGCAAAAACGAGAAAAGAAATAGTGTCTTCTTAGTTTCTTTAAAATAATATTAAAAAATAACCTGAATTTCTCAGATTTTTTCAGTCATAAGAGAAGCAGTTCCTGCCCTTCTTCTTTTCCCAGAGAACAGCTCACAGGCAGAATCAAATCCACCATATCTGAGGTGGACAGCAAGACTGCACCCCTTTTCAAAGCTGCAAAAAGCAAGTGTGGGTGGCTTACAAGGTATCTGAAATATGTGTTCAATACTACAGGTCAGGTCCAAGCAAAGCTGAGCAATGTGCTTTCAAGGTGCAGTAAAGAATTCAGTGAAGGCACTAAAGACACTAATTCACTAATTTAGGGAACTAGACCAATCAACTTTTATGGCCAAACCATGTATCTACAAGGATATCTACAAGGACTAGATTGGTCCCCTCTGGGCTGGACATCACAAAAAAAAAAAAAAGGGATACAGTTCAAACAAGAGCAGGCTTGAAGTTACACAGTTTTAAAAATAACCTGAAACTCCCTGCTGCAAATCAACCAGATAAAAGCTTCATGCCTATTACCATTATAACAGTAACTACAATTCTTACATGGAGAAAAAGACAGAATTATATTTCAAAATACATGCCATTGTTTTTCTTATTCAAACACATAGTAGTATAAGCAACTTTTACTGAGATTACTAGACAGTTTATTTACTAACAACTGATACAAGAAAGCAACTAATTTCATCACTTGGACTTATCCAGGTTCTGAAACTGAGAACTGTTCAGGTGAATTTCACAAAAATAATAATCAAGAACCTGGTAAAAGTCATGCATGTGACATGATCTTAAGGTATTAACAATATGTGTCACATTTGATTTCAGGTTTTCATATATTTATATATCATGATAAAATTAGAATATCAATTACATTACACTAACTTCATCTACAAAGTGAAAATAAGAACCAGTAACTTGATTATAGTTTCAAGGGTACAACATGAAACTCTCATTTTGTCTTTGTGGTCTTTAAATCCAAGTTTAATCAATGATTCTTAAAATTCACTCCTTCATATTTAAAATATAAAAGATTTATGCTAAGGTATTGCTCTATATGCCTTTAAATATTTTGATTTTCTTTTTAATCCTTTGATAGGTAGAAATAAAAATTACTTCTTCTAAAATCTGTGGAATGACAGTGAGATAAACCAGACACAGCCTGTTCCATGGGAGTGAGAAATCTATCACAAGGAAATTATTTTAACTGCCAAACCTATTTACCAGCTGGCAAATGTCAAAAGGAAGCAACTCCTTTACTCCTGGCTGTGAAATGACAGAAGTCATTCTTTCAAAAGTAAATAGAGAATAAAACCAAAATTATGATGTCTTTACTGTGGAATTAGATAAGTACTACAAATAGGTTTATAGATTCAATACTTTGAATTGTTTAGCAAGGAGTCATTGGGGGAAGTTTTACAAACTCCTGTTTCTCACTGAACGCTGGAAGCAATACCCAGCTGCCCTTTGTGCACTTTTGTTGGAGTACTCACTCCTTTCTGTACAATCAAAACATACATGTAAGCATTGGGCTGTTACAAACGCATTTTAATCGAGTTAATGTATAATTTTAACTTTCTTGTGCACGTTGGCAATCATTTTAATTATCATGTGTGGTTGAAAAGAGGAAAATCTTAAGTGCACAGTCTTTTTTGTAACTAAATTTTACTATTTAAAATGTAACACATAACTTGAAAATCTAAGCACCTATCTAATGAGCAACAACCAATAAACTCCCATGAGTACACTGAGACTATTTCATGATTACGTCTGTTTTGTACAAAGTGCACATACCTGAGCAGGTCTCTGGGCAAAGTACAAGCCAGAGATAAAGTATCAGGCTTGGTTCTATTTACTTTAAAATGAAAACTTATGTCTCAGTTTGAAAGTTATTGAATTCTTTTTACCAATCATCTGCTCCATTAGGCATAATTCATAAGATTTTGTCTAAATCTTTTAGCCAAATTAAATTAAGGAATATTCATTTTTTAGTATTTGATTAAAGCAAAGATTCTCCATCGCAAGTAAGCTAATGGTTCTTACCTGATTTCACCCAGTATATCAAACAGATGAAGAAACACAATTTCAACATGTGGAAGTAGAGAAAAAGTGATGTGTAGTATCCACAGAGAAGTGGCAAACTGAGTGTTTCCTTATGCTAGACTTCTAACATAACTGAATGACCCCAAAGGAGTGAGTGAGTAGGAAGCAGAAAATAAAGCTGTAGTCAAGCTTCTGCAATTTTTGACTCCTCCTATTGAGTGACTTCAGTAGATAGGGTGGTTTCTGGGCTTTAAGGGTTGGGACTGATTTTTAATCTATTTCCCTCTCTGTCTATCAGCAGATTTACACGTAAGCAAGTGATGTCATATATTACTGACAACTCCTGCATTTGTGGAATTTAGGAAGTGAAGTACTACTGGTGTATCCCATTAAATTTCACAGCGTGGGGGGTTTTAAGTGTTTCATTGAATTGCAGTTAGGGGCACTGAGATGGGCAAAAAGATTAGAACAAAAGGTCATTCTGCTGGCAGCAGGATCTTCCTGTAAGAACTTGAAAATAATTCTGAGAACTGTATCTCTGGAGGTCATTTTTCCATGAAATTATCATCTGAGCTTTTCCAAGCATTCATCCTCTAATCTAAATTTTGAGAAGGTCTGAAAAGCTCCTCTGACATATAAATGGAGCTTAGAGTCCCATAAACCTCACCCAGATATTGATTTGCTGCGCGTTTTTAACCTCATTCCCTCTGTATTCCACCTGAAAAACAAATGAAGAAATACTTATTTTTAATGAAGCTCATTTATTTACAAATCACCTTATTAGGTAAATACAGGAGTGCAGATTACAGGTTTCTGAGTGGTGAGGCAAAGAGGCAGATAATTCAGAGAACTCTGCATTATTCATGTGTGAAGTGTGGATGCTCAGTTTGCCTATATCTGTGTGCCAGTTATTTCCAGGGCAGGAGAAAGAAACCATACCATAACCATTCAAATATTAATTTGAATTCATGTTTTTTAATTCACAGTGCTTCTAAGCATAGGTCTGGGTTTCCTTTGGTTCATTCCACTACATTTAAGGGTGTGTGTGTTCATGTGTTTCATTACTTAATTTTGAGTGATCAGTGTCTTCAGCTTGATGAATCTGAGCAGCTCATCAGAGCTGTGCTGCACAAAGTTTTGCAGCAGACAGCCTTCAGGAGGTGTCATCAAAGGCATCTTTTTGAATGCAGTCATAAGGAGAAAAAGATGCAGTATGTCTGCTGGTATGAAAATCAGGTCCACAAATGGCCTTTAATTAATGTTTTGCTTCCTTTTCTCAAATATGTCACTTTGGAGTAAAGTTCACTATGGCAGCTCTTGAATTCCTCTGCACTTCCCTGTCATCTCAAATCTTTGACCCTTTGCATAACCACCACTATAAAAACACAGCTTTACTGACATCATGTATTGCTTAGAACAAGTAATGGCAGATTATCAGTCTGGCTCTTCCCTCTCTCTACTTTTTAATCTAGATTACTGTTACAACAAAAGCCTAGTGCACCCAAGAAACCTCCATCAGGGAGCCTCAGCTGCTCTCTGTGTACAGTACCCATTCATTTACAAGTTAAAGCGTGGAGAGAACACCACTAAAACCAAACTGCTAACAGTCCCAGTAAAACTGGGCTTATCCAAGAGCCAATCACCTGGTCTTAGAAGCAAATCTTACACATGTACTTTCACATGTACCTAATGCCATTAGCTGTGAATAAACTGCTAACATTTGTTCTTTTACACAGAAACAGGGAAAAGAGAGGACATTTCAAGTTTCTCTTGAACTGAAAACTGAAATAAACCCAGTTTACAGTAATGTTGACATAACCCCTCATGAAATGTTTTCAAAGCCCTCTGAAACCAGTGTTGTGAAAGGACTCCCACACCAAATCAATGTCCATAAGGTATTAATCAGGATGTTGAACTGGGATTAACTCCCATCTCTGTCATGCAACACGGGAACTGTGCTCACCAACAGTGGCACTTGTGCTTCTGAGACATTCAGAAATCTCAACTCCTGCTATTGATTATACTGTAGGTTCTGCTGACAGCTCAGTGTCAGGTAAATCCTTTATGGTGACTCTGAGGTACACTCTCACAAACTCCAAAGTTCAGCTATTTCCCATCGCACTTTGCTGCACTGTTGTGCTTTCCTCACAATGAAATTCAGAGTTATCTGCTCCTAAAGTGCCTCATGAAAACCACTGGAGGATGCTGCACTGCCTCTTCAGGACTTTGACTGTCCCACAAAGTGCTCTGGACTGTCAGAGTACCACCAGCTGAATAAACTCGGGTAATTTTAGGGTTAAAAATAAACCCCAAAGACTGCCAGCTTCTAAACAAATCTCAAGACTGGCCAAGTATTCAAGCTGAAAAAATATATTAAAATTTCACTTTACTAAAGCACAAGATCGCTATGATTTTTCAATAAAAGAATGGCACTATTACAATTGAATTTATCTCCAGGAGTTTTTGATAAAATAGCATCTGAAAACATTACAGTGTGGTTTTTCAAGATTAAGATCAAATTCTTACACAAGCCTTGATATGCTGATCTGTGGTCACATGCAAATGGCATTTCCCCTTCTAATCTCTTTGCCCCAAGGATTCCAAAGTGTTGGGAAATCCCATTCTCAGAACAACTCTCATTTCTCTTACTTCACAATCCACGTCTACAGAAAAAATTCTTCTCTAACCAATAAACTTAAGAGCACTGCTCCCTTCCAGGCAAGAGGAAATCCCACCGGGCTTTTGCAATGCCATATGTTTAACTATGAAAATAAACTGTCTAAAGATTGCAAATAAAAAAACTCTGACTTGCTGGAAGAAATTTAAGACTCTACGCTAATGTTTGCAATTCCTGTAACTCGATAATCCCTTTCTAAATAGCCTTGACAAGTTGTTAACTAATCCGCCACTAGAAAATATGGGTGCTAAGGCAATGTACACGATTTATGCTTTGGAAAATAAATCCATTAATGATTACTTTTCACACTGTTGTCAGGACCACTTCTGCAAATGTGTTCCTTTGTAAAATAACACTTTAAAAATATACTTGGAATGCTGAATATGTGTACACGATTGAAACTTGTTTGTAGCAACCAGGCAGGTGTGGGTTATAAGGCAGGTGGAACTCCAGCTTTAAAGATGGCAATCGTTCTCCAGTAATTTTTATTGAGGAGTGAGCAACATCCAATATTGCATACATGTATTTTGTCAGTAACTATCACAAAGCTTCACCATTCTGATGAGGGCAGCATTTGGGAAGTGCAGTTTCTTAGCCCAATTTACACGTAATTAGGTGCTTTCCCACTAGTTATTCACTGTTCACTTGCAGTTTCACTCAGAGGAGAAGGAAACACCCTGTGGCACGTACAGCTCTTCCCAGAGCCTTGCTCCTGTGCCTTGCATGCTTCCACACTGAGCTTTGCCAACATCAACCTTTTCCTCCTGTCAGCAGGGGAAACCCAAGAAAGAAAAACTGAATTAAGTGGCTTAAGACATTGACGTGTCATGCAACCACCATGACAGGGCCCCCAGCTGGACCTGTGCCACTGTGACACTCTTTGCTCTGTCCCCCTCCCTGTCTCCTCCAGCACACACTGTGTGCACCACCCTCACAATGCACTCTTTTAAAATTTCTTTTATCTTTCTCTTTTTCCAACTATAATAGATGTTGAAATAAAGGAGATCAGCTTTATTTCCAAATATTCTGTTTTTATCGTTTGTCAGTCCTTTAATGTTTTAAGCCGTAATGCTTGCAAAATTAAACTCTTCAGAACTTTCACACTGCTAACAACTCAAGTTTCTGTTTCTCTAGAAGTAGCGTTTTTTAGCATGGCAGCACATGGTAGAGTCCATTGCGTCAAAAACGCCTCCACCAGTGCCTTCAAATTTATAGTTTTGTCCTCACCAGAATCAAGGTGCAAATGTTAAAATTGCACAGAGTTGTCCTGAACTGGCCCTGCCACATTCGAGTGAATGTGAAGGACACCAGGTGGAGGGAAGATCCTCTGAAAGAATGAGAAAATAGCAGAATTGTGACAATGACATATGGAGTACCAGAAATAACAAAAGTAGACAGAGAGTGTGGCCAGAAACAGAGGAAGTCAGGAAAGGGACATGTTAATACTGGATTAATCTTCATATCTTCTTCCTTTTTTTTTTTTTTTTTTCTTTTTCTTTTTGGTTGGTCTGTTGGTTTTGATGATTTTTTTTTTCCTTTTTTGGGGGGGAATTGGTTTGTTTGGTTTTCTGGGGTTTTTTTTGTTGTTGTTTTTTTGGTTTTGTTGGGTTTTTTTCCCCTATTGTTATATGATAGAAATGTTTGTATCTTTGAACTTTATCCAAACAAGAAACATTCAAGAGTCATATTATTTTTGAAATGTGCTATGCATATGTTAAATTATGTATTATATTACTGGCTTTTGGCAAATATTAAAATGAATGCTATATGTATAATGTTCAAAAACTTTGTTGAATAAATACCATTTCTTTTAGTTCTACTATTAATAAAACTTTTTAATAGTAGTGTGATAAATATATTTTTTCTTAGACTATAACATAATAATGTAAAAAAACTTTTATTCATGTAACTAACTCAATAAATAGTAAAAAGATAATTAAAAAATTCTTCATATTCTTAGATTATTCTGTCTAAATGAAGAAAGGGATGACAGGGATGATGAACACCAAAACTCCAAAAAAAAATATTAATCTCTGTTATCGAAAAGTGCACTAACAAAATAAAGCCACAAGAAAGAAAAAAAAATATGTTAATTGAAAGGGACCCATCACAAAGTCCAGCTCCATCCTGCACAGGACATCCCTCAGTCACACCCTGTGCCCGAGAGCATTGTCCAAACACTTCCTGAAATCACCCAGCCTCAGTGCTGTGCCAGCTTCCCTGTGAGCCTGTTCCAGGCTTCAAGTGTCAGCTAAACAGATCTGCTTCTGCAGGCCACATAAACAGTCATTTCTGTTTCTGTTGCAGTTCCTGGAGCTCTTGAAATTAAATACCAACACAAGCAACGGAATCAAACTTCTCTTAAGATCCCAATCAATTGCTTAAAAACAGAATAACGTTTCTGGCTACAGCTCTGTTATATTAGTTTGATACTGATACCTGGTGTATCAACTACAACCATAATTTCTTGCCCAAGAGAAAGTTTTGGGCACATAGGCTAGGGGAGGTAGCTTTCAGTACCTCAGGAACCAACCCCTTTTGCAAGGTCCAGAGAAAACAGTCTGAGTAGAGGCATCAGTGCATGGTAATTTTTACTTTATTTACTTCTATTTGTGGGGAAGGCTTTCTGTGCTTACTGCCAGGCTGACATAACCTTTCATTCCAGCTACCTTCAGTCTGCAGCTGGGAGAGCTGCAGATTGAACAATGGCAAAGCCTGAGAGCAAATAAAATGCTGGACTAGCATCAGCATTCCTCCTCTTTCAGCAAGCTGTACCCCTCACATCTTACTATAACTTCAGAAAGGGAGTGCAATGGAGGCAGAAGCAGCAGGAAATGCTCCTGATGTGTTTCCATGCAGCAACAGTTTACCAAAGCAAAGCCCCTTACAGGCTTAGGGTGGGCAGGGAAAGGCACTTTTGCCTTAAGCACATCAGCCAGGGTGTGCAGCCTCTCCTTTACAGCTCCTCAGGACAAAGCAGATGTAAAAATTCTCACACAGCTGACACAATCCCGTCTTCTATGCTTCAAAGGAATTTGAGGAAGACATAGAATTTCCTTGAGAAAGTGAAAGAAGACAGATCCAAGGGGTAGAAATTGCTTTTATTAAAAAAATCTAAAATGTTATTTATAAAATGCATTTCATCATCTGCACTGGAAAATAATTAGGGAACACATAATTGTTGAGGCCTTTAGATGTTTTCAGAATTTCAACTTGCCAAACAAGCCTTAGCTAGAGAAATATGTTACACACCTACCACCACAGGCAATCATATGGATTACAGAAAGATTTCAGCCTTCAAATATCAACTTTTTTACAGAGAGACTTTTGCTAAGCAGCCCAAGTACATACCTGGAAATACTCCCTTAGTGCAGTTGACTCATCTTTAACACTCAATCGTTTGTGCCACAATACAGTATTAAAAGATGCAAAATAAATAATTCAGAAAATTTAATAAATAAGAATGCGTTGTGATATCCAGTGTACAGTAACTTCTCTACTAAAAAATCCAACCTGTACAGAAATCTGAATAAATACCCTTTTGTGAATTTAGTTTTCACAGGTTAAAAACCTGCCCTTCCCTTCCAGTTTCCAGATTAACACTGAAGTAAATTTAACTCCCCCAGGGCAAAGGAGGATGTGAAAGGAAAAAGTACTTCATTTACTTGCTTTAAGAGTTTTAACAGCTCCTCCTAACTTGTCCCAAAACTCCAAAAGCTTTTAATCATTTAACTTCCCTGTGATGTGGTTCTACTTCTATATAGGTCTGTTTGTTTTACACAGTGCATTAAAGACATGAAGACCAAAGTCCTACTGTAACTCCAGTGGATTTTGAGATGAACTTACAGAAGGGCAGAAGGAAAGGCCAGAATGACTCCAAAGACGTTACAGATGTAGAACACACACATTTATATCTGCAAAGCAAAGGCCCCCAACTGAGGACTGTACTGCACATTGGCATTCATCCACTGTGTCACTGAAGAGGCACTTCTTCCACTACAGGAGTTTGGCTTACTGAAAGTTCCATACAGACTTAGTTGGGGTCACTTTCAAAGAGACTCAAAGGAAAAAAAGAATCCTCAAATAAAAAAATCACTTTGGTTTTCAACTCAGGAAAATTAATCAGATGTCAGCAGTACTTTGGGAATCCTTTCTCAAGTGAAACAATGCTAAAGGAATGGCTGTTTGCAACTATGATTCAATTTAGGAGGTTTTTAATTGGATTACTTCAGAGATGCATTTAGACAATAGCTATGCAAAAAGCTGAATCAGCACAACTGATTTATGGCAGTGCCATAAATCAGGCCTACTGCCAGGAGAGTAATAAGCCTATTTTAATATAGTCATAGGTTAAAATAATAAATCTAAGCCCCATACGTTATCTTAGCAAGGTTAATACAAAATTATTCTAAAGACAAGAAAATCCTTACAATCACCTATTAGTAGAGCTCACCTGATGAAGACTGGCTGACAGATGTTGAAACCAGTCGTAGTGAATGATGCGGTTTTTTTGGTAGGAAGTTCCAAGCAGGTAACAGAATTCAGCTGGTGTCTGATTATTGCTTAATCTCTCCAAAGAGAGAGCTGTCACAAATTTGGGGTTTTTTTGAGATCAGTAACTTCTGAAACTCAGAAGTTCTCCTCACACAGTTTCAAGATATCTGGATAGTGACCTATTTGCCTAAAAGAGAGTCCTAAGAAGTGCCACCTCAAACCTCGAGTTACACACAACACTGCTTCTTTCCCAACAGGACAACTATAACCTCTGTTCAGTTTAGAGCGGGGACATGACAAAACCTAAACCACATAAGAGCTAAAAAGCACAAAGTAGTTGGGTCAATTTTCACTTGCTAGGGCTACAGGAACTACATTTCATCCAGGCCATCCCTTCTGTCCCACACTTTCTCCCCAAGGCCACTATGGCTTGGGGTACTTCAAGGAGAGGATGTCACACACTTGTGAATGCACACTTGTAAATGAAATTCGTGTTGGTCAAATTCAAGGGAAGACAGGCAGGTATGTCTTCAAGATACATAACATCACCAAAGTTTTCAAATAAGGCAGGGGCAGGTATGAATAGTTGGCAACATACCCTTGTTCTCCACTTCAGTGGTAAGACTGCAGCACCTGTGTTTAACCATCACAGCCAAGTCAGGAATGAAGCCCTTGGAGACCAAGAAACTGCACTGGCAAGAGGCCACCTTTTCCATAAGGTTTCCTAATCATGGGACAATTTGCCACGGAGCCTCAGCAATACCATTATGCTGTTATGAACAGCAGAATAATCAAGTGAATGCCTCAGTCTCATTTAAGCTGCAAGATGCCTTTAGGAAAGGTGCTTAAATGTTTGAATGGCTCAATCTAACACATAAGTGTAAGCTGAACACTGCCAGCGCTCTGTGCGTTAACGCTGCTTCACAGTCCTTCCAAGCAAATACACTGGACCCAGGAATCCCTCAGCATCACAACATCTCAAACCTTCGGTCACACTCCCTTCACACTTTAAATACATACCACTTCAAGATTTGCTAATAAAATTTAGCAAGAAAATGTGGGTGTGTTATCACTGGCATTTTCATCCAATATCCCATCTCCAAGTAAACAGAGCACACTTCAGAACTTGTTTGTACCTTTAAAGTAACATCAAGCTTTAGCAAAAGTAGGTGTCCAGTAACACCTAACAGGAACAGGTGAAAGTTGAATAGAATGTAGCTGAAATTAGGTTCCATTTCCAGTCAGATAAGTATGGATCCTTTTGAAGAGATGGAATGCAACTGAGAAGAATTTCTTTTCAGTTAAAATTACTCTTCCGTAAATGCTTGTTAGGGATCTCTATAGCACTGACTTGGAGAGGCCAGGACCCAGCAAGAATTCCTGCTTGGATGGCTACACCTGTCACAACTGCCAGGTCGGGATCTACAGAGGTGTTGGGTTCCTTTCCAAAGAAGTCCCGAATAACTTCACGTATTTTGGGAATCCGTGTGGAGCCTCCGACTAACACAATTTCATCCACATCTGCTTTATGCAGGTGCCCTTCCCGCAACACTTGTTCAATGGGCACAAGAATCTTCTCAAAAAGGTCTTCATTTAACATCTCAAACAGCTTCCGAGAGATTTCTGTTTCAAACACAACTTTGACAAAGTTGTCCTCTACTTTGGAAGTGTCTCCAAGATTTTTCAAGCCTTTTGCATTCTGTGATGCCTCACCTTTTAGTGCAGTGTTTGTTTTTACCTGGCTTTTTCCAAGTTCTCTTGTAAGCTGGTTTGCTGGCAGAGTCAGCAGCACCCTCAGTGTAGCTGTCTCATGGACAGTCAGGTTTAATTTAACAGCTTCCACGGCCTGTCTGAGACGGTGAATCTCCTCTTTTTGTGTTGGCAGAGAACCGTACATTTGACGGAGCTGATCATATAAATACACCATCAACCTCTGATTGAAATCCTGTCCTCCAAGTTTGTTGTTACCTGAAAGATTGGAATAGAAGGTATCAGACAGAGCACCCACAAAGCCCCAGAAGGGGGCACACTGCTTGTCTTTCACTGGGAGATGGTGCTCAAGGGCCAGAACAATCACAGAAGGACCACAAGCACATGAGCTCACAGAGTTGTGAAAACAGACAAAATTGCTGTCCACTGCACACATGATGGATAATAATTTCCACTGTTTTGTTTTGATTGAGAACAGTAACTCACTTACTGGACCCTGTCTGACTAAATCAGAGTGAACCTTTCTCGCTGTTCCACTATAACTGGACTGAGCAGCAGCAGCTCACATCACAACTTGCTTGCTGAAGGCAACACAGGCAGCTGGCATTGAACCTCAGAGCTGTGTGCATGCAGGCCAGCTGAAGCACAGCTGTCTTCTCACTACAGTCTGACCAAACACTGCTGCCAGAGCTCTGTGCCCAGGGATGAATCATTCATACACCAATCACAAAACTTCTGGGTTAATAGCCTGTGTATTCCCAAACTCTGCTCAATGGAATTGGCACCAAACACAAGGCAAGGATGTACCAAAGCACTGGTGAGTGATCTGCGAATATTCCCAGTTTGGGCAAAGGTGACAGGAAGATTTTAAACAACCTCAGACCCCCAAAAGTCCAGTCAATAACTGTAACATGCTCCAGTACTTTATTAGTGGGCACCAAAGCTAATGGACACTGCTAAAATGAAACCAAAACTCACCTCTCTGGGTCAGCCAAAACCTAAGACTTTGTGGTCTTAATTGCTGAAACCAGCCACAAACCTAATTTTGCATGAAATTTAGTTGAGAATGCATTGGGAAAACACTCTGTGACATGGCTGGTATGTTTTAAGAAGTCCCTTCAACAGCGACTTCAGGTGCACCTTGCCTCCCACTCCTTGAGAAACAAAAGTATTTTTCTCACCTGCCATGGCTCGTGTAATGAACATCCCTCCCATCTTGTTCAACAGAGACACATCCAAAGTTCCTCCACCCAAATCCACCACCAGAACATTAAACACATCAGCTTTGTGGAGACCATAAGCCATAGCAGCAGCTGTGGGCTCATTGATTACTCGCAGAACGCTGAGCCCTGAGAAGAGCAGAGACAACAAGCAACACTCAGGTACACCTCAGAAAACTGCAGTTCTTACATGAAAATGACATTTGTCATTACTTGTTGGGGCTTTTTTAACCACACTCATCTAAGTTAAGTGTCAGATCTAAAGGAAGTAGTTTTCTAAGCAGTAATACTTAACGAAATCTTTTCCTTACTTAATCCTAAAATAGTACTGCTTCAGCAATAGGGCAAAATCACAAACGATAATGTGCCCAAACACATTGTTTCCAGAGAAATCTTGCTAAGGAGATTTATTTCATGTGTTCTATTTCTGTTTAAATGATTGTCCAAGGGTGCTCTATAGAGTTTCCCTATTTGGAGATTATAAAAAAGACTAGTTTCCCTGAAGTAAAACTTACTTCCAGCCATATATGTCTGCATTAGCGAACTGCACTTTCGCTACTCAGAAGTTCTCAGCAGTTCCTCTCAATAAATCCTTTCTAAACTTCTCTGTCACTGATTCACTGTTTCTATATCCTCCACAAAACCTTACTGTTAGTGAAACAGACCTCAAAGTCTCCAAAAAAAGCTGTGGAATAGAGAGACATCACCTGCAAGGTTAGCTGCATTAATGGTAGAATTCCGCTGCCTTTCATCAAACTCTGCTGGTACGGAGATGACTGCCTTGGAAATGGGCACGCCAAGGTTGGCTTCTGCCATTTTCTTCAGTTTCAGCAGCAGCTTAGAGCCAATGCGCTCTGGAGTGATGTGAAAGGTTTCATTAGTTGTCACAGAAAATTCAGCTAATCCATTGTTGTTGACAATCTAGAAGGACAAAGCAACACAACCCCCAAGTGAGAAATCTTCCTCTGTTCCCCCATCCTGTTCTCACCAAATGTTTTATTTACATGGAGTCTCTTTATTCAGGAAAAATTTAAACCTGCTTTTGCCATTTCTGGTTCTTTTATTCCTGGATTAGGAGGATTATGCAAAATATGCCACTTAAGGGGTCAAAGTACAACCAAACAAATGACACCCACTGTGCCCCAATAAAACACATAAAAAAAAGTCAAGACTAGAAACTGTGTAATCAACTTCCAACACCACATTCAAAGACAGAAGGGATGCTTTTTTAATAATAAGGTTACCTTTCAGGTTTCTGAAAGGAAACAAACAGCTTGGTACTGAAACAATTTCTCTTAACAATATTAAAAAATTAAAAAGACTTCAAAGACCACTTGCAGTACACGATTTTTTTTCCCAAACAATTCTGCACCATGCTTATTGCTGGCCAAGTAAGTAATAAAATGCTGAAGGAAAACCACACTGGGACAGAGAATATGTGGCTTTAAAACTTTTTTGGGTTTTGGTTTTTTTGGAGGGGAAGGTTTGTTGATTTTTGTTTGTTTGTGTTTTTATTTTACTGTTTCAGGGAGAATTAAAGTTTCAGCAGAGCACAGTTAGCATATCATGTTTAAATTTATCCTTTCAAAGAAGGGACTGGAAGGGTACCCAGAAACACATTTCTGAGTAGGAAAACATAGGATCCTCTGGAAAGTCATTATCAGCTTTCATGCAGATGTACACAACTTCCATAACCTTTTCCTTCCTTTCTCTGGATACTTACAGTTTTCAGGCACAACAGATTGAGCCAAATGACTCAAGGTCTGACAAGATGATCAACCACATTTCAGGTGTCATAGAACTGGGTTGGAGGGACCTTACAGTTCATCTCCTTCCAACCCCTGCCAGTGACACTTTCCACTAGATCAGATTGCTCAGAGCCCCATCCAACCTGGCCTTGAACACTTCCAGGGATGGGCCATCCACAGCTTCTCTGGGAAATTTGTGCCAGGGCCTCACCACCTTCACAGTAAAGAATGATTTTCCTAATTTCTAATGTAAACCTACTCTCTATCAGTTTGAAGCCATTCCCCCTTGTCCTGTCCCTCTAGGCACTTGTAAACAATCTCTCTCCATCTTTCCTGTAGGCTCCCTTCAGGTACTGGAAGACCACAATTAGCTCACCCCAAAGACTTCTCCAATCCCAAGTCAATCCCAGTTCTCTGAGCCTCTCCTCCCAGCAGAGCTGCTCCATCCCTCTGATCCCCCTGGTGCCTGCTCTGGGCTGGCTCCAGCAGCTCCCTGTCCTTGCTGTGCTGGAGCCCAGAGCTGGATGCAGCCCTGCAGGTGGGGTCTGAGCAGAGGGGGCAGAGGGGCAGAATCCCCTCCCTGCCCTGCTGCCCACGGGGCTCTGGGTGCAGCCCAGCACACAGGGGGCTCTGGGCTCCCAGCACACGGCCGGGGCATGTCCAGCCTCTCACCCACAGCACCCCCAAGTCCTTCTCCAGGGCTGCTCTGGAGCTGCTCATGCCCGGCCTGCACCTTACTGCTCGGAGGACACTGAAGGTGATGGCTGCTTACCTTAAAGGGATACCTGCTGCTTTCACTCTGCAGTTCTTCCGCAGTGAAGACCTTCCCAATAAATCTCTTGGCATCATATATGGTGTTCTGAGGATTAGCATCAGCCAGTTCCAGGCCTTCATAGCCCACATGCACCCCAGTGTCCGTGAAGGAGACCACGCTGGGGATGCTGCTGTGCCCGCTCTCGTCCGCGATCACCTTCACGTCCCCACTTCCAGGCAGGAAGACGCCGACAGAGCAGTAGGTGGTGCCGAGGTCAATCCCAATCACTCTGGGCTTGGGCATGGGCAGATACTGCTGTGCCAGGTAGCTGGCTAAGAGCAGGGCCAGCACAGCAGAGCCTGAAACACAGAGTTTAATAGCAGGGTTAGCAAATAAATTCTGCAAACCTGTAAGTCGATGCAAATGACACGGTGTGACACAGTACACCTCCTGCAGCTTCATTTCACACTCCAGAGCCTGTTCAGCTACCTAATTAGTTTTTAATTTCCTGCTCAACAGAGAGTGGCTAAAAGTCAAGGATTTTAAGCATTAAATATTAAACTGATTAAGGAAAAAAAAGCCCAAGAGATGGCCAAGCCAAAAATATCACTGCACGGTAATAATTCTATTCCTCTCCGCGTGTTTCTGCAGTAACACTGGCTAATTAGTACTTCTGGAGGAGCTGCCTATGAAGGACCCTAAAAGGACATTGAGTTAATGGGGCTGCCCAAAATCACAGTGAAACAATAAACTCGCAATCCTAACACCTCCACCTTCACCAGAAGTCTAAAAATAAGGGGAGAGAAACCCATACTAACTCATTCTATTTCAGCCATAGCTCCCAAAAAAGCATCTTCCGAGATCTCTGTATCTTTTCTGTACCTTGAAACCCGAGGAAAGTCCAGTTTATGTGCAGAGGAGTTTGTCGTTTGGTTGATCTTTTTTTTTAACTTTACCCATAATCAAAAGACACAGGAAACCCAAAAGTCTAGCTCCAAGTAACGACTTAGATGATTACCAAAAAAAAACCCACCTACAAACAAAATCTCAGCAATAAACGTAAACTAGTTACATTTCAAAGAGTGACCTTTTTTTTCCCAGCAGGGAATGGTGGTCATAGTAGTGCTTCAAATGGACTGGTCAGAAAGCCCTGGCTTGCTCTGGGATGCAAATCTCCCCGGGTATTTCTAACCACCGAGCACTTTGGCTTTCACAGAATCCCACAATGGGTCAGGTTGGAAGGGATCACAGTGGGTCATCTGGCCCAACCTCTCTGCTCGAGCAGGGTCATCCCAGAGCACATGGCACAGGATTGTGTCCAGATGGTTCTGGAGTATCTGCAGTGAGGGAAACCCCACACCCTCTCTGGGTGATCTGTTCCAGTGCTTGGTCACTGCACAGTGAAGAAGTTCTTCCTCATGTTCAGGTGGAACTTCGTGTGCATCAGTTCCTGCCCTTTGCCTCTTGTCCCATTGCTGGGCACCACTGAGCAGAGCCTGGTCCGTGCTCTGAGCCCTCCCTGCAGGCACTGACAGACACTGATGAGGTTCCCTCTCAGCCTTTGCTTCTTTAAGGTCAGTCCCCTCATCATCTCTGTTGCCCTCCGCTGGAACCGCTCCAGGAGTTCCATGTCAGTCCTGTACAGAGGAGCCTAGAACTGGACACAGCGGAACACACCAAGGATGGGAAACTCGTGCCACCCTGGAGAGCCAAGCCGGGGCAACACCGCCGGCAGAAAGACGTGAGAACGGAAGCAAAACCAGCAAAACCTCCCAGCCCAGCCGCATCACCGCCTCACCCAACACAGCCATCTGCCCCGCCATGTCTGCCCGTGGCTCCGGCTGCTGACGGCTCCTTCCGGGCCGCGCCGGGCACGCCGGAAACGATAGTACGTGTATTCCTCCCGGCCCGCTCACGTTAGCTGCTGCTGGGGGCGAGAAAACCACAACTCCCAGTGCACACCGCGGAACAGCCGGTTCCGGCGCGTACCAGCCAATGGGCCGGGAGGCGCGTTACCCGTTGGCACGGGAGCCGGCGTGTGCCCTCCCAGGGGCGCATGCGCGGGCCAGGGAGGGGCGGTCGCGATGGCTGCTGGGAGCGGTAGTCTCGGACCCCGGCGCTATGGTGCTCTGCGGCTTTCTGCCGGTGTGAGGCGTCAGAGACCGCGGAGCAGGATATCTTCGTTTATTCCCCTCTATTATCAGCTAGAAAGTGCCGAGTTCTCTCCTCTGCAAGGGTTTCGAGAGAGCCTGGCCGCCGTGTCTTTCACACGGACAAGAGCCAGGTTCGGGAAGGAGACTCTGCTTATTCTGCTCAGGGTGCAAAGTAGAAGCTTCCTACAAATCAAACACACCTATTCTCAAAGCTTTGCAATAAACATGCATTTCAGCAAACAAATCACAGTTCACTGGCTACAAGTTACCTTGTTCTCTTATTGATGGTGAGGAGGAATTTCCTTCTTGCTCACCTTTCATTTAGACTAGTTTCTCCTAAGTGATGAAAGGGCACATAACCCAAAAGTAATTCCAGGAGATCACTTCTTTAAAGCTTCTTCTATATGCAAAGAAAGTGGCACCGCTTTAACTCAATAGTAAAAAATGTGTTCATCCTCCACGTATGGTTAACATATAGTGATGTGCTTCATGCTCAGCATGAGAAGGTGGAAACTTTGGAAAGGGAGAGAAAGTTAAACCATTCAGCCTCCTCAATGACTCACAATCTGACTGTTTTCTATTTACTTAGGTAGCTTAATTTATTTTCTTAATTTCTTGTAGTTACTTTAATCATGTTTCTTGGAAGTGGCACCATTGTAATTGTGCTCATTTTTAAGTGAAGGGAAATTCCTAATAATTGTTCACAGTATTTCTTCATCCATGTAACTCATGAGCAGGCACTTTGTGTTTTATGCTGCTGTCAGTGGATCGTGAGCAGAAAGAAAGGTTTCGCACAAACAAGTTGTACAATCAGACTGGATTTTGCTCATGATCTTGATCTTTAATAGCAGCTGTTTTTAATACATAGGGGCCATCTGAAATACGATGCTGCAAATTGCAGATACATAGGGATTTTTTTATTTTTTTTAAATATGGATAGAAGCCCCTCATTTCAGAGATTTCTTCCTTTTCTGGAGCAGGTTTTTGTCCTTGAGATTAAACCTCTAAAGGACTTTGGCATCACTTGTTACCATACCTGCCCAAGGACAGAACTCAAATGCCCTTTCCAGTTTAATTTCTGTTCTATTTCTCCTTAGCAAAGCAGCTTAATGAATTCAGTGTGTCAGTCAAGGCTTCCCCACCTGACTGACTCCCTGGAGGCCTGGCTGTTCCCTGCAGGATTGCACAGCACAGGCCACCTGCCTGGGAGTCAGGTCAAGGGGAGCATCTCAGCATCTCACTTTTACCCTGCAGCAAAGCTCTGCCCAGCCAGAAGCTCCTGCAGAAGCCACTGACTGCCCTGTAGCTGATTTGGGCTCCTGGAGAGTTTGAAGGCTCAGTCTACCACACATATTCTGTAGGAACACATGGTCTTAGCAGTTTAGTACTAAGTTCAGTACTTAGAAGAAATCCAGAAGAGCCTCATTCTTTCCCTGCACATCTTCTCCATGACCTATTAGGACCTTTTCATGGATTCTCCTGGACTCTGCACAGCGTTGCCAGGCTTAGCCTGCATCTGCAAAATAGGCAGAACTAATCCTAGTAATCTTGTGTTTTGGGGCATTATCGCTGTGTCTTCTGCATCACCTTTTTTTACTTGTTTCTCATTTGTGAAAGGGAAGCCTGTTTCCATTTTCCTCCGTTGTCTGAGGGACTGCTACACTCAGGAATGGATTGTTCAGGAAGAGAAGGGGACATTCAGTGTTTCTGGAGAAAACAGCTTGATTTTGCACAGAGTAATTCGGTATTCATTGGGCCATAGAGGGAGAGGCTTATTTGACTGGGAGAGAAAGCCATGGGTAGACCCTGCCGCACAGAGTGCCTCGTGGGGAGAGCATAAAAGTGGTTGGGGCAGACACTGGAAGGCTGGTCTTTGTTTTCCTGGAATGCTGTGCTTTTGCCACTTCCCTGTGACAGCAGGCGAGGCAGATGCTCCATGATGAGCACCCTCACCTGAGGGTGGGCACTGCAGATTCAGAACTGCACCACTGCTTTGCAAAAGCTGTGATAAAGCTTCTCTGGATGCCCCTGAGTGCAAGGTGCAAAGTTCTGCGTGCCAGGAGTTGGCTGCTAGTCCTGGGCTTCTTGCCTTAGATACCTGGGCTGGGCCACATCAGGTGGCCTTTGGCCACAACACACTGGGCACTGAAACCCCCCTGTCTCTGGTGTGAGTGTAAAGGGGGTGTGCAGCCAACTCCCTCCCAGGGGCTGGGCAAATGCTTGTTTGTTTATCCTTCTTAGTGCATCTGTTCACTCTGCTAGTAAGCTGTTTATAACATTTCAAACGCTTTTCGGGGATTAATTTCCTTCAAGGGGCTGTTCTTTTCCCCTGGTGCTTTGATAGGTGGAGGTAAACATGTTTTTGTCTGCAAGTAGCTTGAGGGAGAGAGTTGTTCTCACAATGTAAGAGCAGAGGCTGGTTTTAAAACAGTCTCCCATCAGATGTGAACTGGTGTCTGCAGGAAAAATCCCGCTACACTGGGGATTATCATTCAAACCCTCCACCTGTGATGTGCTAAACGCAGTTCAAGCATTTGGTGTGCATGGAATCAAATACAGCTTGTTTTCATTTGCAGGATGCTTTGCACCAGCTTTATCCTTGCATTTGGAGAAAAGGGAATTGAGTTTGTAAAGCATCTTCTTTTCTGCTGTTTTACAAAACAGGGTTTTATCTTTCTAGGATTTACTCAATGAGTGCTTTCTGCATTGTCTCAATCATTTTAAAGCCAGTGTCTAAAACTGAAACACAGGATGCTGGGATATGGTCAAAGCACAGTGTGATCCCATCAACCCAGGATGATCAATCCATGCTTTCCCACTATGAAGGAGGAAGGGAGAGAGGGATTGAGATTCACTTTGTAGGTGGAGAGTAGAATCAATGTCTCTCTGAGAAGGGAGGTGATTGATGCTAGGAATTTAGGAGACGCTGGAGTCTGAAACCTCATTTTCAGTTTTTAACTTAGATAACAGTGCCTTAGTGCGAGCACATTGTCAAAATTGCAGGCGTCCCTGATAGTTCCTTTCCCTAATTAAAACATTGATCTTCTCCTGCTGTATATGCCTGGGAAAGGGAAGAATTTCACCAGCCTTCCTCTGACAGACAGTTCAATGTCAGGCAGCTGGATAGAGGAGCATAGTCTTCAATTTAGATGCAAAAGTTTCCATTAAAATTCCAGCACACAGCCTAAAGATTTCTGGCTCCTGTTGAGTGGCTGACTGGCCATGGCTGGGCAGGGGTGTGCTGAATTCTCCATTAGCCACTGACTCACTCCCCAGCTGGAGGCAGCAGGAGCAGCTTGGGGCTTCTCCCAGGATCCACAACCCCGGAGAGCTGAACCACGAGGCGTGGGAGGAGTGCAAGGAACTCCCAGCAGATGTCTCTGCCATGCAGCATTCCTTCCCCAGATTGCTTCTGGTGTCTGACAGATACCTGCAGATTCATATAAAGCATATTAACCTTTAGCAGTAGTTATTCAAAGTCTTGTAAAGGCATAAGTCATGAAAACAGAGCCACATTTTCAATGCAGTTTCTTTAATTGCTTTAACATACCCATTTCGCTGAAACCTCATGAAATAATTTTGAGGTTAACAATGAGATGAATGCATGAATGCAGTGATACCAGTATAATGTAACCCAATAGATGCCTAGGAAAAACAATTCAGAAGAGAAAAGAGATTTTCACAGATTTTTTTATCTGTTCCACTTTTCTACTTGAATTTCAGCTGGTCTGAATGCTGATGCAGCTTTCTGTGGTGTGAGAAATAAAAAAACAGAGACATTTTATTGAAGAGACAAAGCAGTTTGGTACTTAGTGATCTGGTAACTGAGAGCTTCTCTTCCTGCTTGACCATGGTTGAATGGGACAGTGTTAGAAGACCAAAAAGCAGTTGTGAGCTTGGCTGTATTCTCCCCAGCCACAGCAGCCTGGGGCTTAAATTCGTGCTGGTGCCTGGAACGCATCCTCCACCTTCTGCTCAGCTTGGGTGTCCTGTGTGGGAGCAGGGAGAGTGGTATTGCACAGGTGACAGGAAAAGTGATTGCTCATAGCAGTGTTTGCAGCACCCAGCTGTATGGAGGGATGCACAGCTCAAGGATGGGATGGCTGGGAGTCTCATCATCTGCACCAATCATCTTGGTGATAATGATAATGAACAAGAGTTCCAGCAGTCTCCCAAGAGGCCACTTTACCTCATTCATGATGTTGCTGTGTATATGAAATCCATACAGATGTCAGTCAGGCTTGTCAATTTGGTGTATTGTAAATGACAGCAAAAGGATAAACACAAGAGTGCACTCAAATAAATATAGCTGCCTGAACAGAGGGCTCCCCAGGCAGAGAAGTTTTGCAATACGTGTAGATAAAGAAAAGTTCTGTTCTTTTTATTTTTCTTTTTCTTTTTTTCCTTTTTTTTTTTTTTTTTTTTTTTTTTTTTTTTTTTTTTTTTTTTTTTTTTGTGGAGTACTGAGGCTGAAGTATCAGAGCATCTGTTTTATATTTATTCTTTTCCTGGATGTATTATCATCTACAGTACCTCAGTGGGTGTCTACATTGGATAAGAACTTTTGGGCCCTTACTGTGACTCTTTTGACTGGCACAGAAGATCTATTTCAGTCATCACTTAGAAGTAGTGTTATGGTACTCCAGGAGCAACAATGCTCTGCCTATTTTCCTAGAAGACCTTGCTCCCTGGCCCATATTGTGTCCAGTCCAGGAAGAAATAATAGGTAAGAGCATGCTTTCCTCTTTACACTGTGTGAAGTAAAGGAACGCCGAAGGTCAGTGACTCAAGAATAAATAACAAGCCTGGAGGGCCAATACAGTTTGGGAAAAAAAAAGACTCAAACACTGTCCCAGAGATCGCACAACAACATCAGCATTCTTCTGTTATTTTTAGGAATCTGTTTTAAGTGGTGTCATCAAAGATTTGATGGGAGAGAAGTGTTCTGATTTATAATTGCTCATTGGGCAAGGTGGTAGTGGCATTTCCTAATGATCTTTATAGTGCACATCTGTCCTGCAGGAACCAGAGTTGCCATTATTGTGTAAATGCCCAGCATACTTCTGTTTAGTGGATACATGGTTCAGATAAGACTGAGATGTGAGTGAGCTCATCCAGCATCGTACAAACTCAGTTTGGTGTTATTCCTGAGTGCCATATGTAAAACCAGTAGGATTGACAGCATAGCTTAACCATGCTTCTCTCATACTCCAGACCCTCTGAAATAGGGAAAGAACACAAAACTGTTGAAAACAGTTCTGGTGAGAATACAGAAGAAGAAAAGTACGTCATCAGCCTAAGTCAAGGTCCTTAGTGTTTCTTTGTACCTTCCCAGAACCTCTGGTCAATTGGCAACCACTTTGTGTTAGCTGTTCCCTGTGCCAAGGCTTGCAACCTACCTGGAGGGCTCTTAAACCTATTTCTGACAGTACTGATGGAATCATTCCGACGTTACTCGGATTACTCTTACAAGACAAGCAAAGATGTCAGCCACACCATGTCTTCTTTTCTCAGCATCACTCCCCCATGCACTGTCGTGTGCGTAGCAAGTCTGTTTAGCCTGGAGAGGAGTTTGTTGGAAGCAGATACTGTAAAGTTAGATTCATTCCAGAAGAAGTGTGTACAGCTAGGGAAAATGATCCATCCACAGAAGCAGAGATTAGCCTTTCTGTGCAATCACAATAAAATAAAAGCCCCATGCCAGTTTCCTCTCTCTTTCTTGAAAGATTGCACTGTGTGTAGGTCTGCTGGACTGTATCAACACCTTCGTGCTGCCCATAATTTATTGCCATGCTTTTGGCTCAGTCCTGCAGCTCAGATATGCAAGTGTTTGAAAAATCAGCTAGTGCTTATACACACTCAAGCACAGGCAGAGACTTAACAAGAAATGCAAAATCTGTGTGCCAGCATATTTGTGGGCGCTGAGCCCTTAAGCTTCAGAATATTTTTACCAAATACAAAATACTGATAAAAATGCAACAGTATGTTTATGCCATGGTTCTAAGAAACATTTCTGACTGTGTGCAAACAGTCTCATTGGGCTGGACTGTCTTTTTCTTTTTTTTTTTTCTGTTTGCAGTACTTAGCACAGAGGGTTCTGTGGCTGTCATCACACCAAGGTGCTCCCACAGCATCCACAGCTGCAATGAAACAGTGTGAGGGAGCTCAGAAAGAGGTAGTAGAAGTCTATGAATTTTGCTGAATTGTTGGGACAGAGAATGCATCTCTTCTTACGGTCTGGAGAAGTCCCAAATGTTTCCCATCTCAGTATAATGTTCTTCTCTTGCTGTCAGTCAGTCCCAATGTGAGCAGAGCTGACAGATGTCGATTCTTTCAGATTTTCCCTTTCCTAAGGACCTTGACAGCTTCAGCTGCTGAACAACAAACTTACCCTTTCTTTTTCTCCTTACCTGTTTACTCCCACTGTAGCTGTCCTCTGTCTCATGAGGAGATGTACATTCAGTTCACATCATGCAACATCAATACTTTGCTGAATTCACTTTGCTGAAAAGGATCCAAGGAACAATGCAACAAACTACCTGTCCTTCTCTGTCTGCTGTTTATTGCAGTCACCATCATCTGTGCTTTCATTTCAGAAGCAGTTAGGTATGACAGAAGCACTTTAGGATAGACACAAATACACAGTGCTGTGCCAATCAAAAAAAAAAATACAGTTTAAAAACCTGCAGTATGCATATCAGCAAAACAAAACAAATTGAAAAGAAAGGTGTTGCGATTTCAAGAGTAATGAATTACAAGATCTGTCTGCATCCATGTTGCTACTACACTAACTGAAAGCAAAAAAATAGTTGTATATCATGCTCTGTATGGTCACAGCTACTAATACACAGTTTTTGAAGTTGGATTACACATTCTGGGTCAATATATGGAAAATATGGTATGTCTGGATAGTTCCAAAGTGTATGGGATTGGGAACCAAATAGTTAAAACTCTTCAGCAATTTGATTTTGTACAGAGGATCTCCTATAGAAAGTTGCCTGTTATCCGCTGTCACTGAGGGTTAGTAATTCACTGCTATTTTGTTTCTTCTTTCTGATTATTGTGTGGGTAAGAATGCTGGTAAGCCTTATTCTGTGTGACTTTTACATATTTTAGTTTAAAATTCCCTGGCCCTAAAATCTGAGCAGGACAAGCAAAGATTTTTTTTTTTTAATTTATTTTTTTTAATATTAGACAAAAAGCTCTATTAGCTGAAACCTTTTCCCAATTCTCAGAATTCCTTTCTCTTTTTTTCTAGCTGCAAGTTGATAGATTTTAGTTCGAGTGTTTGATAAACAGGAGCAGAGCTCTTCCTGTAAAAGACAATCGTGAGAAAATACAGCTTAGTTTGCAGCCTGTGGTAATAATTCTTGGAGGGCCTGTCAGCAAAAGCAGCTTGCCATCTCTATGCCATTTTTAAACAATGTGTATTATCTACCTTTTTTCCCCTCCACTTTTTACAGACATACTAAGCTTTCTCTATATTACACCGAAGGATGGCAACAGAAATGGGGGAAAAAGCACTTTTCTTTTTAAACACAAATGTTTTCATCCACCTGGGGAAAGTGATTTCTGTTGGATGAAGGATCCGCCTCTCTGCTCCTCCTCCTGCAGATCCCCATCCAGCTGGGTGCTCTGCAGCCTCCCTAGCACAGGCATGATGTGGCTTTTCCAGCTGGTGGAACCTGCTCATGAGCACACTCTGGGGGGAGTGCAAAGCCCAGTAATGCTCTCAGGTAGCAGAGTCTTCAGGCCTCTTTTTCAGCAGTTAACCCAAGAGCCCAGTGCAAACCCATCTATGCAACAATATTTGGTGCTAAAAAAACTTGAGAAAGTCAGGACTGGGGAGAAAACTCTTCATGAGAAGAAGCAGCCTGCATTTGTTGGGTAGTGCTTTAAACCAGCAGAACCATCTGGTTCAAACTGCTCTCTCCACTGCTAGACCTTTTCCACGTCTATTTACCAGCTCTTATTTTTTTTTTTTTATATGGAATAAATGTTCTGTCTGTAATTACATTTAAGTTATTCTATGAAATTATAACATTCTGCTTTGCTGTCTGAGCAGGGTCTGTTCCATCTGAATTGCAAAATGGATATAGGATTGCAGTAGTTAGAGAAGGAAAAGCTGTATTAGACTGGAGTCCATCATCTTGTAAGGATATGATATAACACTGTGGCAGAGGCCATATCAGATGTTAAATTGCTATAATACAGAAGTGTTTTACACTTTCTTAAATTATAATGAGAAGGAGCAGCCCAGGAGTGGATTTCTTATCAGTGCAAGAGCTCGGTTACCAGAAGAGCAGGAGGTAATGCACAGACTGTTAGATAAAACAATCTGCCAGGTTGGTTCATATTCCTAAACCTTCTCCAGCCTCAGCCCTGGACGTTTGGGGCCATAAGGTCCTGGGTGACCTGCTCTCATACTTCCAAGCAGAAGAACCTGGTTCTGTTCTTGGGTCTTGAAATAAAAACTGAAAACCCAGTGGGTCTTTTCCTGTTGTTTTGGAGCAAAGCAGTTCCCAGCTCTGTACTTCCAGAGGCAGGAGGGGACTCTGCTGTGGTAGATTCACTCTGTTCCCAGGCAGCCCTGTGCCCTCACAGGAGGCACTGGGCAGCTGGACGTGGTGAGTTTGTGTTTAGCACCTAAAGGCAACTTTGTCTTGCTGGGAGGATGAAAAAATCCTATAGCATGGCATCCTGGCTGGTCCCAAAATTCAATGGCTCAATTCTGCTTAATTTCTCCTGCATTTTAATTGAGGCAGCTGTAATTGGTGCCTTGTGTCACCCAGAGAGAAGTGGGCTTTGATATAACACTTTAAATGTATATACACTCACCTCCATCCCCCCAAATGCCAAGTAAAACAGCTTTTTAACACTTCTTGTTAACTGGTATTGCACATTAATGCAGTTGTGGAAACCGCCACTTTACAAATGTCTTCTTTCATAACTATTTTCTGTGGACTTTTTTCAGCAGAGTATGAAACCATGGGATAGAAATGCTTTTATAGTTTTCTGCTTCTAGACAATATTATCAAGAGATAAGGAATATCTTTAGTGCAGAGCTTTAAACTCTCACAACAGGTTTTTTTCTCTGAAAACACTTGTAACAAAAATACATTGCACCAGGTGCCCTGGTTTCATTTCTGCATGCTACCGTCTCAGAGGTTTCACATAAGTCAGAAATGGAAAATCAAACTACACAGTGTGCATATGCTGCTGATGGGCATATATACAGAGGCAGACTAATAAAAATACTGTATTTTTTCTCAATACAGTGTACATTTCCAGTGCTGAGTAAATACTAAACTCAATGGCTGAAAGATCCTGTTACTAAGGCAACCAACTCCCATGTTATCCTTAAATATATATACATAGTCTATCTGCTACTTGAAAAGAAAAAATTCTTGTCAAGATTTGCTGAACTGAATTCTTGATGAGGTCTGTCTTATAAAAGGCTAAATGTTGTAAGTGCCTCAGACTGGACTTTCAGGTTGACAGTAAGAGCAAGAACAGAAGCTGATGGGAGAGTACTGATTTTCAAGTTGCAGAGTTATGACCAGCTTGTACAAAATGGCCTATGCATGCCGTAAGTGACTTCAGAGAATTAATGTATGTAAATATCTCATAGCACCTTCTTCTGAGACAGCTAGCTAGTTTAGGCAGACCAATATATTTCTGTAGTAATTCCTGTATGGAATTATGCCTAAGCAAAGCAATGCCCCACTGGCATGAAGGTGATGTGCAGCCTGTACATTTTGCTGTTACTATTTATTTCCAAATGCATATTTTTGATGTTAGAGCACATCATATCCTACAGCTGGAGAAAGGTCATAATTCAGTGCTACTCCAAGAGCGAGGAGTATAGTTGAGGTACCACTGCAGTAATACTAAAGTAGATCTTTCCCAGCTTTCTCAGCTATGACTTTTTTTTCAGGGCCACTCAGCTGCAGTTTTCACCCAATGTAAAAAGAAAAGTTCCCTCACTGAAGGTTTAGTTCTTATGCAGGTGCAGTGTCATTTTACTTCAGGACTGAAAATTAACTCAGTAGCAGCACTCCAGCAGAGAGGGAGGCTGAGAGCCCATCCATGGCCTGATGTAAACTATCCATGGAGCAATCTTGGTTTCATGGCAGGTGTTCTCTGGAGTACAAATATTTCAGTGGACCTTGGCCTGGACAAGTTAGCAGTTTCTTAACCTCATCATGCTTTCAGTGAAACACTACAGGTATTAATAAGGCCTGTATTTAGGCTTTAGGAGTTACCTTAAAAAATATTTAAATAGCTCCAGCTTTTTATCCCAGTAGCCTTATCCCAGTAGCTTGGGACACTGAATGAAGTGATCTATGATGGTGTTAATCATCCCATGTGCCTCTGAAGAGTAGGTATAAAATCAGATATAAAAGAAGTCACAGAATAAGCTTCAGGAACAGTGAAATGGTATTAGGTAAGACTTTTCCCCTTAACCCCAGTCTGTCTCTCAGAGACATGAGCAGTGAGGCAATTCACAAATACTTTTCCATCTTCTGTGTTAAGTCTAAGAATTTTTTGTCCAGAACCAGGGAAATTCACCTGTGGGGCATAAAGATCTTTCACTGCTTTGCTTTCCTTTTTTTAACACTGACAGAAATGTCTGTGCCTTCTCTCAAATCACGTAATAAGGCTAGGAGGTCCTTATCCATGTCCCTCAGTTGGGTTGCTCTCTCTCCATGGCTGAAGTCCAAGTCCTTTCAGCTCTTTTCAGCATCTCAGAAGTGACACCATTCTGTTCCCATTTTTAGAAAATCCCAGGGATACACTGAGGCTGAGAAAAATCCTTGCTCCTAAGTAAGCTGTTCTGGATAAAACTTTCCTTGTCTCATTTCTTTCTGAGTCTTTTCAGAGACTTCCCCGGTGTGGTCGTACAGGCGGTGCTTGTAATTAGGGAAACTCATCATTCCAAGCACAATTGATACAGTGCTTTTGTCAGTTATCCCCCAATAGGGATAATAGTATTTTATCCTTAAATCCAGAGGTTAAATGCGTTTTAACCAAAGTCCCTAACCCGATGCTTAACTGCACCGTGTATGAGGTCTGTCCCACACAGTCTTCCTGGCTCACCAGCAGATGCTTGAAGAATGCACCCCTCCCCTTGGAGACCTCCGTCCATCTGGAGTTCCCAAGCAGCCCTTAGGCTGCACTTCTCCCTTTTCATCAACAATAAGCTCCTTGCTCTCAAAACCTTCAGGGAATGTGGATTACACAGCCATGGAAATGGGATTTTTAGTAACAAGTGGCCAAATGTTCAGACATCTCCTCTAAAGACATTTGTGCTTTTAGTGAAAGAAAGAGCCTGATCCCAATAAGGAGTCTATTTCTAATTTAATAATAATTCTGAAACCCCCTCAAGTCTGAGATACATTAAAATACAAGGTGACATTTGAATATGTGCTGTGGGTCAGACTCTGATGCTCTAAGGCACACTGAGTACTGTTTTACTTGCAAGTAGTTCCATTAATTTCAGTGACCCAGTTATGGAGTAAGACACCACTCAGCAAGAGAAGAGATGTTAAAAATCTGCCCATGATATTAGATGATAATTTGGTTTCTCTACTGCCTTCCAGACCCAGTCACCCCATTCTGCTTTCACCATAGTGCAGCATCTCTTTCATAGATGCTGACATCTCCAGACGGCCATCAGCCTTTGTGATGAAGAATTTTAGAACAAGATTGCAGCTGTGTAAATAAAGCACATATGCATCCATTCATGAACAGGATGCTTTTGAGCAATTCTTGTAAAATTCCTTTTTTTTTCTCTTCTGAGTTGATATTCAGGTTTCTCTGACTATGGTAACTTCTGTGCATTTGCATATTGTAGGCTGTGCAGCCACAAAAGGAGATAATTGATTTTCTCCCCAAAGTAATTTGGTGCTCTTCACTTCAGAGATCATCCTTTGGATTATCGACTCCTTATTATTAGTCATTTGCAAAATTATTGCTGTAGCTATGAGGTCCATAGCCCTGTCAGACTTTTGGCTTCTTTTCCTCTGGGTTTTCTTTCTGACCAGGAAGGTTTTAATCCTGTCGTACATGAGAAAAAGAAAAAAAAAAAGATAAAAAGCCAGCCAGCTGTACCGGCACCTCCTCCCATAAGGCGGACATTTCAAATCAGTTCTTTATCAGCACCTGCTTCTTGCTTGCCTTTATGATAGCCTCAAAAAATGTTGCAAAGATCTTGGTCAGTGGTGATAACCTCTCCAAAGCAGTGACCTACAGCAAGGAGTGTTTCTGAGCAGCTGTGGTATAGTGGCAAATGAGTAGTTTGTACTTGACTACACTGTCATTCTTTTCAGTGTTCACATTTGGACTAACACTGTGTCTATGCCCACTTTTTTTTTTGTTCCTGTTTCAAATATATTTGTAAAACTTCAGCAAAAAGCCTCACTCCAGGTTAGATGGTAAATCTACATTAATCATATTATTTACACAAAAATTTTCAAAATTCTCAGATTAGCTTGTGAAGACTCAGAGTGGACCTAGTGTGGGTTCTTTTTGGTTTTGGTTAGGACATTCTTTTAATGAAAAAAGATGAAGTTAATATTAAAAAAAAACCAAACAAAAACAATCAACTAAATGTGTTGATAGCACAGTGCTTGCAAGTGTAATTTTCAAAGCATTTAGGACTTCACAGAAGTGGTAGGGATAATATGAATTTAAGCTAATATTTGAGCTTCAGGCACAGTTATTTTTCTGTTTGGACTCTGTTTTCATAGTGGCATTTCTCAGGCTCCGCACTGTTCTAACACTGCAGATAGCAGAGGGAGTGACTCAGTGCTTCCATTTCCATCTGTGGTTCCCTGCCTGTGCCTTTGTTGATTTCTGGCTTTTAGTTAAGGTAACCATTGGGTAGAAAGGGCCTGGTGTTGTGCAGTTGTATCTGAAGCAGGCATGGAGGTGAAATGATGGAGCTCTCACAGTAAGCCTCCATGGCAATAGCATGGCTGGCACTTCCACATTGTGTGTTATTTTGATTATAAATCAAGCTCTATCAGCTTCCTGCCAAGCTCACCATCCTGTGGTACAAATAATGTAGAACTGGAACCCAAATATGTATGTACAGTTTTACTGATGTCCCAGTCATGATTTTCTTGGTGTTGGAAAAAGACTAATGTGGAGAGGTTGTGTTTTGGGACAAAACAAGGAATAACAATAAGGGCTATGTCTACTGATAGCTTTTTTTTGTGTTGTATAGTGTTAATTACAGCAGTGCATTGCATTCATGTGCATAAACACAAACTCCTCATTTTCCCTTCTGTTTATTAGGAGCCATCCTTGTCCGCCTGTGAAGGCTCAGGATCACCTCTCTGCAGTGAAGAGAGCTCTGTGTGTCCTTAGTCTTAGCGAAGCCCTGACAGACGGGTCTCTCATCTCAGCCACATATTTCTTCAGTAAAGGTGATTCTGCAAACTTCACTGTAAACTTGTTCCCTAGCCTAACTTTTCCAATAATTATAACATTTGCCTATTATTTAATCTAAATTCTCCCTTGCTGCATCTTAAACCCATTGCCTCTTGTTCTGTTCTTGTTCTCTAATGAGAATAATTGGTCTATGTCGTCTCTGTAGCAGCCCTTTGCATATCTGTAGACAGTAATGCTTCCCCTCAGTCCTCTTTCCTCCAGACCGAGCAGCCCCTGCTCTCATAACCTTTTCTCAGAGGTCTTATTTACTAACTCTTCAATCATTTTTGTTGCTCTCATCTGAACCCTCTCCCGTGTCTCTGTCTGTTTTAAAATGCAGTGCCCCAAAATGAGCGTTGTTCTCCGAATGAGGCCTGGCTGGTGCTAAGTAGAGCAGAATAATTATCCTGCTTGTTTAACATGAGGTATTCCTCAGCATGGCTCTCGCCTCTGCTGCCAGGGCTGGGTCCCCTGGCCTCCCCATCCATTTGTTACCTCTGCAACCCTGCAGAAAACAGGAGCTTTCTAATGCAATGATTTTAGGGCAAAAATAAAGAAATGAAATTCTGACGTCTTAATTATTCCCCATTCCAGAGGGGAGGCACTCCCCTCTTCATCTCCTCACAGCATGGAGGGGCTGCACTGCTGTCTCCCCAGTGTTCCACATTGGCTCTTGGATAAATCCAGAGCTGTGTGGGCAGTGCTGGAACGGGGCTCACCTCTGGCTGAGGTGCACCCCATCATGTGGAGTGTGGATGCACTGTTAGCCTCTTAGCCAAGTCTTGTAACTCAAACATGGCATTTTCCCAGTCCCCTGCATCTCTGGAGACTTGTGCAGGAGCCTTGTGTAGGTGGGAAGGGCAGCGCTGGGGAGTGGGTGGTGACTGCCACCAGATATAGCGGGGTCAGAGGAGGGAGAGTATTTGAGTATTTTCACTGAGTGGAGCATAACTTTTAAAAAAGTTATCAAAGCAAGCGGTTTTATTTTATTTTCATGCCCATACCAGGAACAATTTGCTGGAGCATCATTCCTGATATTTTTTTGGGCACTTGGTGTTTAAGGCTTGAGGGGTGAGGCTGTCTGGCAGCACAGGAGCTGCAGGGACAGCAGGGACTCACAGGGATGGCTCAGTGCTGGTGGCAGCAGGCACAATTCGAGGCTGCCTTGCAGAAAGAAGCTAAAAGGGTGTTTCCAATTCTGTGCTGGCTCACACCTATGAGAGCTGAGGTGCTGATACCCCCAGAGGTATCATCCAAGGAGAACGTGGACAAACATCACCTTTAATATCAGCCACCATTTTGTAGGAGCCTGTAGCAAAACTTGTGTCACTTAATGTTACAATTTGCACCCAAAATACAGGGATGGCAATACTTCCAAGGAGTGCCACATGACACACTTAATAAAAAAGCTTTGGGGCTAAATGCAGATCCCTCTCTTTCAAACATCCCCTTTGACTCTGCAGAGCTTGGAGTCAGCCCTGGACCCTCTGACTGGAAGTGCTGCTGAAGGTGATTATTTCTTTCAGAGAGCAAGAAAATACCTGCTGACACGTTGTGCCTGCAAAGAATTAAAAACACACTGAATGAATTCTGCATAAAGGTTCCAGTCAGACTGCAAGAGGGAATGTGAGTGGTAAAAATATGCCCACATCTCAGGCTCTGTGTTCAGCAGAGGCGCTGGGCCAGAGCTTTGGCTTTGCTGAGTCCACGTTTGTTGAAGCAGAGTGAGAAACTGGTTATGACTTCCTAACTCTGTGTGGCTGCCAGCCCACACCAGGCTGGGGAAGCCGTGGAGCTGCTCTCGTGTAGGATCTAACAGCATGTCCAAAGCCTTAGTCCCAATGGTACAACCTGGGCACATCGCCTTGCCCTTCTTTCCCTTTCTCGTCTCTGCCTCCCCTCAGAGCAGAGGTGGCAAAGGAGCAGGAGTGCAGTCTGAGGGAACATTTCAGTGCTGGCAATCCATCCTGCGTGCAGGTAGCACAGCTTCTCTCTTGTACCTCAGCAGCTCTTAGACGATGCAGAGAATGTGCCCAGGATTTACGAGGCTCGTGCTGAATGCAGCCAGCATCACTGCCTGCTACATTTTTCCACCTCGGTGCACCAGTATGCTGCTTAATAGACCTCTGGCATAATGTGCAACACTACCCAGCTCTGTACCTTGGAGCTAAAAATGAGCAGACAGGAAGAGATGAACAGCATAGCTGTTTTTCATGCTGCACAAAGGGAAATTACACAGGAAGTAAGTCACCTCCTGAGGAGACTAGACACGAGGAGTTATCTCTCTCCGTTAAATTAAAAAAGAGTGATTAAATGCCAGATAGTTCAAGCACGTTGGGCAGATACTGCACAAGCTTTTCTTGCTAAGAAGGTAGCCATGGAAGTTACTGTCTGACTTTAAAACAACTGAGAAACTGGATTTGTAAAAAAATCCCTATTGCTAATTTACCAGGTGTAGGAACTGTGTTTGGCTCCAGGAAGAACTTCATGCGTTACTACAATACTGCAGCTTGTAAAGAGTACCTGAATGTGTGAGGACATGGTGTCTGAGTTGCTCCATGCTTGACTGCTGAACTTGAATGGCCCTCACAAAAGGTTCACATATTGAGCGAAGAACTGTGAAACCCAGCCCCAGCTCAATGCACAGTCTGCTGTCTCTTTTGGCTTTGCAAAGGTATGCAACACTGGAATCACATAAACTGACTGAAGCTGGGACACTGGAGCAAGGTATCCTCGAATCTCTTACAACATCCAGCATCTCTTTGGCATTTCTTGTTAGCTAGGTCAATACACCTGCCAGAAGAAATCCTTTTCTCTTGCTGTCTCAACACTAACCCTGTTCTGTCTCAGTCACAGCGCGTAAACTAAACCAGAATGGTCTCTCCAAAGTGTTAGAGGGTTTTCAGCACAGCCTACGTATCTAAAATCTCCATATCAGATCTTGTACCCACCCAAGGAAAGATTTTTTTTTTTTTTTTCATCTTTCTATTTTTGTCCCTTTTACTTCTCACCAGCTAGCAAATTAGTCATATTTAAAGGAAAAGTACAGCTCATTTTAAAGACTGTCTCATCCCAGTCTGTATGAAAACCTTTCCATTTGTCTCACCAGATGCTGGCAAGTTTTAAACCTGACTAAAGGACAATCCCATAGGAAAGGGATTCATCCCATCTCTAAGCTTTCTGATTCTGGGCTTTAGCAATTTTCTCTTAGTGAAGACTTGCCTCCACCAAGAAATATGTGCAAGGAGTTTGTAACTGGGACTTAATTGGAACTGATTTGCATAAAAACTTCCCCTAAAACCATCATAAGGAGGAAGGAATTACTACAGCCAAATGCAATTGTCTGCACAGAGACCTGGCACAGTATTGCTACCCCACACTGGCCATTTCATGTGATCAAAATTTACGTAACACCTACAGGCCTTTCAGCTCCCCGAGCAGCAGGAAAATTAGGGGAACTTCCTTGTAGTCTCCTGTTCTTTCAATTACCAAAAAAAACCTCTGAGTCAGTGGAATTGTAGTAAAAATAAAGTAGTGCCATGTGAACTTATCCCTCTGGTGTCCCAGGCTGGAGAGAGAAGCAGAAAAACTTAGTTATTTAGATCAGGTGCTTGTCTTTGGTTACTGCTCTGACTGCAGTCTGGGGGTAGGAGGGGAAGGAGAACAGTACAAGTTATCATTTGCAGCTCCCATCAAAAGCTGACCAAGCCAGTGCAGCCTTTTTCTCCCCCACTCTTATAAATGATTGTGATAACATTTATGGGATGGGATAGGAAGGGATCAAACTGTTGTTATTATACCTTGCTCCTTTGAAATACATACTTCTATATATACTTTGCTACTCAGGTCCTAACAACGTGATGGACTATCTATAACCCTTTTAAAAAATAATCTTTGAAGGATGAGTGGGACAGAAAGCCCCCATATCTTTTAGAGACCAGCCCTAAAAAAGATTCCTTCTAAATCCATCTATTGCAGTTAATAGGGCTTGGCACAGCCACTATGTCTACTATTCCAGACCTTAAAAGATAATTTATAACAGAACTTTGAATGTTTCCTGGCTCAATGCATTTTTTAATATACTGGATCATTTGCATTAGTGTCTCTGTTCACCTTATATTTCATGAGTAAGTAAATTGTGGAAGGTTAACCTCTTCTATAAAAAAATAAGACTTTATGTGGAAGTCAATATTGGCAGAGTCTGGAGAAGAACTCTGTCTCAGCTGTCAGGGTAAATGTTTTGTCTGGCCTTCATTGCAATTCTTTTGGTTTTACTCAGTCTCTCTTTCCTTTTCCTTTTTTTTTTTTTCCCTTTTTTTTTTTTCCCCTAAAGCTAAAAAGAGAAATTTAATAAACTAACATTAGCATCAAATTCTCTAAATTGCCAAGTCATACTCTGGCTAGCTTTTCCCCCTGCTGTGCACCACGGTGAACATTTATGCTTACAGCATGTCCCTTCTTGAGTAATTTATAGAATTTAAAAGCTTAGTTGATCTTGTGGGCTGCTTGGTTCCTTGGTGCTTAAGTGGACTCTTGGCTCTGAGGCAGTGGCTCCAGGTCTAGCAGGCAGAAGTGCCCCCTCAGTGTTTGATTGCTCCCCTACTCATCCAAGGACATAACTAGCAGTATGAAAGATTTCTCCCAAGACTGATGCACACAATTAACTGAATTACTTCAACAGGGTGTAGATAGGATAGATTTAAAGTGGAACCTATTACTGTGCCAGTGGCTGGATGAGGATCCTGCTGTGCCAGTCACAGGGGAAGAAAATCCTTCTCTGCCAGTTCTCAGTGAAGAAGTTCTTGCTGTGACAGCAGATCCAGCTCACACGCTTGATATAATGCCCTCAATTACCATATCTCTGTAATTATCATGCCTGTCTGATAAGTCTTGTGGAAACTATCAGATCTTGAGTAGAGGATCTAGGAGACTTGTAAGAATATAATGTCTTGAATTGATCTGTCTGTTTAATGTTTCATCACTCTGCCACCGATTGATCATTCTTTGAATAAAATGATAGCATAGCTGTATGCCAACACTTGTGATTCATTTTCACTTAGCTAATCAAAATGTTGTTTCACAAGACCCTGATGATGTTCCGGATGCCTTTTAGGAGGTATTACCTTGCACCAAGCTGGCTGACTCAGGTGGTCTTTTTCTTGTAATGTAACCAGACCAAGCCCCATGATTTATGAGGTATGCTTTCCTCTAGCAAGTTCCTACGAGGGCGAAAAATGGTTTGATTAAAAATTTTATCAACTAGAGAGAAATCATAGTAAATCCAATTTTTTTTTTTTATTTGAAGGAACTGCAACATCCCTACATATCCTAGATTAATAACTGAACATTTTCTCATTTTACATGAAACTTAAGGATTATCTGAAGATTTCTGTCAGGTCTGTACAGATCACCAATTCATCGTTAGCTAGACAAGACAAGCATCTGTTTTCACTCTATTTCACACCAAAACCATATTGCTAAGATTCAGTCACCAACTTGATTTTAGGAGGGCTCCTTTTAGCAATGTGAAAAAATGCAAAGAAAACTTGCTGCTTCTGTAGTCATGAACCATGTTCACGTTTGTAGCTGAGCTTTGAAGGCATGCACCCATCAACCAGGGAAGTGACTCTTACTTTTTTATGAATGCTAGTTGTTCTTTTTACTGCTGTAGTCCTGATGAGTTAAACAGTGTAATGCAGTTTGATGTTTGCTGTAGCAATGAAGTGGTAAGTAAAAATCACCTCTAGGAAGAATTAAGCACTGAAGTAGAATGAAGCAGGGAGGCAGGATACTCTAATGTAGTTAAGAGACTGTAGTTTTCAGACTACAGTTGTAGGCAAGTATTTCATAGGCCTTAGGGACACGGGTGAATTTTACCCAGAAAACAAAGCCTTTTCCCACAGGTTTATGTCTGGTATAATTATGTTCTAAAGTCCCGGCTTTTTTTTTTTTATTGTTTTTTTTATTTTCTGTGAGCTGCGGTAGCACTGGAAAAATTGCTTTTTAGCACTGAACACTGTCTGCCTACAGCAAAGGCAAAGTTCATAAAGGACACAGAAAGCACAGAGCCCCTGTTAACCTTCTGAGAAGGAAGGTGTGTGTTTGTATGTGCCAAGAAAGCAATCTTTTTTTGCCGTAGGTCTTTGAGCAGTCTCCTATGATTTCCTTTTAAAAAGAGAAGACACTACTGTAGTCATTTTGTAACTATCACCAGCTTTAGAAAAACTGTAGAAGCATCTGGCAGGGCCAGAATTGTGATTCATCACGTCAGCCACCACCACCTTGCCCATTATTTTTTAAGAATTGAGTTAAACAGCCTCTCAAACACAGACAGGTTGGATGGAAGCCTAACTCAATGGCTGGTGGCTGGAACATCCACTGGAGAATGTCCTGCTAAGTGATCAGTAATCCATTTTGGGTTTTGGTTTGGGGGTTTATTTTGGGGTGTTGTTTTTCTGGTTTGTTTGCCTTTATTTTTATTTTTTAAATTTATTTTTAATAAACAGTGTAATTATTAACTTTGAGAAAACCAGCTTTTCTCCAAGTCCAGAGATTCACCTGTGTTTTCAAGTATGATTTCAAATATCTAATACCTCTTTCACAGACCAATATGACAGCCTTCTAACCACTTGCCTCTGCTTTCTTCAACACTGCTGGCCCTTTGAGTTAGTGATGCTTGTGCAATTCCAGATGAGAGCTCCCAGTGCTCACGTGGCACCATTTCTTCCTGATTAAGCAGAACAAGTGAGCACCTGATTGACTTTTACCATAAATGCTGACATTCTGCAGCCAAAGGGGAGGGGAAAAAAACCTTTTGATAGTGTTTAAAGCACACAGGCATTTTCAGCAAGGATTTCCATTTCAAGAGATTTGTTAGTGTAGTCTTGGATTAGTGTATGCATCGAAAGCTTTACTTAGGAAGATTTTCATCCTTTGAGGCACACACATACCAAAGCTCTTTGTTGTTCTGAATCCATGATAATGTGCTGAATAATGAATATTTTTAAAAGCCTTATGCAGCCACACTGTGATACCTTGACAATTTCAGCCAATATAACTTTTATTTTTCTTTTTTTAATTTGACATTTGGTAACGTAAAACTTTTAGCAAAGACTTTTAGCAATTTAGAAGTTCTTCAGTGCAAGGCAACCAAATTGCTGAGATACTGATTTAAAAAAAATGAAAGCTATCTTATGTTGATTTTGTTTTAGAACAAGCTGACTAGCTGCAATTGAGGTTAATTGACCTTTATAATGGATACACAGGACAGTGCTAAAGCTGTATACATAAACTGCAAGTTTATTTGATAGCAAATTGTGTTAATTGACATTCATTGTGCATCTTTCTGTTGTTTATTGCTAGTTGCTCATGTGAATAGTTTGTTGATATTATAGATAGGACAAACATTTGTTTCAGATAAATAGGATTTTCAGTTGAATAGGTTTTAATTAAATGATCCCCTGTATTCAATTTTGAAACTGTGAAGCACTGTGCAGTATGTACCTAAACCTCTTATCTAGGATCTTATATTGTTGAATCATGTCTCACACTAATTTGTTTATTTTTGTCAAATAATGCCTACTTTTTCTGCCAGTTGGGTAAAACTACAGTGTTGGAGAGACTGAATTTATGCAAGAATTATAGGTGACTGGTCTGCATACATTCATGCACAGCTGCTGTTCTGATGGACACTCAGCCATCGTTTTCTGCTCACAGACCTCACTGAACAGCTGTGGGGCTGGCCCATTTAGATACAGTCTTCATGCTTTTCACAACATACAAAGTTTCTCATACCTCAACTAAGTGTTCAATATATCTACTAATTCAGTCCAAACCAGTCCATTTCTCTTATTTTTTCCTCTAATGACATGAAACTGTACCTGACAAAGTCACTGGTCACACAGCCCCTCCCACTGATGATGGCTTTCCCTCCACTCTACAAGCACAATGAAAAAGCAGCCCCTCCAAAGCCTTTTCTAGGTCACAAAGCACGTTTTCCTTAACCAAATTAAAATAAGAAAAGACTGCTATTACATTCTGACTGAAAAAAAATCAGAACTAAGACAGGTAGATGTCCTGCAAGCATGTACATACAATTGAGTGATGCACAGCTATTGGTTAGCTGTTATGATCTTTTAGCTCCTTCTGATACTTCAGAGCTCTCTTTAAATAGCCATGTAGCCCAAAACATCAATAAGGAAGTATTTGCTGTATACTTTTACCAAAGAGGCATTTAAAGAGAAATAACTGTTCTTGAGTGAGTTACATTTTCTTTTAATATGCCCATGTAAATAATGATAGTCATTCAGCTCTTATGTTGGAGATGAGAGCAAACTTAGGAGGCAACATAGTTAGGTAATAATATACAGAGAGATTTCTTTAAAAGAGTACAAGTTCCTCGAGTTGGCTGTATTCATTTTTCTCTAAAGTGCTTTTTTTTTCCCACATGAGTGGCTTTCTATTTCCACTTTTACATTTGCACTCTCTAAAATCTAAGGTTATTGCCAACAGTATTTTGAGGATTCCCTGGAGGATTTTTTTTTTTTTTTTTTTGATAAGTAGCAAGGGATTGCTCTGAAATATGCTGGTGAACATTTTGGAGAGGTTTGTGATATAATGTGCATCACAGGCATAAAGACCTTGTTTCTTTTCAAAGAGAAGTGGCAAAAGGCTGGGGTCTGATTTTCAGCCATGGCTGAGCTAACCAGCTGCAGGAGCAGCCCCTGGGACCTGCACTGGGTACTGGGCATCAGAGCAAAGCAGGTCAGCCCTGTCTGGATGAGGTGCTGCAGAAGATGGGAACAGAAGCAGCATAGGCCATCTGTCCTGGTGGCAGTGTACACTGCATGCAAACTCCAGCCCAAGTCACTCAGTAACCCTCAACACTTTTATGTTTGTTTGCAGTCAGGGTATCTATGATTCACACTGTTTGGTTCCTTCTGCAGGAAAGCTGAGGCTAGGGAATGATTCAGGTTGAAGCCCTCCCTCAGCCATATGGACGTGACTGGTAGCCAAAGGGTGTCAACCAGCTTGGCCACAGTCTGTCAAAATTACCTGATGGCCCTGCACAGTCCTGACCTGTCTCCTTGTCCTAATGCTGACTTGCACAACATCTTTGATGTTCCACCAGAAAAACCTGTGTACAGCACACAGCACGAGAGGTCCTCCAGAGAAATATTCTGATTGCCATGGGGAAAGGGCCTTAGGAGCTGAGGACATTTGCTCTGCCCAGAAAACATGCACTTTGTGGGACACTGGCGAGGCTTAAATTAAGCAGCCAAGGCATGTGAGCTGTAAAGGAACACCTCTTGCCCTCCAGCCCTCTTGTCTCTCATTTGTGTATGACTTCTTGGCACAGGCAGATTTTCTCTGCTCTTGCTGTCAGCAGACAGTTCTCCTGTCTAGCAGAGATTTCTGAGCATGTCAGACCTAATTCTGCCTAGCCACGAAAAAAACGACCCTCTCAGACCCTCCAAGCCTATCATGGACCTCCTCCCATCTGTGTCCTCCTTCTAGAGAATACGTATTTCCCTGAATACATAATTCATGCTCATTGCAATGACTGCTGTTTATGCATACATGATGCAACTCTGCAGATTCAACAGCTTGTTGCCCTGAGTTTATTACTGCCCTCCATCCCTTTTTCCCCATGTATGGCATTTATTTGCCTTTCCTAACCAGGAAAAAATAGAAGGTTTGAAACCACTTTCATTGATTTTGCAGTAAATAGACCAGCCCATCCTAGTGATCCTAGGATCACTTAATCATAGAATCACAAAATTACAGAACCATAGAATGCTTTGGGTTGAAAGGAACCTTACAGATCATCTGTTCCAACCTGCTATACTGGGCAAGGGCACCTTTCAGAGGACCAGGTTGCTCACAGCTCCATCCAACCTGGCCTCGAATTTCCAGGGATGGACAGCTTCTCTGAGCAACCTGTGCCAGTGCCTCACTGCAAATAATTTTTTCCCAATTTCTAATCTAAACTTACTCTGTCAATTTGAAGCCATTCCCCCTTGTCCTGTCATTCCAAGCCCCTGTAAATAGCCTCTCTCCATCTTTCCTGTGGACTCCCTTCAGGTGTTGGAAGGCCACCCCAATTAGGTCACCCCAGAGCCTTCTCTTCTCTGGGCCGAACAATCCCAGTTCTCTGAGCCTCTCCTCCCAGCAGAGCTGCTCCATCCCTCTGATCCCCCTGGTGCCTGCTCTGGGCTGGCTCCAGCAGCTCCCTGTCCTTGCTGTGCTGGGAACCCCAAAACTGTTTAAGAGTTGTCAACCTGCAGCAAGGATTCCAGCCTGTGCCTGCAGCAAGGATTCCTTCTGGTCAGTCCTCAGGACTGACACAGGCAGATGAGGAGCTGCAGGCTGCTGGGTTCATCAGGTAATTCTGGGGACATAAAAACTGAATGCTCCATACAGCTATGTTATATCCTCCATCTTCTCCTCAGTTGTAGGCAAAAATCTGCTTATTGCCTACCAGGAACCAAGTATCAGGGACACAGCTGAACATCTCATGCAGGAACTCTTAAACCAGAGGGATATACTTGTACCATTGATGTCACCTATTCCTGGATCTGCACAAAGAGTGTCATTGTACAAAGCAGTGCTATAACATATGCAGTCAGAGCATGATGTAAATAATCTATTCAGAAGCTAACATAGCCCAAAACCTCGTCTTGGAGCTGTGAAAAAGGCAGAGTGCTTGCCATGCTGTTACTAGACATGTTGAGACTGCTCCTCCCTGATGTGACAAAAGGCTCAGGCATCTGTGACACTGGGACTCAGTTGCACAATTGCCATCAAAGCTGTCTTAGGATAGATACCAAGCTGCCACTGTGACCCAAGGCACTGGATCAGTCTGTGTCATCTTCCCTTACCTGTTGACCACAGATCTGTGCGTGTTTGTGTGGGCAGAAAGAACTGTACTGGCCTTGACTTGATAGAAAAGCTGATTTCCAGGCAAGGGGCAGGCTGTACTCATCCTGTGAACACGGTGACATCTACAAACTGGCTTGTCTGCTTCACAGCGCCCATTTATTCTTTCAATATCGCCTTGTTATCTGTGCACCAGCCTTCTTTAAAAATGTGTGATGCAGCTCCATGACAATGCCAGAAATTATTTCAATTGCCATCATGTAGGAGAAAGTGCTGTGGTGTAAAGGCACCCTTTATATCACAGCTGATGAGCTGTGGGCTTCTGCACATCACAGACCAGACACTGGGCTAGAATTGATGAGCTATGGGGTGGAAATGGGTGGTAAGGTGGGTGAAAAATTGGCTGGGCTCAGGGCTGTATGAGTGCTGTGAAGTCCAGCTGGCAGCCTGTAGTTGGTTGAGTCCCTCAGAGATGAACCTTCTCCAGAATTTCCACAGAACTTCCCATATGTTGTGTGCTGCCTGTGCTCACGGGCACCTCAGCAAAATGAAAGCAAACCCCTCCATGCTTGTAGCCCCCTCGCCGCTGCATTCACACACTCTGACTTTTAGAAGTGTTGTTACAAATTCTTGAGAGCAGGATGCTGCCTCTGGGATCTGCAGGCTAGTCCACATGGATCACAGGGCTGAGCTGGCACTCAGCTCCTCTCTTTGATGGTCGAGCAGCCCTCCTTTAAAGTGATGCCAGCAGTGGATGGCAGTCACATGGGGCTGAGCATGGGGCAGCACTGTTAAACACTGCTGTGGCCAGAAATGGTTTGGCTTTGAGAAGGAGGAGGCTTGCCACCACCTGAATTTTTTGTGGGGGGGTCACCAAAGTCTTTTCTGAGCTGTGGCTTTCTGCTGTGGGCAGCAGCAGCACACGTGTCAGTAGTCAGCCCTGGGGAGTCTGCTGCACCTGCACCACAGCCCTGCACAGCCAGGAAATCCCCACTGCCTGAAGGCTAAAGGGCTGTCCCCCTTAGCTTTGCCTCTGCTATTATTGACTGGTTTTGCATCTCTTTGTAACTGCAGTTACAAATAAGAGACTTGCAAATGTTTTAGTCCTCCTTAGATGTAGAGGAAGGTTAATAAAAATGAAAAGGGATGTGAATTCTTGAGCAAGTGACAGAGAGGAACAAATCCTCTACTGCTTTCTTCTCTTCCCTGTCTCAGGGACGTTTTAAGGATTACTTGAAAGTCATTCAGATCTCCACCAGACTTTTTCCAAAAGTTCCTAGAATAACATTTTATTCAGATTACTCAGCACTTAAACCAATTGGAGAAATGCTTCTGCTATTCCAAACAGTTTAATCCGTGATCAATGTGATTAATGAGACCACCAAGAGAGGAAAGAAAGTTGGGTCTGCTTCTTGTAGGAAACATACTTTTTTCTTTGCGGCACAAAATTTCCTCATTCTTTTTCTCAGAACAGTGTGAGAGAGAGGAAGTGTCTCAAGTTTGAGATCTAATCTGCTCTGCCTCGCAGGAAGCTACAAATGTCTAAAAACAAGCTTTCAGTTGATCTATTTTTCTAAATAAGAAGCCCTTTGGACAAAGATTTACTGATTACAAATCAGAGTGGTTAAAACTCAAGCCCTTCGTTCGAAACTACTTAACCTCACACCTGTACCCCTTTGCCATCAGCCCAATAGGCAGAGTTTAATTCCTGTAAAACATAGCAGCTTTTGGGTATTTTGCTCTGTTGCAAGCTTTGTCTTTCTCACTGCAAATGGCGAGGAAGGCCTATTTTCATTTGCAAACCTGTACAAATTAATGTTTCTCAAAGTATTTCTACCAGAGCACAGCTCTGGTCTCTGTGGTTGTTAGTCCTTGACCCGGCTAACTGAGCTGCTTCTTGACAGTCACAATCATATTTAAGCTCACCTTAACATACTTTCACAGGTTCAGCAATTTTGTGGATGTCACCAGAACCTGAAGACTTGGTGCCTCTGCCACAAAAGCCAAAAGATAAGCCCCTCTGAGAGGAATTCAAGCTGAATTTAGTCCTTCTCTAGAATGAGGAGATGATAGAAGCCAATTCAAATCCATTATTTCAGAAGTTAAGTCATATAAAGAAATGTCAGTACTGCATGTCATGATACACTTCTGGCTGGAAAAGCATTAAGAAACAAATATAGCTGCCTGATACAAGCTCTCACATCCTTCATCCCACCAAGGGCTCTGCATCCTCACCACACCTGGCAGTATGAGGTCATTGCTGCTAAACAATGACATTTGTTGCTAGTGTAACAAGTTAAGTCAAAACCAGAAACAAATTAAAGCAGCTCCCTTTCTGGTGTATTTTTTGAAAACAGAGTTTATTTACTCCAAATCTTTGAAATATTGTTAATGCAATTTTCTAAAATTTCAATTTTTATACTACATCCTTCAAAGCAGATTTGTGTGTTAGGGGGTCTGACAGCAGTAGTCTTTTGAGAAGTCATGAAAAGTACAGAAAACACTTAAATTGGGGAAAAGAAAAAGAAAGGGAGAAAAGCTTTCCATTTGTTCATAGCTTCTTCAGAAATACTCTTTTTGGGGTGGAACGTTTTGTGTTTCATCTCTTCTGAAGGAGATTTTCTTTCAAGCTGCCAGCAATATGTGGAAACTTTTTAACATAAATGCAAAATGTCTTAATTTGTGTGAAAACTGTGACTAATGACTGAGCAAAAAGTCTCTCTATTGATTTGATACATAGATTCTTATGCATGCTAAAAATGCTCAGTGGAATTACTATTTACTGTGTTAGTCTTAGTAGAGAGCAGTCTTTGAAATGTAATGACCACATTAAAAATCAAGTATTTTTAAAGGGCTTAAACACATTATTCTGTTTATTACTGAAGGAAGTACTCTAAAAGGAGACAGGCAGTTAAAATTTGTATGCCAGTGAGAAATATACTGGGAAAAGACAATAAAATCTCATGTAAAAGACAGTCATGTACAATACCCATGTTAGCTTCCGACTTCTGTATACAAACACTCTATTAACAAACTTCACACCACACACAAAAGGCAACATCTCCACAAAACGTTATCATAAAAGCATAGCATTGATCCTGATTTTTTTTTACTCTGAGTTTGGATTCTCTGTATAATGCTTGGGACAAATGAGAACAGGTGTGAAAAGAACCATTTAAAAATTGCCACTGCATAAGCCATTCAAAAGGCGCTGTTCTTCCACAAGACAAGGATCACAGAGCTGAATTCAGATTCACCCTACAGTTCTCTCATGCCTTCAGGAAAAAGTACAGGCAATGACAGCCTACTTTAGAACTCATTTTGGAGAAAAGTGGTGTGATGCAGCTTTAATATTAGTGAGAATTGGCTTGGTACTTTCCAAAGTAAGGTATGACTGTAGCCATCTTTTAATGATGATATCAATGAAAATACATTCTGTACACAAATCAGCAAAACACAGCTGAAAATAGAGACAATGTGATTAATCTATATATTTTTAAAATAAATATATACAATATTTACATTTTGAACAGTTCCAGAAATGAACATCTCCAGATTATGAACCACTGCCTAAAAATTTCTCTATTATTATAGAAAATGCATTCGCTGTACAAATATTTATAAATACTTTTGTATAAACTTTTCCAGGGAAATACCTGTGGATTCATTGGAAAGAAAAACATGAGAAATTCTTGTTATCAACATTTAGCTATCAAGTGTACAACTATGAAACAATTTAGAGCATCGTGAATCAGAAAAAAAAGTAGATTTTCAGTGATGAGAATACTTTGTGTTCTGCTTCTGTGCCATCATACTGACAAATGTGATTGTCTTTTCTGAAAATCTGCAGAAAAGCAGCAGGACCAAATCAGTTTGACTCACTGATTGTTATTGACTGCACCATGTCAGACAGGGCTTCTGAGTCTGCTTCTTCTTTACCATTATCTGAATTTTCTGATGAGATGTAACAGCCAGAATCTCTTGGACAGTCATTTAACTGTGATT
>VRYO01001681.1:14348116-14492535 GCA_009812075.1 Sialia sialis | reverse complement strand
TCAAAATTTTAGTCAAAAGGGTGCACCTTATAGTTGTGAAATTACCTTGGGAAAGAGCTGAGATAGCAGCATGACTGCTCTTGAGGAACTTTGGAAACAGAGCTGTTAATCTACACATAACCACATCAATATCTTTAGTCCGTCAGAAAGAAAAACCTCAGCGAATTAAAAGCATGATCACACGAGTGTAACAACATCTGAGTTGGCATGGAGGTTGGTATTTTTCCTTCTGGGTGTTTCTGGGAGATGAATGCTGGAGGCTTTGCCCTGATCCTTTATGCTGAGGTCCTGTGCACCAGTCCCTGTGTGTGGTGACAGCAGGGATGGAACCTTTCCCCCTTCTGTGCTTGGGTATCACAGAGCGGGATGCTGAATTCACTCCAGAGCCTTGTATCTGACACACTTCACTGCAGATCTGTGTCTTGGAGTGCAACCCCCTCGCCACCTGATGTGCTCTCTGCAGGGAGAGAGCGTGCTGCCCTACAGAAGTGCTCAGCACAGGGACGTGGTAACCAGCTTTTCTAAAGCACTGAGCTTTTCAGCAGGAGTGGGTGGCTGATGGAAACTTCCTCAGCCCAGCTTGATATCCAGAAGGTTATTTTCCAAAACACAGAAACCTCAGAGGAAGCTATGATGCCTAATTTCTGCTGCGTGGTTTTTCAACACTGCTCCAAAACTAAGTAGAAGCAAATTATCTTTCAAATAATTTGCCCTTGTTTAGCTGCTGTATGAATAATCTGTTCAAATTCAAAAATCTGGAACTCAGTGGCAGTATCAACAGACCTCTCAAGAAAAGCTCAAGAAGAGATGACATATATATAGAAAATTATTCTTATATGTACTGGTTTTAAATTTCCTCTTCCTGTTCTCTGGAAGTACATATTTACTCACAGTAAATTTCTTTAGAAAATATACTCTAAAATATAAATTTTTTCATTTCATACATTTTTTCTTGTGCTATTATCAACCTCCTGTAGCTGTAGTTATACTTCAAACTGTATCTGGCTTTCCAAACAGGGTATGGGGAACACATCTCAGAGGAAACAGATGGTTTTCCTTCAGATTTTTAGCCCTTCAGAAAAATGGTACCTTTTTGTTTTTGCAAAGAGAGGTCCTGTCTTCCACTTGATCTGTTACTCCTTGGTTAAACAGTCAGTTTGGATCTTTAGTGATATTTAAAATGTCCCCATTTAAGTTCAGGCAGAATGTAAGTCCAAAGATATGAAAGATTTTATGCTGTGCCAAAGTCTAAATCTATTTTAGTTACTAAAATTTTAAAATTTCCGTGAAGAACATTCATATTGACTTTTATTTTAATTGTTGGAAATTATAATATTTGGTAAAATGGAAAAGATTGTACATTTGATTTTTTTCTCTCTATCTTGTATTGAAAAACACAGAATAAATTAGAAATAAAAGATTGAAATTTTTCATTCTTGTAGAGTGAAATGGAACAGCAAGAGAGTTTCTTTGGAGACATTTTTCATTGTGTGAGATTTCAACAAGCTTATTTCACAAAGCATTTTGATTTATTGAGATCTTAATGGAAGTCTTGTAGATTTGTTTGGCCTGATTAAATCTGCTTAATATCTTCTAACTTCCAGTTACCTAATAAATTGAAAAACTAAGCTGATTTTTTAAAGAATCCAAAGTCTCAACTGAGTTACTTTTTCAATAAAGTCTGAGGATATAGACATAACCTGATGCATTTAGAAGAATTACAAAACAAAAGCACTTGAAATATTTTCCAAGGAATAAAATTCCATCTTGCTCCCAAATATATTAACGGTTAATTGTGCCTGTGTGACAGAGTACACGTTGCAGCAGATTTAATTGATACCTGTAACTGTTTGATCTCCTTCTCACTTTACAGAACACAGTTTGTCATGTCAAATGTTATCTCTCTCTCTTTGCAGGGAAAATATTTGATCATGTAGGGTTCCCATTGATTTCTGATTGAAGGCAGGGAGGAAGTACAAAGGCATCACACAGGTGAAGGTATTCCCACTGCTCTTGGCAGCGACAGAAGCAGCTCAGCACAAATAAATAACAGCAGCAAAGTCTTGTCCTGAGTGTGTCTCCAGCTCCTGGCAGCACCATCCCACCGGGGTAAAGGGAACCCAGCCTCGTGCAGCCCTGGGAGCCCTCCTGCCCTGCTGCCTCTCCCTAATCCCCTCGGCCGCCTAATGCTGCTTGCTGCCTTTTCATCTGCTGCTCCAGCATCATCTGCTGCCCTGGCAAGCACTGACCTAAAAAGTGTTAATCCTGTTTACATTTTCAAGGTCAGAGAGGAGCCTCCATCCACTTTGTTTGTTTTACAATGGAAAGAAGACTGAGTAACCAGTGGATTAAAAGGAAAATGCCATCTCAGTCACTGTATTAGTACCTTGTAACTGGTTGTCTAGACAATCTGAGCAGCTCCAATGTGAACAACAGATCCTAATTGTTTTGTTTTTTTTTAATCAATGTCTCCCTAGTGTGTTTCAGGGAAAAATGCATGGACAAGTCTAAAACTGAGTTTTCTTTTTTTTTTTTTTTTAATCTGAATTTAAATCAATTAGGAAAATATTAAATTTGTATTTAGAAGACATAGGTGTATGTAAAACTTCCTGTAAAAATACTCCAGCTTTCTTACATGAAAAATTAAAAACCAAAAAAAACACGTGTTTGAGACAGTAAAAATGTCATATTTTCTATTTTTCATTCTAAGCAGAAAAAGTTGGAAGAACATCCCTCTCCCTCCATTTTTATGAAGAAAAGACTGAAAGCAAACTTTGATGCCTTTTTTTTCTCTTTGAAGCTGTCTTAAATATTATGCAGTAACTACTAAACCACTTGAACAGGATGCTCAGCATTATAAAAATACAGAGCATGCAATTTTAGAAGTTGCTGTATGAGAAGAATGAAACAACTTTTGCTATTTTTCTTTTTTAAAATTTTTTTTTAAGCTTTTGGCTCTTCTATTCTGCTTCACTGAAGTCATTTCTCTAACATGTACACCCTCAAGTTCTACATTAGGAAAGGTAGGTTTGCTGCCTTAATCTTTTGGACATCAGAAGAAAGCCACGCTGCACAGAAAACAGGAATTGATAAAATTAAACTGCCATTAGATGTTGCAGAATCATCAGAAATAACTATCTTATCAACAAATGGAAGTCCTATCATTTTTCTACAGTAAAGCAGTTTCACATAAGATAAATGGCTCTCAGTCACTGTTGTCTATGATATGGCCAGAAGAGCCCAAGATATGCATCATTTTGACACATATATTCCAGTACTCTTTTAGACAGTAGGATTATATTCAGACTTCTGAAAAAAATGTGAGGCCTTTAGCCTTGGTAAGAGATGTGTGATGCATCCCTTATCTTCCTCACTATTTAGGCCTTTAAAATGAGTTTTTTGTTATTCAATGACTTAGATGTGCTTGACACATGCAAGGATAGATTTCTTTTTTCCTTCACCAGCGCTTTTCCCCTTCCTAATGAGGTTAAAGTCCTGATTAGGGAAGCACTTTAAGGTTGGGTTTAAGGGAATTCAACTAAAGAATGCACAGAGGTCACTCTGACTCCTATGCAGTTATGTCAGTTTAAACCAGATGAGTGGCAGGAAGCTTGGATTTTGTCTTGGGCAAACAGAAGGTCACACAAGAGCAAACCAAACTTCATGAGTGTGCTCTCTGAGAGTTTGCTTTGTGAGTTTTGTCCAGGAGAGCTGGACTAGGAGCACCGTGCTTTAGGCTGAGTCACTCGTCTGCCCTCCTGGGAGTTGCAGTGGTTCTGTACTGAGTGATATCTTTAATAACGAATAATAAAAATAAATAAATAAATAAATAAATAAATAAAAACTAATAAAGAGTCAAAATCACAGAGTCACAGGATACTTGGAACAGACCTCTGGAGAACATCTGGTCCCAAGCCCTGCCGAGGCAGGGTCACCTGGAGCAGGTGCACAGGAATGTGTCTATGTGGGTTTGGAATGTTTCTAGAAAAGGAGACTCCGCACCTTCCCTGGGCACTTGCTCCAGTGCTCTGCCACCCTCATTGCAAAGAAGTTCTTCATGTTGAGGTAGAACTTCTTGTGTGTTGGTTTATGGCCATTGCTCCTTGCCCTGTTGCTGGGCCCCACTGAACAAAGTGAGTTCTCGAGGATGAAACCAGAGCTGAGTATGTACAGTAATTTCATAACTATAAGGTGCACCGGATTAGAGGGCACACTTTTTTTTGCAGCGAAGATCCAGGCTCAACAAAGTAACAAATTAGTAACAGAATCCCGCGATCTGGCAGGTGCTCAGTTTGCAAACATTTTTCACAGATTGGTGTTGCCTTTAAACGCAGCCCCAGGCGCCCTCCCCGTGCCACGGGCCCCGGCACTTCCACTCACCCCCGGCGCCGGCTGGCTCAGCTCCATGGCTGCCATGGCTCGCACTTCCAGGTTGGCAAATTTCCGAACTTTGGCCATATATAAGGCGCACCAGATTATAAGGCGCACTTCCGGGTTTCAATCAAATTTTAATCAAAAGGGTGCACCTTATAGTCATGAAATTGCTGTACATAGGCCATGTATCACCTGTACCAATTAGACCATCTAAGTGTGGAAATGAAATAGGAACTCACAAAGCATCAAACTCAGAAAGGATCATTTTGGAGAGCAGTAAAGGGCAGTAATGCTTGGAAAAAGATGCAGAGAAACCTGAAGTGCAATACCCTGGGCATTCAAAAAACTAAATATTTTTGGATATTCACAGACATGCAACTTAAAATATTGCATTTGCTGAAATCAGTGGCATAGCTTTTGTGGGAGGAAGAAGTTATTGAACTGATGTGAGAACTTGTGGTGAAAACAGAAATGAGAAGCTTCTTTTTTATCTAAAATCTGAAAGCAAACAGATGTTCCTCAAATAAAAAAGGTGAAAAATACTAATATTCATGCAAGGATAAGCTTCCTTGGGAAATCTGGCACTATTATGTTCAGGCCAATGAGTTGTACACAGTACAAAAGGGGAGAATCTGTTTGAGCACTATTTGATCTTGACAAGATACTGTAGAATCCCATGTATTGAAAGGGATTGTCCAGTGGAAAATGAAACTGTTGGTCCCTGATCCTCACGTAAGGAATGGGACTGAGAACTGAAAGTCCTGTCCTTATCTATCTCCTATCTTGCTGTCCAAGAACAATAAATAAAGAATAAACCTTACTTGGTATTAGTAGTGGAATATAAAGTGTGATCTGCACTTAAATATGAAAAGTAAGCTAAGGAAATGATTTGGGGAGATGAGTGTAAAATAATATCCTCCAAATTGCACATATTCACCTTTTGATAATTTTTTTCTATAAAATTAACTGTATGCACATATCCAATGAAGTCTAATTTTTCTTTAGCTCAGAATCGCTTTGGACTAGTGCAACCCAGTGGATTTCAGGGATGAACCTCTTGATTTAAATCATCTATGTGAGAAGAGAATCAAACCTATTTTGCACACACACAAACGTGTGTCCTGGGAGGTGGTCAAGAAAAGAAGTTCCAAACTTCTTTTATTACTTTATTCATTAACCATCCAGCAACTGCTTCACTTTAAAAATAGCATCCTACAAAAGCACAGACATCCATCTCCTGTCTAGAAGCCATCTGGGAGAAGAATGGAAAGCTATTAAGAAATACTTTATGAAAAAGTTGGTTTTTTTTTCTTTTTTTTTTCTTTTTTTTTTCCCTCACAGCCATGGATTTATGGAAACCAAGACTTTTACTTCAAATATATAGTTATTACCAACATAGAAAATCTAAAAAGATGTCTGAGAAGGGGAGGAAGGTCATGAGGAGCTTAAAAATCCTTGCAGTTCTAGGATAGCCTTGCTACATGAAGTACTTGAAGATGATGAATTTTGGCCTGGACTCCCAGAAAAGGGAGAAAGAAGAATGTGCAGCAAGAGAAAGAAAAATCTGGTGTGGTAGCATTTGCTAAATAAAACTGGCTTTTTTTAAATTCATGGTGTAAGATGGGTAAAGTTTATTCTTTCAAATTCATTCAAGTCTAAACCAAATGTAAGATAAAAAAAAGTCACTGCCAAAAATCCTATATTTTGCATGGCTTTAAGTAGCATGTAATGTGGAAACTACTGCTGCAGGTCTTTTGGTTAGAAAACTCAATAAATGTTTATTCTGCAAAATGAATTATACACCATGAGTATGTGTCATGAAGAAATTACTTAGTATAATATAAATGTCAAGAATAAGCCAAGGAATGACAAAGAAATTAAAAGCCTTGTAAAAACCTCTGGACATTTCACAAGATCAGATTTCACGTGAAAGAAATGTGAAATCTTGTTTTTACTGCATTTATAGGAGGGTCTAGTGAAATGAGGCTATGTTTCAGCACACTTAGCTCTTCTGAGTAATAGCAGTGTCACAAAAACTCAGAAACCCTTGTATTTCAACTCTGGGCCATACCTGACCCTCCAGCCGTTATTCAAGCACGTGCTTCATGAAAGCATGAATGGAATGCAGAGACATGGAAGTCTTCCAAGCTCTGTGAGAAAGATGGGCCTAGAACACTAAATACAGTCTATGGCCTTAGCTTATGTTTTCAGAAAGCTTATTTTAAAACAGTGAACTTCTTACCGGGAAAGTGCTGGAATTCTATCTAGAATTCTCTTGGCCAGTAAACAGATTACATTGTAGCTGTGGGTAATTATGCAGCTCACTTCTAAGCAATGCAGAAAATCAATTTTAATTAAAAAATCATTTATGCTGGACTGAGCCATGCCCATTTAGGAAAAAAAAAAAAAAAATTGACCCAGGAAAGTTCAGTCCAGATGCAGAATTTACTTTCACAGTAGCACCCAGCTCTTTCAACCCAATTTTCCAATCTGACTGACAGAAGGACAAAGAGGTCAAATGATTGGTACAACGTCAGACTCATGCAGAGCTTATCCCCAAGATCATCTTGAAGCCCTGTCTTTTGTTATAACAACTTAACAGATAGCTGCTATCCATTCTGGTCTTTAGTATCCTCCTTTCTGGAACAGGTTGTTCAGTTCTGTCCCCACCACTCACGTGACAAATGCTCTGATCACTTTGCAATCAGACAAGGCAAGGATTTAAGAATCAAACTAGGACAGTATTTACTCCTGGCTTACCTTAAAATATACACGAGTCTCACAGAATTTAACTAGACTTAAATGAATGCTTATAGCTGGCATGACACAAAAAGATGTTGTTGTTCTGGTCCCCATGAGCATTCATAAATTCTGGGAAAATTATTTGATTGACTTTGAATACTGGAAAGATTTAAAGCGCATGTGAAACAAATGTTCATCTCATCTCCTGAAATAAGACTAGTGTCCTCACTGATTCTGAAGCATGGGCCACTTTATAAGATTTAATGTTATTATTCCCAGAGCTGTTACAAGAATTTGAGCTATTAGACTACCATGCAGATAACGTCAGGGACACTGCTTTGCCTGGAGAAGTGACTTAAGCCTATGCTGCCAATGTAGCAAGAACACCATTTGGATAATAAAGGTGAATATATTAATTTTCAGTATATGGGACATTTAAGAACCTTGTTAGGTTTGGTTCTTGCACAGGTGCATGTAGAACGTTAAGATGCCTTCAGTTTCAAGAGCTGCTTGCTCTGCTTTTTGTTACCCAGCAAATATGAATAGCAAACCATACTCTCACCACTACAGAATAGTTCGGCACTTGTGTGGTCTGCTAAAAACCATTATGTCTCAGTTTGGCTTTCACAATGATGCAAAACTGAAAAATTTAAATCTAGCATTTTTCTTTACTATTTTTCTGGTGTTAAATATCTAAAAACATTCACAGTAAAAGGTGCAGAAAGTGCAGCAAGGCTGGTTGCCACAAAAAACACACTATACTCAGTATATACATTTTCAGGTGACTTCCTGGCAGATCCCTGTGATAAAACTGCAAAATGTAACCCTTTTTTTTCTGGATTCACTCTTTGAATCATTGCTTCTACACAGACAGCCCTTCAAGAGTTCTTTTCAAACCTGTAATCTCACAAAGCTATAGATCAGAAAGAACTTCTGAACCTGGAGGGCAAAGAGAACCTTACTAATGCCACCCCAACATATCTGCAAGAGCCTTTTCTGGAAGGTGAGTAAAAACAGGAACAACTTCATGTACAAATGGGGTTCCAAAAAAAGCCCATTCAGCAAAAAAATGGAAAGCTGCCTACATACTGAGGAGACAGTAAGTGGATGCCTAACAAAAAATTATATCAAACCATCCCAGGAATTCATTGCTTATCCTTCTCTCTTTTTCCTATGCTTCTCAACTGGAAGTGAACATTTGATGATATGACTGCTCAGCACAGGGGGAGTATGCACAAATATTAATGAAAGCAAAAACCCCTCCTGGTTTGGCTGAGTGTCTAATTAAGTAGATGCTTACCTTTAGTTTCTAGGAAATTGACATAAATTATTTAGAATTTGAAGTCAGACTGGAAATATCATTAAAATATTATGAGAAAAGTTTTCCTGTTCTGTATCCTAGCTTTTCCAATCCCCACAAAAGGAACTAGTGAAGAAAACAAAATGGTGATCAATATACGTGCATATACACACTCCATATGTTCAACTCCTGGAAGCTCATCAGAAACACAAGTTAGATTCATTTTGAAAGAAGAATGAAAATCAGCTATTAGTGGGTTTTGGTGGTTTTTTTGGTTTCTTTTTTTTTACAATACTTTCCTACCAAGAAAGCTAATTTGCATAAGAGTTTAAGTGTGGGATAAAGAGAGGGAAGAAAAAATTTGTAATTATCTGCAGAATGTTGTTTAAAAAATTAAAGAAAGTTCTTTACTGGACGAAGCTCTCTTTTGCTTAAGATACTAGTGCATATACTCTTAACAAATCTTAAACACTTACTGTCACAGTCGTGTAGAGTTTCAATTACTGATAACAATCTTGCCCTGTCTTCTGGGTTTGAAATATTTAATTCAATAAGGTGGCTTTCCTGTAGATCCTTTAAGTCCTCTAGGGTTTCATAGCCATTCAGCAGGAGGCTTGAGGCATATTCCTATAAAAGGAAACAAGCAAATCCTCTCATGGAAACAAGCACTATGTTTAGTGGAGGAATAGGCACAATTCCACTTTTTCTTTTTGGCCAGGTTGAAATGGGTTCCAGTTCAATTGATTTACCTTTGGCAGAGGTGGAGAAAAGAGAAAACAGAGGCAGAGATGCCTGGGAGCCCTCCTGGCCACACCAGCATCTTCACCTGAACTCCATAGTCCAGCAGCAAACAGGACCAGGGCAGAGCTCTTTCAGAAATTATTTAATCTGCTGAGTGTCTGGACTTTTGTGGGTCACTCCATGAGTGTCTCCCACACTGAGAAAGCCTCTGAGGAAAGAGAGTTCTGCCTTTTCACAGGAGCACCCCTGGATACAAGCAAGGGGAGAAGCAGAGGGAGCCCTGGGTCCTGCTGTGTCACACAAGGTCCCCCTTAAGCTGTGTGTTGACTCAGTACAAAACTCTGTGCGTGCTCCAGGGAAAGGAGTGTTTGCATCAGCAGCAAAGCAATTACCCTTATTAAAAATGTTACTTGTAAATCATGACCTCATTACACTTTGACACTCAGTCAAGATCTAGGGTTGCAGAGAGGGAGAGAGGCTCAACATGAGCATAGTGCAAAAACACTACTGTTCCCTAAAGAACATAAGAAATTAGAAGCACAAATTCTCAGTTTTGGCGCTGGAGTCGGACTGCAGCCCTGTCCCTGAAATATCCACAGCCACACATCTCCAAACTCAAGCACACAGCTGCAGTCAGGCTGACCTAACAAGTCACCAGCATCCCTCTCTGAGTGGGGTCTCCTAGCCCATCCACATGAGCTAAAATGCAGTTCTGTAAGCCACTCCTGATGCCTTTCCTGGTGTTAAAAATTGAGAGCCAGGCACAGTTAAGGGATAAGGGGTTTTTAACTTGGTATTTTAATAAGGATCCTTGTGGTGCGCCACTTTGCCAAGGTGGAATGTGCCACAATGCACATACACAATAGATCCTACATAAAGCTTATAGACCTTACAAATTAGCATATCTAACAAGAATGCCCCAATGGGAGACCTGGATGAATGGTGTGATATTCCCCCATCCATGGAATTCCCCCCTGGATGGACCAAATCTCTAGTTTACAGGATATGTTCAAGATAGGACCTTGGTTTCTCAAGATTGTGTAGCATTTTCTGGCCTCCTGCTATGAGGTCTTTAGGATGTTTGGTCTCCTGGCTTAACAAAATACTAGGGCTATGCTAAGTTATCAAATTTAAGGAATTACAAAGAAATTCTTTCTTTTTCTTTTTTTTCTTAAGGAAAGACAATCTTGCATGCTAAGAATACTGAGGATACACTGAAGTTATATAAAAGGTATATAAAAGAAAAGGCAAAAAATCATCTTGGCATTGCTCACATCAGATAAAAGACAGACACGAGGTTGCTTTGCTTTGCTTTGCTGACATCAAAACTGCTGAAACCTGCCTTTCTCCTGCTGCCTGTGAATGACATTCAAACCCGAGCGCACAGAAAGGGAACGTTTCAAATGGAGCTGGGAAATGCCTTGGCTGACCTGCAGGTGGACACATTCCAGGAGCTCTTGCAATGTTTTAGGCTTGGTCCTTTTGCTTCCTCTGTGTGGGTTTATCTTTCTGGGTGCAGCTTCTTCTTCCAAGATAATATCCACGTAAATGAACTTGAAATTTCCTACTTTGTTGTTCAGCATGCCTGTCCATATGCCCATGGGAGTTTTGCAGATGATATCTATGATGTCTCCTTTCTAGAAGAATAAAGAAAACACACCACTGCTTACACCTCTGGTTTGTTATATGTAGCTTCCCTCTATAGACCAGAACCAGCACGAGCCAGTGTGAAGTAACTTTTTTTAATTACCTAGATTTAGTGGTTTTGCTTTTATAAAATCCCAGGAAATAATTACAGAAAGTGGAGCTAGTCCTTATCTCCAAACCTTTGCGAAGGAGAGGTGAGCATAAGCAGCCCCCTCACTGTTTTGTGCTCTGCTTGGTCCATGAAAAGGGATAGGGTTGCATCAGCAATTAACTTTTGTCATGGGCAGTGGGCATAGTTTTGGCAAAAAGCAAGGAATAACTGTAAGGTTATTTTCAAAATATGTGCCATAGCATTTACAGAATAATCTTATTATCTAGCCTCTCAAGGGTCTGATAGCTGACCTGTGTGAAAGGTGAACTCCTACCTATTTTACAGTAAAAAACACTGGCTTACTTTTCTCAAAGACATTAAAGAACATTTAACTCCCTTAACAAATATGAGTGCTTAAAAGGGTGACAACACAGCTATTTCAAGAGGGCTTTTTGCTAAAGCTATTCTCAGCCACTCTGTGAGAACCAAGGTCTCAGCTCAGGAAAATTGTAATTCTGAGTAATTCTCATAGTAAGAAGGCTCTTATAAAGTCATACACCCTACACAAGTTGCTCCCAAGGACCTCAGAAATGAGCCCTCTCTTCTTGGCACATATCACAGAATAATACTGAAAGACTTTGAAGAGTTGTCCAACGAATGCCTTCTTGATTTGGGATTGTGTTACAAAGTTAGAAATCAAACTCAGTTTGTTAAGATGTGTCCACAGCTCCAAGACTTACATCTTTTCCAGTCTAGTCAAGGAACAGCAAGTCAAGTGGTCACCCTAGTTTTAGTACAAACCCAAGTACAAAATTCACTGTGAGCTGGTGACCTGGTTTAGTTAGAACATGGGGCTCAGAGCTGTGAGCACATTTGAAATAGAAACTAAACAAACATTTATTTAAAGCTCTATAAGCACATGTTATTCTACAAACTCGTGCATTCAGATGTGGATGCAGGTCAGGATTAAGTAGTGGCTCCAAGCCAAGCTGCAGATACGCTTTGAATTCATATTCAGGGCACTAAAATTTTGTGTGATAAATATAGGGAATTTCAATCTTAAGTATTAATTTATAATTCTAAAATACACCACCCTAGTGACTAAAAAAGAAACCCATATGAGCCAGGAGATATTTCCCATTTCATGACCAGTTAAGTAGTTTAAACAGTTAAACTGTATTAAAAGAAGTGCCCTAGATGTGGGTGGAAGGGCAAGTGTTGAAGACTGCAAGTGTCAGCAGAACAACAGCTCTCATGTAGGCCAGAGAGGAGGAGGGGGAGTCTGTGTGAGATACAGGATCTGGCAAAAACAAAAAGCTATAAAGGAGAAAAGAGTCTGAAGGGCTGGGGGTTTTTAGTAATGTTCAACTGGGCGCCTGTTTGTTGGTCTTCTTCTTCACTCACACAGCCCAGACAGACTTGCCATGTCTGGGCTGAAGAATGTTCATAGTTCTAACACAGGCTTAGAGAACAGTTTAATGGAAAGGCAAACTATTTTCCTTAAAGAAAAGTTTAATGGAAAGCCAAACTGTTTTCCAATGGGTGCCACTAAGCTTTGCATATATCCTAGCTGTGATTGTGAAAGCTTGAGGAGACAACTTCACATCCCATGAGACTTTACTCTTTCTTACTCCAGACCATGTATGTGGGTAGATACATGTATTTCACTCTGAGGAAGGCTGAGGTATTTAGGGAGATACCACAAAGAGGTTACTACCTGGAACCTGTGCCTTGAGAAGCCTTTAGCAGTGCTTGGTTTGCAGCTAAACCTTGTCTAAACTAAGCCCTTATAGAAGCCTTACGAAACCAGATCAGCCTTGCTTTTAGTGTTCCACATGCCTTAAAGCAGTTAAAAATTCATTCCTAAATGTATTTTTTGCATGTAAAGAATGGTGCCCCAGCACTGTTGGTGGGAAGGAAGGAGTCCTGGTGGCTGCCTTACCTTGATTTTCAGCGAGTCGGTGTCGTAGGGGCTGGGTGTGAAGTCGGTGTGGACCTTGGCTCTGCCACAGAAGGGCCCATTGTAGGGCACGTCATCCTCAAACCTCAGGCTGTCCCTGTTGCTTGTGCCATCGGAGCAGCTGGTCACCCCACCTGGCAGAGAGGCAGCTTGAGACACCCCTGCACCAAATGCCCACCCATGCAACCCTGCGCAAAGGAAAGCTTTCAACACCACACAATCAGGCAGAGTGCGTTCTGTGTGGGTTTGACACGTCCCAGGATAACTACATTCAACGAAAATCATGCTATGAGAGACAGAAAGAAATGAGTAGGAGATCTTTCATTAATATTTTCCCTAAAGTAATCTTTTTCTGGTGATGATACTAATAGACTGCACATTTTATTTACAGACTTTTTGAAATACTACCTCTGCAGATTAATAAAATGTACCCTAAAAGTGCGATTTAGGGAAATAATTCTGCTGAACTTCTGCTGTTTATTCAGAGAAATGAAAACAAGTACTGTAGAAGTTATTTTATTTCATTCCAGAGCTAGCTGAAGCATCAAAGAAACCTGCATTGCAGAGGGAAATTTTAATCTTATCAACATTTCTGCCTGTCATTTTATCCAAGTTGAGCAATAAAATATCAGCAGAGTAATTCAAGCAAATTTGAGCAAGCTCTGCAATATCCCATCCAAATATGTTCTTAGATAAGAGCAGCAGTGTGTTGGAAGTAAACTCCCATATACGATTTTCACAAATCACGTCACAAAAAATGATCATAAAAAGTAGTTTTGTTTGAGGTGATTGCTTAAGTGCACAGCTCCTTCTCAGGGCCAGATTAACTCCAAGTGCAAGTGGTTTGGACCGCAGCTCCAGGACGGCACAGCAGTGTCACCAGGGATAGCTGTGGCCACCCAGCAAATATCCACAGCAGTGCAACACAGAGAGAGATGAGGCACATTTCTCATCAGAGACTTCTCTGCCCTCCAGCTGGCACTGCCCTGATGGGGGAGGGTTTTCAGAGGGTTTCAGGTGGGCTGTGTCTGCCTGCACCATGCCCCAAAGCTGCCAGGTCAGACCCACACCTCCCATCATGTCAGAGAGACTCTGCCTCACATCTCCAGAGAAAAGGATGAGCTCACAGCCAGGCCAGGAGAGGATGTCTGTGTGTCTGCACCATGACTGCAAACCCAGCACTATGGCAGTGATAACCCACAAAAATTTATGGCATATATACCAGCAATATGCCATATAATTCATGGTATGTTTTTGTTCTTCCATTAGTATTTCCACATTAAAAACACTCAATTTATTTCTGGATAGATGCATATCTACCCCAGCTGCTACCCATTTAACCAAATTACACTTTGTCTGCCAGAATGAAGAGCTCTCTACCATCACATTTTTGACCACCAACTCTGATTCCACAGACATAAGCAATAACTATATTGATCCAGTGACTGAATAAGAAGTGTAGGTGCCTTGTACTTACTAGATGAGCTCTGGCCACTGTTCAGACTGTAGAGACTTTCCAAAGAGTCACTGTTTTTTAGGGAGCCCTTCTCAGTGTGTGTTCCACCACCAGGATCATTGTCATCTTTCCCCTCTTCATTCTTTAATACAAAAATCAAATGTTAACTCCCAAGAAATGTATTTTAGAGATTTTATTTGTTTGCTTTAAAACAGCATTGGAGATTAGCTCATCATTATTAAAACTCCTTTGTGAGAGAAGGAATTTTAGAGGTGGATGCCTGATACTAACCACGCCCAACAATCACCCCCAGTATTTAATGATCCTGGAGAAATTCCCTGTCTTGTTTCTGTCCCACTCATTCCATCCCATCCCTGCTCCAACAGCTAAGCTAGGAAGACTACAACACACCATGGCAGAGCTGAAAGTTTGTAGTGGGAAATTCGTAGGCAGCTGGATAAGATTTTGCCTGCTTGTCTCAGAGAAGGGAATATAAAGCTCAGTTCTGAGAGCAGGTGGTGAAGAGCTGGCTGACACAGCTGTGTTTTACACTGAATTTTTTTTAAGCTGTGCTTTACACTGAACTTCTGAAGAAGGTGGTTGCTTGGTGGCAGGCTGGGGACAGCTGGCACACAGGTAGGGCACTGATGTGTTCTAGCACTGTGCTCACCACAGTGCCCAAGATTCTCCCCATCCTCCAAATCCAGTGCATTCCAGAATTAACAGGTACATGTTTCTCTCACAAAGTCTAACAGTGTGTGAAATTGGCCCCTTATGTGAGTTTATACCAAGAAATCACACCTCAGGAATCACAGCCTGCTCAAAATAATAAGATTCATATTCACAGTTAAGTCAGAGACAATGTAACAGATAAATGAAATAGGGATGATCTTTCAAACTGAGGGATTTTCCAGCAAAATTCATCATGTTGCCAGTGCATGTGATATCCTTATGCAACTGAAACCTCCTTCAGCACATTGTATTTGGGGAAAAAAATAGCTATTCATCAGTTAAATGAAGAAGCAAAGATGACAGTGCATGTGTGAAGCAGAGACCCATACAGGTACATAACAGGCAGAGCACTGAAATGAAGAACTATCCTGGTTTTCAACAAGAATGCTGCTTGTTACACCAGCCAGCAGCATAACAGATTAATCAGGAGGCTGGTATTGATTGTCATCACCTCCTGCAGGAATGAAACCATGCTACATGTGTGTCCAACCAGATAATCCGTTGAATTTCTGTCATGGGAATTGTTGCTTTAAATGTGTAGAAAGGAAATATAAAAATGTAGCATAAAGATCATGGATTGCATTTTAGGAAAAAAATAAAAGAAATCCAAACTAATGAAATACAGATCCTTGTCTTGGTTCTCCAGAAACTATTTAAAGGTGTCCTGTGAAAAATCATTTTCCACTTGTGAGGTTCCTCATTTATTTATTTATTTATTTACTTTTCCTTACTTGATATTGACACATGAGCTAGGATGAAGACTAGCTAGATTTTTTTTTTAGGATTGTTCAGTGTGACAGGTTTTTTCCTTAATTTTTTTAATTTTGGAACTCATAAAAAGTACCGAGAAAACAGGGTTTGCAGTCTGTGCAAGATTATGGTTTTTTTTATGTTTAATAAAGATAGTTTCACTGAGATTAGATAAGGTAAAAGGAGATAAGACATATGAGTTGGAATTCTCTAGGATGCTGGCTGACCTTTACAAAGTGGACTTAAGAAATAATTCCTGTACAGGGAGATAAATTCTTCTAATGAAGCTCTCTGTACAAACTGAGCATCAGGCTGATGATGGGGTTCAACCAGTATTCCCTTGTGTCCACATGAGGAGGGGTTTTGTGCTCATACACACATGCTCACACAAATATTCTTTGATGAAAAAGAAAAATTAAATGATGTAGAACTCTTATGACTCTCTTGGTCCTTTTACTATGTGATTTGTGTGTACACTAAAATTCACATGAAAGAACAGGTACATACCAAAAGCTGGCTTAATTCAGTATGTGTTGTTATCCTGGTTTTACGGTAAAAAAAAACCCTGAGGACAGTCGAAACATGAATAGAAAACATGCACATAATATCTGTACTTCACATATATTTGCAACAAACACAAGGCTCTTAGGCTGTATTTACCATCTCCTCAGACAGTGCCTTGATGTATTTTTTACCCATCTTTTTCTTCATGGTAAGGGAAATGGCTCTCATCTTCTTACTCAGACTTCCTCCATTGTTTGCTGCTTTGATTTGCACTGCTTCCCCAATGTCACTTATAGTCTCCAGCTCAGATATCTGCTTTGAAATCAAAAAGCAAGCAATAACTCACCACAAAAATAAAGTGCAGCATAATGAAGCAGGAATTATGGGGAAATATTAAGGACACTAACAAAGTTAGCATGACAAAATTCAGTCATGGCCGTTTTCCTTGGAAACTCTGTACCTAAACAGGTTTGCAGCACAATACTCTGCATGAGTGACAGAAATATGTTTTATGGTAGGTAATGCTGTTTCCCATTATTTATTGTCCCTAACATCAATAAGAATTGAGGGAAATTTCACAGAGGTCTCGAAAACAAAAGTGAGATATCTGTGGGTTTCTTGTAAAGTGCTGTTTTATTTGGGCATGCACCAATGTGAAGTGCACTTTTTAAAAAAATTGTTTATATTTTCACATCAAAGTGCCCAAGTTAAGGTGTGATTCTCTTGTATGTTTTGTCAAGACTTCAATCACTCAGATGCAGGTACACAAGAAAAGTTCTCACCACTGAAAAATTTACACAATAGCTCCCCAATGTTTTTGCATAACTGCCATGGGAAAGGGAAATTTAAACAGAAATTTAAACTTCGTGTTCTACAGACCTCAGCTGAATCATCTGTCTTCGATATCGAGTGATGCCTGAAACGGTCAAAGCTTCCAAAGCTGCTTGTGCGCTGCAAAAGGACAGAGGACAAACCTTCACTCACTGCTGATGCTCTGCTTTGTTCTCTTATTGAGACTTAAATACAACTGTCAAGCCACCTGTTGGTGTTAAAAATCCCTCCCATATCAGTAGACCATGAGCTGCTACATCCAGCTAGAAACAGAATACAAGGTGACTGTGGGGGAAAAAATTGTGAGTTTACAGGCAGAAGTAGAAAAATACAAGCAAAGAAACAGTACTGCTTCAAATAATAATTAGGTAATATATATTTTTATGAGCTCTTCTACATCTTTTTCAGATTACTTCTGTGTATAGATAACCATGCATTATTTGCAGGAAGGAAAGACTTATTTATGAGTTTAAAAAAAAAAGTGTTTTCATAAACATGATACAAGCAATAGACTTGTTTTTGGTGTTGTAAATTGTGGCAATTTATGCAATGTATTTTTGCAGCTGAAGAGACAATTTATGGTTCTTTACCATCAGGAATGAGCAAAGACTGCTGAGGATTATGAATACATCTTGTCCAAAATGCACACATTGCAGAGGGAGTAAGTTGAATAATCAGGCAGGCCTCGTGCTTTTCTTCCCAATTTTCCAATTAGAAATTCTGGCTTTTAGACATAAATAGGTACAATTTTCTGCCATACCACACCTTTAACAAAGCTGCATTGCTTGAGTTGTGCATTGAGAGACAGTGAATGGATTGCTCTGACTTCCCTCCAGTTTTTCCTCTTTCTACATGTGGATAAATGACATGGAAAGGAGGGAAGTGGCACAGCAGGTTTTGAGGAGTGGGGTCATTTAGAAATACCTGTCAGACATGTCACTGCACTGCCCATGGTGGCAAAATGCATGGAATTGGCATTGATGACATGTTGGGAGTGTGGCCCCAGAAACAGCCAGAATTTCTCCACTCTACAGTGTCTTTAAGAGCTTGTTTTTATGTCTTCACCAATACTCACAGCTAAATCTAGAATGACTTGTGTTTTTATAAGTACTTCCCTCTTCCATACTAAATGGAAGTCTTTAATGCAATATGAGACTTCTTGAGCAGGGTTCACTGTTATATATGAGGCAATGCAATCTCAGTCTACTTTGAGTATTCAAAATCCCCTCTGGAGGGAAAAAAACACTGAACTAAAATAGCAAACCACAAAATAAATAAATTCTGTCTGATTTAATAAGTGATTACATGCTATCTGGGCTTCAGATTTTCCTTTACTTGTTCATCTTTTTGCCTTGACCATGTGATCTCAGCCAAACTAGTTCCTTGTTCCATTGCTTTCTTCCCCACCGCTGAGCCACATGAGTCATTTCTTCATCTCCCCCAGGTTTCTAAAGCCCTCACTGTGCACTCTTCAGCTAGCATCTCCAGCTCCCTCCTTTTGCTGTCAATCCAGGAACTCCACAAACCTCTAAAGGCTTGTGAGCTCCCAGCTTTCCTATTACAGAGTTCCAGCCTTCTCCACCAGGCGAGAATTGTCCTGAAGTAGCCTCAGAAGCAGCAGAGGTGGAACATCCTTTGGGCAACAAAAGAGGAGGAGCAAAGGACTGGTGTGGGAGCCTTCACAATGCTGGCATGGCTAGTGCTGGCATGGACCTGCTTCCAGAGAAGTGAAGGAGAAATCCCTCCTTGATGTATTTGCATTTCCCCAGACTTATTATTAACCAGTTCTGCCACGTGGACTTATCAATGGGAGCCAGAGCAGAGTCAGATGGAAGAGAAAAGTCAACCCATATTTTGGCTCTATAATCTATGCAGTGAGGCTTAAAAGAATAACATCCTCTTCCCTCCCCTCCTCCTATATTTCTGAACAATATTTCCAGTCAAAGGTTATTTGAAGAAACTGACCCAGATTGGTGAAAATTTTTGGACAACTATAATGACATTTACTATTCACTGAGGAGAAAAAAAAAAAAGACAAAAAATCACACAGCTCTCCTCTTAATTGATTGTAAAATCTCTGTTGTCTAAATGTTGTGGTGCATTTGTTTGTTTTTACATTGTGAAATTGAAAATGACCATTTGAATTCTACATTTAATTTTTATCTAAAATTCCCATAAAGAGTTTTGCTATTAAATAGATGAAGAACATCCCATGACAAGGGGTTAGCTCAATAGTATGATATAAAACACAGCCCTGAGGATTATGTTTCTATTAGACAGGATTAACACCTTTCACTAGCTTGTCAACCCAGCCAAATGTACCCTGCAGCACAGAGCAGGAGGGAGAAGGGAGCCTGGGATTCATAGCAATGCTGGGAAGGGAAAGTTTAAAATTGTCTCAGCAATCTCTAAACATACACTGACCTTTCTGTTGCATTCCAACACTTCAGTATGTCTAGTAGGAATAAGTGTATATTAAAGTGCAGATGTGCTTGAAATAGTTTAAAATGAACAAGAGGGAAAACATTGTTTAGTGTTGATCCTACCTATAAACAGCTTGAGCACAGGGAAATAAGTTATTCTTTTTTGACCCTTGAAACAACCTTATATCCTACATGGAGCCTTGGGCTATTGGGTAGTGTACTTCAGTGTTGCTTCATCCTTATTAAATATTAATAAGGGTTACAGGATGATTTCCACTGTTCTAGATAATGGTCTTGCTGCACTGGAGAGCACTGAAGAGGGCTGCTTCAGCACTTCTCTACACTAACTTTTTCCATTAAGTAATCAATAGGCACCACCTTTTAAAAATGTATCCAACCCCATTAAACTGATAACGAAAAGCAGATTTAGGAGCTCCTGGCTGCAAAGGAAATGGGACTATTACTTTCAGTAGTGTCAGTCACTGCATTAGTGTCAGGGAACACCTACTTTGTGAAGATATGGACAGACCTTATATCCAGGTGAAGGGAAGCTTTTAAAGCAAATGCAAAGCTACTAAGAGAAAATACGCTATTGACTTTTGATACCTGGATTCAGCATCCTATAAAGTTAAGTGGTTTTTCTGGCTCAATTCATGCAAGAGCTACCCAGGGATATGTTAAGCAAATATGAATTTGCTCAGTAAAATCTAATGGAGGCATGGGCAGAGGGAGAAACAACTGTGTTTTCCCGCACACGGACTGCTCAAATGACTTCTATAAATCAACACAGTAACTTTCATCTCTTCCCATTCAGTATTCCAAACTAACATAATAGAAAATATCAAAGATAATTTTAAGTATTTAAAAACCTTATTCCATCTTCTCCTATATAATTTATTCCCTGAAACCCAGGAACTTTAAATAATCCTTTTAAAGGGATAAGTGCTATGTAATTGTTGTTTATTTTAATTTGGACAGTCTGCAGTTGATTGTCTTGTTTGTCTGTAAATAGCCTATTATTTTTCCCTAGAAAATAATATGTTATGGTATGCAAATAGTTAGACAACAACAGGTTCTGTAATCCAAGTCTTTCTGTTATAAAACATCCTTCCCTTGTAGGACATATCATAGGAGAAGTAAGTTCTTGTCTGTGACAAACTAGTCAGAGCTTTCCTGTGTCTAAAAACAACCTTTGAGCCAAAACTGACAGCAGTTATCCCGTTAAATAATCATTATTGGAGATATTAATCCCATATTTTTCTTTGGACAATTCACACTGCTCTGCAATCTGGTTGCCTGCTGTCAGAAATCCTGTCTCATTATATTTTGCTTCAAGTCCTATTCAAAATATCCTTTAAGTCCCACATGTGTCAAAGGCTTTGTACTGACCCTCTCACACAAGTAAATCTCTTAAAATTCCTCCATGCATTTTAATTTTAGCTTCCTTTCATCCTTAGACTACCCAAACCATGTAAGATGTATAGGAGCAAACGTGGACACTGGAAGTAATAAAAAGGGATCTCAGCATGTTGCTCAATTTCCTTGCCTGCCACAGGCACTTGTCTTCTTCCCTCTTTTTTGAAAGCAGACAGAACAGCCCTCAAGAGGACAGCCTGTTCTTGCTGCTCTGATTGATGGAGACAAGTGGAGATCAGGATTTGATTCATTTGTTCTATTCTCTGATGGTTCTAGTCCCTTCAGAAGGAGGAGACCACTCTGAGAATGAAAGAGTTACCAAGTAGGGACAAATATTTCCACTCTGCTAGCTTATCTTCTTGCATAGATAATCAAAAGAATTGTCTCCTACTTTCCCAGATGGCAAGATAGCAATTTATAGCTTTCTGGATGTTCTGTGGAAAAAAAACCCCACAAACCAAACACCGCCAAAAAAAATCCTCACTTCTGTATAAAGAATGGGAATTTGCATAAAAGATTAAGCAACTCTCCAAAGGGTAAGCGAAGCAACAGAAGAGAAAACATCAGGACCTCTCCACCACATGGAATTTTTCCTATTTACACATTAGTTACACATACAGAAGTTCTGACCACTAACCAACACATTAATATAACTTTATAGCCCACATGAAACACAGCCTAAACCTTGCACTTCACCAGTCAAAAGCAATAAAAAAGATACAGCTTGTTCCTGCTAACTCAAATAGAGCAATCTACTGAAATGGCATTTTTAACTGGCTTAAAAATGACTCTATAAAAGACTGGTTGTTATCGTGGCCTGGTGTTCAGTAGCTGCATGGAGGTGGGGGAGAGAGGGAAGCAAACTGAACTTTGAACAGAACTGCCACCATGAAGCCTCAGATCAAACATCCTAATTTTAACAGTGGAAAAGGACTGGGGAAGCAAAGGTGAATTAAAAAAAAATGAGTCAATCATACCTAACACTCCCCCAGGTGAACAAACTGCGCTCTCCAAAGCAAACACTGAGCAGCTGTTTTATCAGTGCCTCTGAGTGGTACCAGCCTGGGTCTCCCCAGCCTCAATCCCTGCTGGCACGAGGCACGTAGCTCCCAAAAACCCAGCCAGATCTCCCCTGCAAACCCAGCCTCCAGTGCTTTCTTCCCAGGAACACCTTGCCCTGGACAAGCTGAGAACAAGGGCACAGCTGCTGTTCCTGGAGTTAAACCAGGATGGGATTGCTTGCAAGGTCTCTAAGCCTTCCCCTGGAAAGGGGCAGCCCTGTAGGACATCTGAGCAAAGAGACAGTTCAGTCTGGCAAAAAAATTGTGCTGTGATGATTAAACAGCTTTGTGAGGGACTAAAGAAGGAAGCAATTTAGGAAACGCCAGTCTTAACACTCGGAAAGTTTTCTGCAAGTGAGTATTGCAGAATGTGCAAGGGGGAAGGGATCTGACTCCACTTTCTTTAAATGCACAATGACCCTGAATTTGAGCACCATCATTCCTGCCCAGTTGCTGCAGAGCACTCTCAGTTCCCAGTGAGAGAAGTCACTCCAAGTGCTCTTCTGGCAGTCTGTCCAATTCTGGGAGTGTGCACACAGGTATTTGCAATAATTATGTAATTAAGACTTTATTATTTATATGACATTTAATTAAAAGTGACTTTCAGTGGCACACAAAACCATGAAAAGAAAATGACTTTAAAAGAAGGTTAAGGATGTGTGACAAACTCAGAGGAGCTATGAAAATGACAGTTAAGGATTTGGCATGATGTGCACCTCCACCTCCCTGCTATCCTTTCTTTACCCTTCATTTACACATGGGCAGAAGCACTGAGGCTGAGCCTAGAAATCCACCCTCCACAAAACCATCACTGCAGTAGAGGGGAGCACTGCCTGAGTAAAGAATGGTTAAACGCTTCGCAAGCATTGCAGGCTTTGATCTTTAATCCCTTAAATACCAACATCTTTCCTCTCCTGAAACTTCCTCCTCTTCAAACCAGCTGAGTTCACAGATGAATTCTCACATTTCAAACCCAAATCACCTAGCAGCTTCAATTAAAGTCCTTTCCCTGCTTACTTATACAGCATGATTTTAATAATGCTGTGTGTTATCTAGGTCCTGACCTTGCAGGGTTTTGCTGGGTTTCCTGTGTGAGAGAAATTACTCATAAGCATGTTTGCTTTAAGTGAAAATAAAAATATATATTCCCAAAGAGGAGCTGAGAAGAATCCAGCCCCAAAGGTTCAGTTTTTTACAGGGACCCCCATGCCTGGCCAGCACACCCACAAGTGGGGCAACCAGCTTGCTCTGGCAGAGGAGGTGGGAGTGTGGCTGTTCAGTGGAAGGTGTTCCTTCAAATGACCTTCCTGTTGAAAACAGGATTAAAAAATAACCTCTAAGTCATGGTCAAGTCTGACCATCCCAAAAGCTCGTTTGTTCTTTTTCTGAAGAGTAAGCAAACTTCAGAAAGCCCTTACACGAGTTTTACTGCCCTACTGCCGTCTTACCCTTGACAACAGGTAATGACCAACAATAAGCTAATTCTAAGGAACTTGGGGGAGGGGGGCAGAAAGAGAGTTAGTTTTTATTACTTTTAAATGAGTGTTTGATACATCATCTTGGTTCCCCTGATTAATGTTCGCAGCAAACTCAGCCATTGGAGTTGTAATGTTTCTGCAAGCTCCCCTACAGCAAAGCCTAGCCATTAATTCAGTGGCATATGTCAGCTCAGCAGAGCAAGGTCACTCTTCTCTTTCAAGGGGAACCTTTTTAGAAATAATAAAACTGACAGAAAGTTCTTTTTTGCATGCTTTATGTCACCTGAGGTTGAGTGCTGCAGTTAATATCGCGGAGCTTATAAACATTCCCATCTTCAGCAGTCTCCAAGCCCACCGGGCTCTTAGAACCTCAACTTTTTTCTTTTTTTTTAAAGTAATATAGTGACAGCTTTATGTGGGGCAGATATACTGTATGTAATCCTAAATGAGTAAAAAGTAAGTAAAAAATGAACAAATCTTTTCTTGGGCATTTCAGAGGAGAAATTTTGGAAGACACTAAGGACTCCTGAGACTGCAGGATGTTAGTGCTTAGAGAAAAAGATGTGGGATTAGAGACTTTATCTCCATAGATGCTTGCATCTTTGGATAAAAGAAGGAAATTTTAAAATGCACCAGTCTACCTTGTTTCCATTTCACTGCTAACTGATACGGTATAGGCATGTAATGTAAAGAGAATACAAAATTAATTGGTCTATGTATGGGATGATTTTGAATTTGTAAGTAAAGCTGTCCTAGTCATCTGTTATGATAACTAATTGCAACTGGAACTTATTTTTTGGAGTACAAATATTATGGAACATGATAAACAAAACAACTAGCTGAAGAGTAAGATCCAAAGAGTAAGCCATTGTTCCCCCTCATTATCTCCCTTCAGACATCTTGACTACACTTGATTAATGAATCCATAGTGAGATTAGCTGAAATTGCCTTAATGGAGATGCACTACAGTAGAGAAGCAAAATTCAGTGCAGTATCTATCATCAGTCACTGTGAATTTGAGTGCTTCATCAGATCTGCATGTCCATTTATTTAAATTATTTTTATATCGGAAAACAAATCAAAAAAACTAACAAAGAAATAAAATACTATACTCATTAGAGTGGGTTAACTTTTGACTCCTTTGAAATGTAGACTAGGGTCACCATTTTTTTCTCTTTCTTGTGTCCTCCCTTGTAAAATGGCTGTGTTCCAACACTAGCTTATTGTCATCCACAGGCCAAAGTTGTCCTTATTGCCCAGTTGAAGAAAACACACCTGGCACTTCATTTCAGCTTCTCAGGCTTAAAAAATTGGACATGCTCACACAATTTATGGAAACCTAAATGTGCTCCTTGGAATTTTGAACTCGCAAGTTCAGCAAGCTTTTGGTTCTGTATGGAAGCTGAAAGAAGATTGTCAGCTCAGGCTTTCCATATGATTTGGGAGTGCACAAATTATAATCCATTAAATTCCATCTTTGCTTTGTATTGTAAACTCAGTAATCTCAGGAAAAAAAAAATCTAGGAATCTGAAGTTATCATCCTGATTCTGTTCAGGTCACTCCAGGAAAGGAATTAATAAAATCAACATCTCACTAGGGTGCCTGTAAGGGCACATCAATTCCCTTCTCTCCATTTGATTACCTCCATGGCATGGGTCCTTGTGATCACAGCTCAGTGGAAAACTACAGCTTCATTTCATGAAAAACAAGTGTACCAGGTGCCTGCAGTGTGTTTCCATCCTGACACATGAGAAAAGTGAGACTGCCCTGCTCCCGCAGCCTCCACGAGAACCACACATAGTGGAGAGACACTCCCCAAAGAGGTGCTGCTGCTGAGGAGACACTGCACTGAGGGCTTTGAGGTGTGCTTTGAGCCCCAGATTTAATACTCCAAATCCTACTGAAATCAGCCCTATCATTGCAAAGGGAACTGTGCCAACCACACAATTTTAAGCGGTCACAGAGGGGTAGGAAGATGTTGCCTCTTCCCATTCCTTTAGATTACTGGCTAAAATTGCAAACACAAAGACATTTTCAAATATTTTACCATGATATATTAGTCAAGCAAATGCAAATTCCATTATAGAGACAGGAAGAAAATAATGTAAAAATGCCAATAGCCAACATCAGAAGAGCCCTGCCACATGCTTGGGCTAGAGCTGAATGCCTGCTCTACCATCATCAGTAATTTCATGCATCCTCTCCACAGGTTCTGAGATGATTATCCAGCAGTGAACAACATCCATTTTCCAGCTTTTTGATGTGGTTTTTGAACTTTAATTTGATCTTAAAGTAGGAGGCAGAGAGACAGAAGTGTCGGAGCCAAAGAGCAGAGCTGTGGCCAGTGAAACAGTTCAGAGCGGTGGAGCCAGGCATCCCCTTTGCACAGGTGGAGGCAGCAGAGAAGCTATGTGAGCTCACTCAGCTGTCTTGGCCACTGTGTTGTCTCCTCTTCACGCACCTGCTTTTGGCTGTGCTGCTGCTAAGTGAAGCTGATTTCTCCATCTCATGGCTCAGCCTGTCAGTGACACATCTCCATCCCTGTCTCAAACATAATGGCAGAGGGAAGACATGAAACTGCTCCGTGTTTTCTGGTTGAGCAGAACTCCTCTAGTGTTGATCTTCTCCTTGAAGTAGCCATGAGGAGCACTGCAGAAAAGCCTAAAGCCAAGTGCTCAAGTATTCAGGGACTCATGTCCCATTTGTCCTTCAACACACCTGGAAGAACCTGCCACACTTTCTGATGAAAGATAGCATGGAAAAGTGGAGGAACTCTCACTTCTTACAGTTCTCAAGGAAGGGACCATTCAGCCCCTTATGGAAACCAAGTTCAGCACTTCTAGGTTACATGGTTTTTCTTGTGAAGATGATAAAAGAGATGAAGGCAAAGAAGGGTAGAAAAAGGACTAAAACTCCACCAGAAGACATAATGGTCACTAGAGCTTCTTTCCAGAGAAAACTTGTCAGCTTCAGTCCTGGGTGATGAGATAGAAGACCCTTTTCTCTTGACCTTCAGCTTTCCAGAAAGGGCCCAGAAGATTTTAGGACTGGTAATTAAGCAGCCTGAAGAATCTGTGCATGTGAAGTCATTATCCAGATTTCTGTGTACCCATGGAATAAATCAAAGAAAGTTTGGAGAGGAAAAGTGGCAGAAAGGTATATACTGTGCATAGTCAAGGAAGCAGCTTCCCTGAAGAAGTCTCCAAACTTTTTCCCAGGCTGGAATTTCACTCTCAAGTTTTCAAAGAAAAATATTAAGAACATGCTCTTGGGTGCACTGTTAGTGGAATAAAAATTTTTAAAAGCTGTAAGAGTAAGCAGGAATACAGAAGAGATTTCGCTTAGGAAAAAGTAAGTAGTTGTTCATCTCCCTGTGGAATAACAACACACAGTGCACACCTCTATCTGATTTATGAAACAGAGTTTTCTATTAGGATGGTTTAAAGGATATATTTAAATATTCTAAATATTCAGAGCATCTGTAGCCTGGTTGCAAGCAGGAAATGTTGAGCAAAAGCACTGACACTGACAATTTGTGGAACAGAGTATAACTGTTTCTAACAACTGGAGTAACTCTGCTGTCTTTGTTGCAGCCTTTCAGGAGAGAAGGATTGAGGGATATTGTGATTACAGAGACTCAGGAGACTTTTTTCCCCTTCTCAAGAGTGGATATTCCCAGTGGGTTCTGCTCATAGAGGGGGCAGATTCTTCTGCCTGAAGTGTTTGTCTCCACCTAGAAAGTGCTTATACAGCTGCCAAGTGACGGCTTTGTAAGAGCTTTTGTCTGAATTTATGCTGTGACGTAGATTTCTAGATGAATCTTGAAGTACAGGAAACTGCAGGCCACATCCTCTGCCAGTCCTGCCCATACTCTGTTACTGCTTTCTTCCCAGCAGTGACAGATATCCTGACCAGTGTTTACTTTGGGGTATTTTGGTTTTCCTAGAAACACAGTAAAAGTAAGTCAACTGCTCTTAAACAACTCTTAAAGAATTAAGAGGCAACTAAGGTTGATTTACGTCACCTTGGTGGTTGTGCTATGTTATTTATCAGAGAGCACAGTTATAATGCTGTGGCTGATTGTCTGGTTTCTAAAAATGCCTGGATAAGGTGGTTCATGCAGACTTCTTGAAATGCTTCTACTTGCTTAAGAAAACAAACCAAAGCCTGGATTTGTTACTGTAAGCAAAATGAATATTAATGAGTAAATATTCCCTTTGAAAGATTGCTTTCACTCTTAAGGATTTAAGCCAGGCTAGTGAAGCAAATCAAGACAGGGAAGAAACAGGAAAATTAAATGCGTATTGTGCAAAGTTGCTGAAAATATAAAAGATGCTTTAATCAAGGGAACACACAAAATACAACAATGCTGGGACAAGCCATGGATATATTTTTTTCCTTCGTAACAAAAGTTAGCCAAGAGTTGTGAGAGTCCTCAATGACACTATGTCTTGATGTGAGCATCAAAATGGGGAGTCTGGTCATCCTAATCAGCCTCCTGCCAAGGGCCAGGTGAGAGATGGCTGCTCTTACCCCACAAACACTCTGGACCTTTACTTCCCGCTGAGAAAACAAAATTCCTCAAATTTCAACAGCTTTCTAGATGAGGAACTTTAACATATATGTCAAGACACAACTTTCTGAAGCTGCTTTTGAAAATAAAGAATAATTAGCTGATGACCGAGAAGCATGATGATAATATAAATAAAGAAAAAATGGAAGTAAAAGGAGCAGTAATATGATTGTAGAACCATCCACTGACACAAGGAAAATAACCCAAGGTTCACTCTAACCTTGTTCCAGTATTTTATGAAGCCTTGGGGTGACAGAAAACACCTTCTGAAGTGTCACCTGCAATCCCTCCTTACCCATCTTCACACACATGGCTTTTACAAGTATCATTATTCTTTCTCTGAACCCCCCCACTAAAAGCCCACAGGTATTTACACCATAAACCAGGTTCTTAAAAATACTTCCCAGATGTTGTCATCTGTTCCTGCTTATTTACCAGAGTTCAAATGGATTGTGACAAACAGTCTTTCTTCAAGAGGCAGTGCAGTAAAGCCCTTTAATGACAGAACTATGTGTCATCTTTGCCTATAAGCATAAATTTGCACAGCGGGCAGTGCGGTGAAAACAGCTTATCATCAACTCATCGCCTCTCATCATTGTTAGAATGAAATGCAAATGGAAACCAACATCACTTCAGTCATGGTTGTGAAAATTAGCATCTGTGACATTAGCAGTGGCTCATTTGTTATGCACTCGAAATTTCAGGGGGAAAGAAAAGAATATAAAACTTCATAACTCTACCAGTCTTTACCTTTGAAATAAAAATTAAAACCTTCAGCTTTCCCCACTCAAGGATAAATCCTAGTTAATATTCATTAACACCGAGCAATCTCTTCACTGCAGATCTTGTCCTACAGAAGATCTAATTATGTTTTGAATTATTTTTGGTGTTTAGGTTTGCTGTACCTATTTTCTTTTTCTTTCTCTTTTTTTTTTTTCTTTTTATTAAGTATTCCCCATTGGAGAGGCATGAGCCACCATCTGAAAAAAATGTGGCACCAAAAACTTGTTTATAGCTGCATTACAGGCTCCAAACACTTATGCAAGCAATAAACTTTACTCAGATAATCCTGCTGAAATCAATGGGATCATAGCTAATTTATTCATTTAAATCAGAATCAGGATCAGGCCTTCTGTGAAGAATATAGAAAAAGGTGAAATTCTGGCTTCAAGTTTATGGCAAAAATGTGCATTGATTTCAGCAATGTCAGAGTTTCATTTTAATCTTATGAGAAGTAAAATTACTGGTATGAAATTGTACTGGAGAATAAATTTGCATATTAAAACGTCTCCTCCCATTGGATTTGCCACTCTTTTCTCATAACCCTGAAAACAACTAATGGTTTATTACCTAAGTAAGCAAATATTTATTTAATTAGAAGCTTGGACATCTTTTTTGCCTAAACAAAATGCAGAGGCATTGACCCTGAATTGTCTTACACACCAGAAGTAAGCAGAGTTTAAAGCACCAAGTGCATTTGGAAGCAGAATAAGGAAACAAAAACGTCTCAAACCTTTAGCATAAACATAGATCAACTGTCATGTAGAGTAATGACACAAGACTTTCTTCAGTCAAGCCAGAAAAGATGGCACAGAGTCATCTTTGCTTCATGTTGAAGTAAAGCCAAGAATCGTCAGGCAGTTCTCAAGTTTGCTGTGTCCAGAGGAAAGGGGAAGGGAAAGGGAAAGGAGAGAGGGAAAGGAGTAAACTCTGCCCAGCACATTACAAGTGCTGGCAAGTGGGCAAGATGATGCAGGGATGTTTTACAGATTATTTGCACGTGGGCAAATGTGTAAAACAGTGCAAAGTGGAATGCAGGATAGCTGTGAAGTGCTTTAATCGGGTTTTATGTGTATGGAGCTGCCTGAAGAGTGTACAAAAGAGAAGACTAGAACCTGTGTAATTTGTTGGAGTGTTTTTTTTCTTGACATTGTTCTAAATCTGCTTCATTCCACTCCCCAGATGCACTGACATCTGTAACATCATAAGGCTCATGCAATCCAGGTGATTTCAGGACTCTTTCCTTCCTCCTCCAGGTCACCAGCTCTCTGAGGGGTGGTGGGACAGACAGACCCATGGCTGAAACACATCCAGGACACTTTTCCCCACTTGTGTTCCCACTCTGCAGTGCTCCAGGACTGCAGGAGCCACACGCTGTCCCTGCAGCCAGCTGCTCCAGCCATCAGCGTGACCATGGACCTCAGGGCTTTGTGCAAGACCTACTTTGTGTGACCTCAGCTGCCCACAGATAATTCCACAGCTCTGAGCAGCCACACCAAGTGAACCAAGCCGTGTCTCATCTGGCAGAAATGAGAGGGCAGGTAAGGACTCCCTAAAGGGAGGGATGGGAGATGCACAGGTGATAGAAAGTCATTTAAGGTCCTGGATAGACACGTAGGTTAGATTAGATACGCTTGGAATAGAGAGTTTAGCCCTTCAGATGGTTGAATTTCTTCAACAGTAAGCAAGTATTTTTAACCCTTAGGACCTTTTCTTTATAATTCAGCTTCCTCAGCTGTTATACAAGGTAAAAATGTATGTGCAGCTACAATGATTAACATTTGCAAAGGATCAGAATCTTTCCAGTATCTCCTTGGAATGCATTTCTCTCTCATTTCTCTCCCAGTTTTCTCTGGAATGACACCTGGTTTAGATGTCTTTTTGACTAACAAGGAATGTTTATTTATATAAATGCATTCAGTAGTTATATGCATACCCATGAATACACAAAAGCTGCCAGACATTCAAAGAAGTTGTTAGCATGGCTGCAGCACTACTGAAATCGTGCTGCATGACAAAAAAACCCTTCAAAACTATTCTTTTGTGGTATAGATCAACTTTCTCATAGTGTGCACTGGGAGTGTTAAAATAGATTTTTGTCTATGCAGCATCTAACACACTTGCAGAAGTCACTTAAGCACCACAATAATAAATAAGGTAAATGCATTGCAATAGTGAGATACTGAACCTGTATTACTCTTGCTTTGGTCATTGAATTGCCCACCATCATGAGGGGTTTTATAAAGGGACAGAAAATTGCCTTGAGAAAGGCTTTAACACCAGCCTTCTGTGATATTCCTTCATCTTTATGAAAAGGCATCAATTCATGCCACTATTCTTCACATTAGAAAGTAATAAAATCGAAAGGGTTTAAAAGAAAATATTGGTGAAACACTCATTAACATAATGCACAGAAATTCGTACAGCTGTGATAAAGACAATTAGTCACCATGGTTAAGGTTCAATTGCCTGAAAATATATTTTTTATATCCCCTTTGAGGATCTAAGGCTGCAAACCTGATTTTCATTTTAAAATGAAAACCAGGCCTGATGTCTCTCCCACAGGTCTGTGTGGATGTGTTGGAGACATTGGGGTGTCTAAGTGGCCTAAAGGCAAGATGAGGGAGCCCAAGGGCTGCCCAGTGGCAATGGTATCATTCCCTGTGAGCATGAGGAGGTACCAAACATTTCTGGCACAGAGCAGGCCAGCCAGGACATGACCTACAGAGGTCACTTGTGAAATCCTGTAACTTCTCCAAGGGGTGAGTACCTAATATTACCCAACTCAGCATTAAGCAACTTGAGTATTTACGTTGCTTCCCTGGGACAAGTTGCAAAATGTGCCACAACAAACCAAGATTCCCATTCTATGCAACATGGGGCTGTCTGCTCCCCTGCTCCCCTGCCCTGATTGCGAGCAGCACATCCAGCAAAAGCATTCTTCTCATGGAAAGTTTACACAGTTCTGTGCAAAAGTGGGCCTTGAAAAATAAAAATCAGACTATTGTTAAAGAACACCTCACTCTGGAAGAAGAGAGTGGACAAAACTGGCTTTTGAAAATATTTTTCAGACAGGGAAACAAAGCCCATTCCCAGATTCTTTCATGGTCATTTCTTGTATAACTGATGATGTAATTAGATATTAATTATAATTCTTCCCTATCATTAAAAAGTATGAGCAGAAAAAAATGCATACCTAACCAAGCAGTGCAATGCTTAAAAAATACATTAATATGTGGGGTAAATGTTATCAAAATCACTTCAAATCCAGCAGTTAATTTTAATTGTTAGTGAGTCATAGTCTAAAATTGCAAGCACAATCCACAAAAGCCAATGCTGTGTAAAACCAGAAGGCATCCTTGCAGAAACAGTGTCTGCAGAAATCTCTTAGGACACAGAAGTCACTAAGGGAGATCTATTCCCAAAAAATGAGAAGGTGGATCTGTAAGCTGGCAGACATCAGTTACTGAGAGCAGAGAAATACTAAAAGGCTTTTCTAATCTCCTTGTAAAATTTTCAGCACAATAAACTGAGGCAGAAATGAAGACTGAAGTACTCGGGTCGAGCAGCAGCTGTTGCACTGCAGCCTTGCAATACTCTACAACACTTGTACAATACAATGCACAGAGGTAATTTTGCACTCAGTCCAGGGGCTGAAAATAAATTTTGAGAATCAGAAAAATCCTTATGCATCTTGCAAAACTCTCACTTCCTTTATTACAATTCCAGGTTGTGGAAAGTATCCAGTGCAGCACATAGTCAATCTGTTCAGAGTGTTTCTTTCAGGCTGATATTTTAATGATTCCCAGAGAAATTAAGATGACAAACACTGATTGCCAAGTACCCTCTTCTCCTGTGGTTATGGTGATGCAAAAGCGAATTTATTAAAATGAGGAACAAATTTAAGGGCTTTTCTAATTCTTCACTGATTCTCGCACTCCTTTCTGGGACATCACTGGTTTATCATAGATGAAACAGAGAAAGGGGATTTTGTGTGCCCATCTTCTAAAAGAATGATGCAGAGCATAAAATAACAAAGTCCAGCACCAGAATTCTTTAGCACAGCTATAGCAGCTTCACAGTGATGATTCCTTGAATCGCATCTTTACTACTATAAAGTGAGTATATGCAAACAGATTCCTGAGATTATAGCACTGAAGTACTTGCAAGCATGTAAGAAAATCCTGAAGCTAGGATTTAAGAGGAAGCCCTCGTATTAAAAATTGTTAAGAATTCTTGTTATTTATTGATGACAAGAATGAAGCATTCTTACCTTTGGCTTTTGACTTTTCTCCTTATCAGACACATTAGATGGTTTTCTCTTCAGCATGTTTAGCTCAGGTTAATCCACTGGATGTGCAACTGCTATGAGTTTGTAACCAAACTAAGAGCAAGGACGGGCACTCCGGACATGCACATGGGCTACGCAGTTCCTTTTTCTGTCAGGATGTGACTTCACACAGCTGCCTTGCTGCATGGGGGAGTAAATTGTGTTCTTCCTTTGGGGAAGGGGTGAGGAAGGAAGGAGGAAGTGATGGGGATAAGAAAGAGAGAGGTGCACCAAGGAGATAAGCTGAAAATTAGGGCAGGAGTCAAAGTGAGAGATGCTTTACAACTTATCTGCTGCTGTGTCGCCATCAGGCCTCGGTAAGACTTTGGACAACCTCAAGAAAATAATTCTCATTTCCTCTCTCAGTTCTTCCCTCTCAGCCTTATGGCACTAAGTGCACCTTTATTTCCACCTGTGCTGGGACTTGTGTGTGAAGAAGGTGTGCTGACATTCAGAGGACCAAGAGATATTATTGATATCAGATGTGAGCTACACTGTGGGTGTAACTGGCCCCTAACTTCTCCATTCCTCTCCAGCAATGCAATAAAAGCAATGAGGTCAAAGGTTGCTGTTTGGTAGAGAAGGGAATTACCTAAAGCCATATTTTTCTTTTGCATGGTTAAATAAGTTCTTGGCATTCATCACAGAATTTTCCTTGATTTGCTGAAAAAGCCATGAGAGAAAAGGCAAGTCTTACAGGAGGCTTTAAACAAAGAGGCTGAAGGAAATGGCAGAGATCCTCTACAACCTCCTGAAAAGCAGCCCAAAAGCTAAAAGAAAGTGGAGTTATTAAAATAGCTTAAATTCCTCCTTCAGTTTGCTTGGATCTTTTTTTTCTTATCTTATAGAAACAAACAAAAGTCTAGAGCATCCTGAATAAAACTTATTTGTTGTGTATCATAGGTCACAAACCTTGAAACTATGAAATATTCACAACCTTTTGCTGACCAATGGAGGCAAATTCTGAGTTCCAAACCCCAAATTTTCAGGCTCCTCACAGTTCTTCAATTAAATCTTAATTTAAGATTACTACAAATGTAAAAGAAATATCTTAGTAAGTTGCAAGGAAGAGTTTCGGGCGTAACTGCCAAGAAATACTTCGTTTTTTGGGGGGTTTTTTTCAGAATTTTGTTATTTTTTCACAATTATCTTTTTCCAAGCAAGTATATTCTAAGCCACCTTAACTCATAATTTTGGCATAAATAAAGTCTCTTTCTCTCATATGAATATTCCAAGCAGTTGCACATCCAGGGATAAGGCATGCACATCAGATGAATTCCCATTTTTGTTTTGCTATTTGGATTTTTCTTTAAATGTTTAAGAGAAGTTTTGGAGGGTATTTTGGGTTCTGATGGATGGGCAGCTGGATGGACAGAGACTGACTGGTGAAGGATTAATTGTTATACACTAGTGGTATTGTGGGGTTTTCCTTTCCAGGCCTTTTAAGATGGAGGTTGGTAAGAAGGGGAGGAGGAACTGCATTTAAGGTACCAAAATTCAAATATAGCACAAAACTCTTTAGGTTAATGGGTTGCAGTGGACCATGTTTTGAACCTCAGCCCATGATGCTTCACATTTTAATCAGAGCAACACTAATTTCAACCAAAGCTGAATGTGAGGGTTTTATTATTGAAAACAACATATCCATCAGAGTTCCTAATAAATTAGATTAGTAATAATAATTAAATAATAACAAAGTTTAACTCAGAGATACTTTTTCCCTATATTTGGAAACGCCACCTGAAACAACAGTATAAGTTTCTACGCAGAAGGAGGTTTTACCTTGGATATTTAATCAGCCTTAGTAATTCAGTAGGGCCAGAAATTGTTACAAAAGCTGTATGTATGTTTAATAGTAATTAAACTTGATTGTTATCGCCATAGATTTTCATTGCAGTATATTGGTTTTCTTTTTAATCTGACCCAAATATAAGGATTAAATCAGACTCTGCTGATCATTAGACTGTGATTTCCTGTCTCAGGCCACTGCTAAAATCTTCATGATTAACAAAATGGGAACTCAGCTGAAGAGTAATATATGAGCTTCCTTTCTGTAGAATATTTATTGTTAAACAGGAAGAAAGAGGCTATTTCAAGAGATATAGTACCCACCCATATCTATTTCCTTTCCTCATCCACATATCAGAAAAATTATAGCAGCTTGAAGGCTGACCTGATTATGTTCTTGCCCTTGGAAGGTTGACCCACCAGTTTTAAAAAGTAACAAAGTGAAGAAAATCAAACATGTATAACATTAAGTTAATTTAGTTAACCATTATCTTTCAAAAGGAGTTCTTTTGAATTAAAAATTAATAATAAGCTTGGTGCTTATATCCTCTGTATTTGAAGCTAATTTTTCAAAGGGGAATGAATACCTGTGTAAAATTAAAAGAAAAATTCTTATACTTAGTTTTCTGTTGGACATGACTGTATGCAGCTTATTTCATTTCCTTGCTGGACTTTGAATCTGATCCAAATCCTAGTGAAATCAATAGAAGTTTTTCAGGTAAATTTTACGGGGCTTGGACTGACTCCTCTATCCTGAAACAACCAGGCAATGTCACTCTTTTATCTGGAAAGGCTTATAGGCAAAAAGGCTATCCACTTAAAAATAATTAAGATGACCCCATGAGAATGATTCCCATTGCCATTATATTTATAAAAGGCAACATCCCTTATAGCTTATTATTATCATTACTCACTTCTAATGAATGGGCTGTGATGAATGGTCCTGGATGTTCAAGTGCTTTATGTGCCTCCCTCCCACATGGTATCATATTCCCTCAGGGGCTCCATCCAGTCACCTTCCCTGGGAGGAGAGATCTCTTCCAGACTAAACTGCAAGAGTAAACTTATCCTTGATTATTCTGATAAAACTAGAAAGTAAGGCATGAAGTAAATTGAAGGGTTTAGCACACTAGTCACCTGTCAAAAAGCAAATGAAATGAGACTTTCTCTGGTCAAGTGTAACTGGACACTCAGAGATACCTGATTTCCCTAATACTATGCAAGCCCAGAGTGTCTTAGTCTATTTATTTTAATTAAAAGAAGACATATTTTGAACAAGAAAGGAACCTGCCTTCAGCCTGTGGTTTTATGGCCCTGTGTCTGTCTCCCTGTGCCACCTAACTCAGATATTGCAGAAATCTCAGAATAGCAAGTGAAGCTGAGTGAATAATTTGCAGTGAATAATTTACGCAACAAATTTAATCTTTATTTCCTCAAGGAATGTTCGTGAGCAGAACACAATTTCCTCAAATGTATTAATTATGGGCCAGAATTTAGCTAGATACTTCCCTCTCCTGGTCTGATTTGAGCCAGCCACAGGTACAGTCACTGCTAATCCTCAGCAGAGCTCTCTCCAGAAATTACCACAGCAAAGACTCTTCAGAAACTAAAAGGAACAAGGGTGGAAAAGTGAAATCAAGCCATTCCTCTACTGACAACAACCCATGAAAGAAAACAGAGGTTGAAGGCTGGGCTGTACCTATTTAAACAACACATTCAATTTTAATACCAAAGATCAAGGCTGTGATTTTTCCACTGAGATGCTGAGGAATGGAACTGGATGCTTAAAGCCCCATTTTAAGACTTCCACACTATCTGAAAACTCCTCATCCAGGACTTAGTATTGAAAATTGATCCAAAATACTCAGGGACTTCACACAACAAGGTGTATGATTTCCTATTGAATAGGCTCTCATGTGCTTTCCTCATCAGGAATAGAAAATGGAGAAGCTACAGAGTCTTAGAGAGACAGGACATGGTTAAAGAATATTTTCAGCATACAGTTTTGATTTGTGGCTTGATTTGTGACCCTATATCAAGAAGACTCCTATCCCATACTAAGTATAATACTTAAGAAATCTGGCTATGCAGGAAAGTGAATAACACCTAAATTGTGCTGCAAAAACTTTTTTTTTTTTTTAATTATTTACTTTGGGTGGATTTTAATGACATGCATAAAATGAAAAGGCATAAGACACCACAAAGAGTGAGAGTCTGAGCATGTTTAAACAACAATCAGGATACAGAGCAGCAGAAATACCCTCATCATACCAGGTCTCAGGAAATGTGATTTTGGCCTCTCAGACTATTTCTCTTCCTGGAAAAACTGTTACAGTGATTCTTCCTTCTTTTATGCTAATCCTTTGCCTTTAAGGTCAATGGAGTCATGAAGAATTATGGCAGCGACAGGCTATAGAACACCCCTACCAGAGTTTAAAGAAGTGTCTGGTCCAAAAGAGTGGTTGATGCTCTGTGAGTAAGAAAAAGTGTCTCATTGCCAGGCCCTCAGACTGTGCCCTTGGCATGTTCCCAACACCACCTGGCCTGAAGGGAAATTGAAGTACTAGGAACTTATCTCAAGCTTTGATCCCAACACATTCTCTTGCATTAGCAGTAGATGAACAGATCAGTCATACCTACACTATGTCAGGTTAGCCCCAACACTAATAAAAATCTATACTACTGTGGCATAAGGATTCTCAAGGAGATCGGCTTTCACCTATTGAACAAATCCCTTTCCTATTAGCTTGAAGAGTAAGAGACAAAGTTGTGTCTATATCCTCCAGGTATTCCTGTTGAGAAAACTCAAAGTCAGCAAGGTTGGTGCCTTGTAAAGCAGAAGCCACAGTCTTATCCAGCATCCGTGTAATAATTCGCTACAGAAATGTGCGTCACTGGTGGTTTTCCTGTACAATTCCTGTACTCTGCAAGCAGGGTACACTTTACAGGCTGTGATGAACAGCAGAAAGCCACTGGCAGGATGCTGCTGCTGTGAGTTCAGATGTGCAGGGGAGAAGCCACGCTGTTTCTCAGAGTGAATGTTAAAATCAAGGCTACACTGCAGTGCTCATACCTAGAACATCTCAGTGGATTCTGTTAGTGAATGCTGTGATTACTAATCAGCTACAAGGGCATTTTATCCCACAGTATTTTCAGGCTTGTATGACTTGTTTTATAGTCAACCAGCTAAAGCTCAGCCTCCCAGAAATGCATTTACAGATAAATAGTGACGGTTGCTTTGCACATCTATTTTAAAAGCTCAGCTATGAGATTTCTAATAAAAGAAACTGATATAAAAGTAAATTTAGGCTCTCTGTTTTGATTTCATACACAAAACATGACACGCTTCATTTGGTATTTAGAAGACCAGCTTCATACAGGAGCACTAGCAGTGCAGCAGGGGATTTTATCAAGGTACATACATGATGTCTGCCAGCCTATCTCTGATTAGAATCAAAATCAACAGAAGTAAATTCTGATTAACTGTAATGCCAGCCTTCTGTCAGAACACTCTGCAGTTGGAACCATCTTCTCCCAGTAAACATCTCCTGCTGAATTTCTTCACTGGTGTCAGAGTGTCACATTGCTGTGCCATCACAGTGTTAGGACTGCTATGGAATGGCTAACAGGAAAAGGAATAACACAGCACTCTGCACATCCATTCACTTGCAGTGCTTGGATTTCCTACTGATTCTAGAGGAAAATGTTGTTCTCCCTTTCTCCTTTAACATGGTTTAAAGTGGGTGAAAATTGTAATTTGGAAGTGTCTGAGTGGGACAAGACGGTTTTATTTGTAATTGGTTTTAAAAATCTATTTCTACCCATTCAAATGATGTGATACCTGACTGATAGCCAGCAGAAACAGAATCTTCATAATGGAGGAAAGGTGATCATTTGCAATCTTAACCTTCCCTTCCCTCCTCCCCTCCCCAACTTCTGTACCAGACCTGTAGGCTTATTGTAGCAAAACTTAATTCAGGCGCTAACATTACTGGCAATATCTTCAAAATCTGGCAGGATGTGGGTCAAATGGGCTCCATCAGTAGACCTGCCAAATCACACACACTGGGAATGGGGCTTGAGAGGCTGATTTTAAATTCCAGTAATTTCACAACTATAAGGCACACTTCCGGGTTGTTGGCAAATTTCCAAACTTTGTCCATATATAAGGTGTCCCGGACTATAAGGCGCACTTTTTTTTTTCAGCGAGGATCCAGGCGCAACAAAGTAACAAATTAGTAACGGAATCACGTGATCGCGGGGTTTACTGGCAGGTGCTCAATTTGCAAACAGTACTCACGGATCGGTGCAGCCTTTAAACGCAGCCCCAGGTGCCCTCCCCATGCTGTGGGCCCCAGCACTCCCGCTCGCCCCCGGCGCTGGCTGCCACGGCTCATGCAGCTGCCGCAGCTCGGCTCGGCTGGCACAGCTTGTCGGGGCTTGCACTTCCGGATTGGCAATTTCCAAACTTTGTCCATACATAAGGCACACCAGATTATAAGGCGCACTTCCGGGTTTTGTTCAAAATTTTAGTCAAATGGGTGTGCCTTATAGTTGTGAAATTACTGTACTTCCAGTTCTGAACCTCAGTGTAGGGCAGCCTGGCTTGTGCTCTGTGCTTGTCTGGCAGTTGTAGGAGGTTACCTGGATCCATCCAGGATAGGAGTGAGGGAGGCTGGGCAAGCTGCAGCCACACTGAGCTCCCTGACAAAGAAGAGGAGATGCTTTTCCTGCTGGATTTTGGCACCAAGGATTGGCAAGGTGATTGCTGCACCCTGTGCTGGTCATGACTAGAGGATTTCATGGGATGCTTCAGGCTGTGGCTGAATGGTCACAACTGGAAAAGCTGCCCCAGGTCAGCTGAGCCTCACTAACAGGGTGGGGACTTGCTCTCAGCCCCTCAACAAGAAGTGAAGCCTATAAATTTATTTCCTTAAGGATTTAAGATAACGTGTTTTATCTCAGGCTGTAGGCTAAAGGCACTCACAGGGACAGCCACAGAGCTCAGTATGTTTAAGGTAATTACTTATGTATCAGTAGCTTGTCTTTGGGGAAACAAGGGAATGGAAATAGAAGGCTGTCTCCAAAACTGCGCTCTGTAGAAAGAGATTAATGCTTTTTACCTCTTCACAAACATCCCACTTTTCTTCCATATTCTGTCCACCAATCTTCACCTTTTTTCAATCTATTATGAGCTTTTGACTCATACCATGCATACCTCTTCTCTAGAGAATGTTATTACCATCTCTTCTTACCTATATGATCTTTGGTTTTTTTCTATCACATGTATTTTATGTGGTTTCTGTCTCCTTTGCCTTACTGCTGTCACAGAAAGCAGAAGTTGATGAAAAGGCAACAAAACTTTTCCTTCAAAAAGCCCCATGACCTGATAAAGGTTCTACTGAGCTACAGACAGCAAACGGGAGAGGATCCTCACACCAGGAGGAAACTCTGAAAGTTAGATTTAGGCCTCCTAGTTTACAACAAGTTATTTTTGTTTTTTTAATATTTATATACAGTGGTGGAGAGAAACATTAATATTATGCTCTTTGGGGCCGAACACTCCTAGAGGTGGAAGGAATAATACCTAAATCCATAAAAAATCAGCACCCTTATATACCACACACACCCAAACTCACTACAGGAAGAAAACAAACTTTTGAAGCCAAGAAAAGGCAGAATTAATGCTATCTATGATACCTGATTCTCATCCCTACACGTGTGTTTCATGGTACAATTTTAATAAGACAGCTTTAACATTTACCACATTTTCTATACAGAATGTCTGTCTAATTTAGTGCAAACTACGGACCTGAATGATAGTGTCAGAGCCTGCAAATAAACTGAACTGCTGCCCTGCTGGGGCACAAGTTGGAATGTGCATCCTTGCTCATGCAACAACCACCTGAGAACACACCATCCCCATTTTGTAAATGAAGCCTGAGGCAGACAAGTGAAGTGATTTGTCTAATTTCACACAAGAGGTTTGTAGCAGTGCAGGGAATTGAATCTGCATTATCTACATCCTTAATCACTGGATCATGATTCATGGGTTTAAAGAAGCTATGCTGCTGCAAAGAACTGGAGTAAGGACTTATTTTGTCATTCCAGTTCAGGCAAGCACTAAGAAATTGTGTTAAAAGTTATTTACTTTGCAATTGATCATTGACTGCATGTAATTCTCAGGTTGTGACCCTGTGGTTAGATGTGCAGAAAATTTGAGCAATTACAGCTGCAAGCAAAGTTTGGGGAGTTTGATTTCATGTCTTTCAGACTGGAAAATCTGAATACTACCCTGCCATAATTTTTAGGGGAATTGTGTCGAAGCATAAATGTGAAGAAGGAAATCCAGGTATTAAAACACTTACACAATCTAGAACTAAATATAGAAACCCTCAAGATATCTGCAAAAGTTTCTGCCTCATGATCTTACACTATCTGAACTCTTGATTTTCCTACTTCCCACACAGTTTGTCATCATTTCTTGTACTATGCAATCAAGATAAGTTTAAGTAGAAGCGAACAAGAAGTTTCACATCATTTAACCTAATTAATTTGGTTATTTGCTAAAATTATCCAGCCAGATTTCTTCAAATGGACTGAAGGGTAAGCACCTCCAGCAAGAATTACGTTATGTTCAAGTTTTCAATTTGCTTTCCTTATGCATTAGGGAAGGTGAACTTCATCAATCAATTAAATGCCTACAGAAAAACGGTCCAGAAATTTCATGACTTTAGGTGAATTGCTTTCAAAATAAAAGTGAGTACTCAGATACAAATCAAAATCACTGTCCATTTTTTTCTGAAAAGCCCTGGTTTTCCAATGATCTGTCCATGTATCTGAAAGTATTTAAATGGCAGAATTACAGGTGTGTCCACTCTGTGCTCATTGTTTCATTTCCAGCCTTATTTTTCAGGCCCCATTCTTGTTCATTTTACCCACAAATATTTTTTCCAAAAAATATGAACACAAGTTTTGACATTAAATTTTCAGTTTCTAAAAACAAGCATGGCATTATGCAAGACACGCTCTGCTTTTGGAGAACGTCACAACAGAAGTGCTTCTTTTAAAGGGCGTTGAAACACATTTATTATAATAATGCTGCAGCCCTGGGAACCTTAGTACCTTTCTGGCACTGAAAATCCTCACTCTTCCATTTATGCCATTGCTGAGCACATGGGACTTTCCCTTCACTTCTGTGTGAGGAAGATGAAAACAGAACTAATTTCTTCTGATTTATGAAAGGCTTATTCACAAATAGGCTTTAGGGAGCACTTTATACAAAAATTATTTACCAAAGAGAGTAACAAGCTTAATCAACACTCACAAGAGAAGCAAGCAAACATAACCAGATATCTCAGAACTTCCAGAAAACTGATGTCCCCAAAAGAAGAGCCATCTGACTCAGCTAGAGGAGAAGACAAGGAGTATCGAGCACTGTGGTGTGCACTGCCAGCCACCACTCAGCTATTCTTGTAACTTAAGGTCAGTAAGGATCCTGTAATCATCCTCAGCTGTGGCTTCCTTACCAAAGCTTCAAAATCCTTGCCTAATTAGCCACATGGGTAGCACTTTAATTTCAGCTTCATTAGGGATTCTGAGGAAATCTGGAGCTAAGCTTGCTCGTCCTCCTGCATGAAGATGAGCACGCACAAAGTGCGCACTGAGCTACTTCAAGCACAGTGAGGATTAAACATTTTGGCTACAAATGGGGAACTTGTCCCCAACTCAACAAGCACAAGATCTAGAAAATATTTAGGTTTCAACAGTGAATCTACACAGAAGTAAAACTGCATTACTTTGTGTGAGAAGATAAATTGCATTGTAAAAATTTAAAAAGTTGCCTGATGGTTTCATTGGTCAAAATGTCCCTGCCAGCACCACAAGCTAATGCATTAGCACAACACAGCCTGAAAACATAGCCTGTATTAGCTGATTCATTCAGCAAGAGATCAAGCAGAGTGATGTGTTGGGGTTTGGGTTTTTGGGGTTTTTTTCCTTTTTTTTTTTTTTTTTTCTTGCTTTGTATGGTGTATGGGAAGAAATAATAGTCTTAATTAAATTCTTCTTTTTTAATAAAATCACAGCAAGAAGAATGTTTTTTATACTGGACAGACAGCAGATCCACATAAGGATGATATTGTAACAGAGTAAGTAAATAAAGCTGCAGATAGGCAATGCAATCTATTTCATTCAGTATGCAAAAGTGCATAATTTTGGCAGTTTTAAAGCAGGCTAGCAGGAAGTTATCCTTTCACCAGACAGTTTGTTACCAACAACTTCACTTATCTTAATTATATTTCGACTCTTAATCATGTTTCACGAAGTAGGTAGCACTCTTGTTTTTCTTTTGAGAATTCATATGCTATTTACAAAGAATAAGTCTACCAAATACACAGCTTTCCCTGCAATTTCATTGGTCACATTGCCCCTCATACTACATTCATGACAGTAACCTAAAATCTTTCATTTCTCTCTCTAGCTCTAGCTGTGCAGGACCTAGCAGCTATGTCAGAAGCAAGCCCATGAAATATGCTGAGGTGAATTGCAATGTTTTTCTGCAGTTATCTGTAACAATATTAAAAATGTTGTGGTATTCTAAAATATCTTTTAGTGCAGGTAAATTCACTTCATTATCGTTCTGCCTCATATATACCAGCAAGTATTAGCAATCCAACCTCACAAAACAGCCTGGAAGTTTGTAGCAGAAAAAGTTTGGGCAGCTTTTTGGTAGAGTTAGATATTTGTGCCTCTAAGATTAATGGAAAATATGATATCATTCCCTACATAGCTATGAAAATTCTAGTCAGGTATTAAAAATAAAAATAGGACAAGAGTTACCATAGTGAAGAATAACAGCATCAGATTTTTCACATTTCTTAAAACCTGCTTTAAGACTGCATGTTCAAAGTCATCACAGATGAGGACAACAAATTTTTGCGTTACTATGCAAGAAATAGCAAAAATCACTGTAGGAAGTGGAATGGCAGTGGCAGATATTTGCTATCAGCACAGTGCAATGGTGCATCTTTAGAGAGGCCGGACACCCTCCCAGTTTCCTGTCTTCCCAGCACAAAGCTTGAGAGAAGAAGCCTTGCACTTGAAGAGGTGATTTTCTCTCACTTTTTGTATTTAACTGAAACAAGCCCTATAGTTTTTACAAATTTGTTGCTGTAACTGTTTCTTGAATAAAGGTCCCTGTGACAGTAGAAAAAGTAAAACTCTACAAACTCTGAAGCATCAGAAAAATTACTGTTCTTAAATTCACTAGCATTTGTGTGTTTTTATTCCAAGTCCATATTTTTCTTTGTATTTCCAGGAAAAGTAAACATTGAAAATTTAGTTGTGGCTCTTGGCTTTTCATCAGTTTAAAAAACAAAGCCATTCAAATGTCACCAGCACTTTTCTACAATACATTTGCATAAATCTCAATCCCTACCCACACACAAATTCTTAAAATTCAAAATAAGTTTTCACGAGGTTCTGGAACCAGGTTTGAAGGGGGAAAAATGAGTGCCTTTTTAGGACTGTACTTTTTGTCTGTCAGTTCCTGTATATCCCATGTCTGCAGTCTGAGGAGCATGGGGGTGTTTCTAGCTGTTTCTTTACCTTGCAAGAGAGGTGCTGAATGCAGAGGGAGAAGGGTTGAGCTGGTGGACCAATGGGGAGAGCAGGGTAACCACTGAAATTAGCTAGAATGTTATAAAAAGCAAGAAGAAACCTGTTGACGGCCTTGTAAATTAAGATATGACAAGATGAAAGAGAAGCTGCTGGGGACAGTTTCATATCTTAGGAAACAAATCGTGTTTTTATGTTTTAGGCACAGCTTGTCACCTGAACGTGCATGTCTTAATTGGTTTTGTTTACTGCCTTTCAGCTGCCCTTTATCTCTTCCCTGGGCAAAGACTTTGGCCCTCAGCTTGGCTACAGCTGAGCAGGACTCTCTAACACCCACAGAAAATAGATTTATACTTGGTGAGGATCTGGCTTCCTACCTTGTCACTGAAATAGGAACAAGAGCTATAGAGTATAAGAGGACCACTTATTACTGACAGTGAAGCAGCCAGAGTGACCGGAGTTGAAAATTGGTGTCTCAGAAAAGCAATTTGGGGATTTCCAGGCATTCTTTTCAGTGCTATATTTGTGCCAAATGAGGATTCAAAATGCAATTGAGAAAGCTCTTCTAAGGCATGTTCAGGTGTCTCTCAATAGAGAGGTATTAGCTGAAAAAAGTGAAAACTGCAGAAAACAGTCAAATTGCTTAAGAAAATTGAGCAGTCAGAAAGTCCATTAAAGCCCACAGCATTCTGGTGTGCAGCAGAAACTGCTGGCTGAAATGGAGCAGAAATCATCCCACAGCAATTCTTCTGGGCAGTGCAAATACAACTTTCAGCTTTGGAGCACATTTTGCTAGAGAAGAACACTCTGCCCTGTTTGTTTATTGCCAGCTGTCCTTACCCTTCCTCCCCACTCCACTAGGGAGCAGGGATCACTCACTGGTATCACAGACACCCAACACCTGCACGAACCTCCAGGCAATATCCATTTTGGGGAACCAAAATGATGAGGAGCAGAGGGCAGGGTGAAAGCAACCACAGCAAGGAAGCAAGGCTGACATGGGGCAACCAGCAACCAGACCCTGCTATGTAGGTATGTACAACATGTCAGGAAAAGTTAAAGTAAGGAAATGTATAAAACCAGGCTGACAATTAGTGTTTCTTCAATAAAAAGAATGAGTGTCAAACTAGCCTTGTCTCCTAGGAGTCAAGTGGAGATGCTGAGAAATGGTTTGTCTGACTAGGAAACAAGCCAGACCAGGAGGAAAAGGAAAAGCCACAAGGTCACTGAAATGGCACAGGACCATGGCAGTAACAGCAGGGTAAACATAATTGTGATAAGACCATAAAACTTTCCTGAGAGGAATATGGAGAGAATGAACACAGGAATTGGCATACAGTCTTTTGCAGTTTTCCCAAACTTACTGTTCATTCCACCACAATGTAGTACATTCTCATCAGATAGAAGCCAATCTTTCAAAACTTTGTAATCTCCTCTTAACCTGAAAATGGAAGAGAAATTGTATCTTCCTCTGCAGTACCTTTAGATGTTTTTTCTTTCTCCTCACCAAAATCCCAGGTCTTCGTAGTCTTGGGAAATGTCCCTCATATTTCATAGTCATTGAATGACAAACACAGGTTACACCAGATAAACATTCTTATGGTATCAGTGACTAAATCCTTTTTCTGTAAAACTTAACCATGCTGCTAAGGTGTGTGAAGAAGAGAAACCCACTTCCAGTAACTCTCTGCTGATTTGTCTCCAACAGAGGATGTTGTCTCCTCTCCCTTTCCTGTAAAGGAGGCCTGGGTGATTCTACAAACACATCTTCCATATTTCACAGGTACTGGGAGAGTGGATGGGTAGGCCAGTGATGTAGCATGTTAAGGTATCGATGGAGAGGAGAAAAGGACTCATCTGCATTTCTTCTCTGTGTCTCAGACTGTCCAGGATAGTTTGGGATCTCTTTTGTGAAGAGGACCTCAGCTGTGACCTCGCCATGCTCCTCTGTGCCTTTCAGGTCCATTCAAGCCTAGCAAGTTCCTGCAGTTTGCAACCTTCTGACTGTAGATTTTTCCTGCCTTAGGAGGTTGCAAAAGTCTTATGCAATTATACAGACTGAGAAAAAGCAACAGAAGGCTGAAAGAGCTTGAATTAAAGTCATACAGACATGGCACTTCTAAGTATACTGGTTTGTTAGGGTAGTGAGTATCTTAGCATACAAATGACAGAAGGGCAGCTTTTAGTAAATACACACATAAAAAAAGGAAAAAAAACTAGTCTGAGACAGACAGCTTAACTCTTTTCTGCAGGGCTAAGCCTGCGGAATAAAAAGAAGTACAAAAACCCAATAACTTTTCCCATTGGGGTCAAGTGGTTGTTAAAGTGGTGTCTGGACAATCTTTTCTTCCATCCTCTGCCTGCTTTTCAGCTGATTCATAACATCACAATCATCAGTCCAGATCTCCCAATATACTTTGTGATAAAAGGAAAATATGCAGCACATTAGTTACTTTATCCAAGCATGCAAGAATATTTTTCTCTTTTTTTCCCCTCAAGTAGTCTGTATTTTTTTAAACATACTCTTTCACTTTCTAAGGAAGAACTATTTCTAAATTACATCTCTCTGGAAAGAATACCAGTAACAATAATTTAACATGGCAAGTTGACTCACCAAAAAAAGCACTGCTTTATGTTGCTCTTAGCAAAATTTTGACCTACCACTAATTATAATTCAAGAAGCTGAATGATAAAAATTTATACATACTTAAAAAAAAAAAAAAAATGACCTGTGGTTAACTCTGCACAAAGATTCTAATGGTGGCACCATGGGATGGGTGGAATGTGAGTGGTCTGCAATATTCCTGTGCCAGAGGCTGTCCAGCTAATGCAGGTGGTTACTGGAGCCTTAACTGGGGGAGGCTGAAGGAAGAGTAGCCTGTGGGAGCTGAAGATGGATATGGTTTTTGGAGTCTGTTCTCACAGTCCTTGCCTAGATGACCTCCATCAGCCTTTTCACTGGTTTGGGTGACAGAAACTGGCAATGTGAAGCACCATAAGGGGGCTGTGTAAACTGCTGATGGGAAGAAAGGAAGAAGGAGTCAAGTGAAGAAAGGTGTCAAGGGAAGAAATTGGAGGAAGGGAATTAGGATTACTCATATTTTGTCTCTCTAAACAGCAATCTGTCATGGAGATTCATGTCTTTCCTTGTGATTACAGGAGAGCACTACTTAATTTACTATCTGCCATTCAAGCTTTAATAAAGGCCAGGCCAAATCAGCTTTGTGGACGTTGCTGAGATACATCTGGATCATATTTGTCTGAGCTAGATATTTGTCTGTCCCCCAAGCCAGATCAGCAGCAGTTTGCTGATGGAAAAGCAGGGTCTTGGATCTTTGTTTTGCATCTACCAGTTTGGTCTCAATTCAGGACATACCAAGAAGCATTTTGATTGTTCATCTCCAGCTCTCTCCTACACAACTTGGTGCAGCAGAGACAACAGAGGAGTTACCAAGTGAAGGAAATGAAACCATACCTTCTTTCTCACAGAATAGGGAAGAGTATTATGGAATATATTGGTTTTACTCTAATAAGTAAATCAACATCAGAAAGAACATCTGCACCACCCCCTCTGATTCTCTCATAGTAAACCACCATTGTCTGCTTTTTGATCCTTAAACAGCAAAAATGAAAATCCAGCCTTTGTAAACTTCAATTGACCCAGCTGGTAGAATGAAGATGCAAAGAATGAGATGTCTTGCCATTGGCTGTAATCTAAATCTAAAGACCCTAAGCCCACAGAGATACATTAAAGTCAGAGAGCCTGTCAGGAAGGCAGATGGCAAAATAAACAATTCAGGGGAAAAAAGCACTAAATCCCTTGCTGGCACTTAATAGCAACATGGGTAGGACAAATCTCACCAGGGTAGGGAACGTTTGCAGCCTGTCTGTGACAAAATGAAATAAAATTATTTGAATTGACACTTATGTTCTCATAAATCTGACTGACACCTCTATCACTGTTATTACCTGGGACTTCAGCCTTCACTTGGGATGCTGAAAGCTGCCTGCAGAAAGGTGCCAGGCATAAGATGGAGCCCAGCATCCCTGATACAATTCACTTTCTCTAGAGAGCCCGATTTCCTGGCATGCAAGGGCACTCCCCAGCTTTTGTTCACAGCTCCCAGCCCATTTCTGCCAACTCTCTGTCCTGCAGGTCTGTCTGCAGGTGCTCTCCCTGGGAGTGTGCAGGGCTGAGGCTGGCCAAGGTTTCATTGCTGCATCTCCCTCAGCTTTTTCAAGGGGTAGTTTCCTTTCTTTCTTTTTCTAATTACCCATCAGTCAAAGTTTTAGACTCTGTTTTCTACATCAAATCCCAGGAAAATCTAGATAAATCCCACATTTCAGGTCCTGCCTGGTATGTCAGCCACTGTGTCATTGAAAAGGAGCTGAATTACCTCCTCCCTGAATTCAGAAATGTGGCTGCTGTACAGACTCACATCTATTACCTTTCTCATGCTACATTGGCACATGTCACAGACCATGCTGCTCTCAGCAGGACACTCTCTGCTCCAAGGCTGTGCTTGCTCTGGCCTCCATTTGAGCACTCAGCTGGCTCAGATTTCAGCAGGTGTCTCCCCGCCTGGGTTTAGGTGCACTTTCCTGGGAGCTGGTCTTATTTCACAGTGAGGGACAGCTCTGTTCCTGGAGCACTGTAAAGGGAACAGGCACAAAGGGGAAAGTGGCTACTTTTTACTGCTTCCCTGATGTATTTCACTCTACCAGTCACCCTCCAAGTGCTCACCACTCTGTGGAGTGCCAGAAGGCCTGCTGTGCCCAGTGAGGAGAGGGAGAAAAGCCTTGTTCTAAAGCCAGTGTCTATATTTTGTATATCTCACCACAACGAGTTTCTCTTGGTTTTGTTCTTCTAGTTTTGAATACCCCTTTAAAAAAAAAATGCAGCAATTAAAATACAAAAACCTCCTGCACAGATCTATCCAAGGAAGATCATTTCAGACCAAGATTAAACTCTGCTTCTTTGGTTATGTCCCTAGAATTTGCTGCCACATGGGTAATTGCAAAAATAGGTTCCACCAGCTGCACAGACCAAGAAGGCAGAAACACAAATGCCTCTGCAATCTCTGACATTTGCCTAAATAAGTCTAGTGTCCTTTACTAGTATTGCAGTGACCTCCAGGAGCCTGCTCCAAGTCCATTGGCTTCATTGTCCCTTACTGACTTAGCCCAGACTTTCAGAAAGTTTTCTAAGCCTGGAAGGATGAGTATAGTACAGATGAAAAACCAAAAAAACATGAGTGTGCTGATGAGAAACTGAATAGCCTAGAGCCTTCCATCTCTAAGCTGCTGATGTCTGCATGGTTAAAAATGAACTACCTAGGGCTATACGAACCCCTGGTGTTAGCCTGAGCAATGCACTCACATCCATTTACCTGAAATCTAAATTTGGTTTATTGCATTTCATAACCACATGGAAGATGACAGCATCTCTTTAATGCTGAATCATTGCAAAAAGTTTCCAATTTTTATGCATATCAGCACAAAAGTAACCACTTCCACTTACCCAGGAGTACTGTAGATCCATATCAGTTAGGGAGTATGTAAGATGTGGCTGGCGAGAAGAACAAGTACAGTTTTCCCATTCTTCTATTTTTGAAATTAAAAAGTCACAAGGACAGAGCTGGTTGTCAGGAAACGGCTTCCAGTCGCTCCACAAGTGAAACTCTGTTTCAGAATGGATTGAAATAGTTCCTAAGTTATTAAGTCTGGAAGTGTATGAGCGGCCCAGAGACGCAGAAATAAAATCCGTCCTGGTCTCAGTCTCTTCTTTTCTCCTTGTGCTATCTCTCCACGTCTTCTTTTCCTGAGCTTTTGTCAGCTTCATGCAAGAAGTTAGCGCTTCTTCATCCTCTTCAGAGAGACAAGCATCTTCTAAGGCATCTTTAAAAATGCAAATACTTGTTAGACTATGCTGCAATTCATAGAAAAAGTAGCACACTTTTTTTTTCTTTTATTTAATAGCTGTCTTTCACTCTGTATAATGAAAAACCAAGGACTCTGTTGAAAAATTAACAACAAAAAAACTCCCAGAAAAATCCCCACGAAAAAACAAACAAACAAAAAATTGCAAAACCAAACAATCAAAAAGAAAAAAAAACCCAAACAAACCTCCAGCAAAACCAAAACCATATTATGATAATTAGGGACATGGAAAGGATTTTGTACTGGGTCAGGAATCTGAGTCAAAAGTGAGATTTATTCTCCATTTGGTATATTCATCCTGTTCCCTCAAAGGTGTGGAAAATTTTATTAGTTCTGCCCTTGAAAATTTGCTAACTGAACGTCATATTGCTGGTACTTTCAGAGGGCATGAGTTGAGCTGGAAAAGTTCAGAAAGCTTTCTAGACTCTCCCACCCTTTATATGTATGTTGTAGTTACAAAGTACAGTAATTTCACAGCTATAAGGCGCACCCTTTTGACTAAAATTTTGATCAAAACCCAGAAGTGTGCCTTAGAATCCGGTGCGCCTTATATATGGGGAAAGTTTGGAAATTTTCCAACGCTGAAGTACGAGCCGCAAGCCAAGCTGCGATGAGCCGCAACAAGCTGTGAGCTGAGCCAAGCCAAGCCAAGCTGCGCCAGCTGTGAGCCACGAGAGCCGCGCCAGCCAACGCCGGGGGTGGGCGGGAGTGCTGGGGCCTGCGGCATGGGGAGGGCTGTGTTTAAAGGCTGCGCCGATCTGTGAAAAATGTTTGCAAATGGAGCACCTGCCAGTAAACCCCACGATTGTGCGATTCCATTACTAATTCGTTACTTTGTTGCGCGCGGATCCTTGCTGCAAAAAAAAAGTGTGCCTTATAGTCTGGTGTGCCTTATAGTTGTTAAATTACTGTAGTTGCTAAAATCTCTATTTCCTCATGTGTTTCAGCCCAAGCAGTGATTTGGCTGGAGCAGTAGTTCAGAAGAGAGTTTAAACTCATTTTGCTAATACTGGATTATAAATACTCATATAAACAAGGGCATTTTATCACCAATGCAAGCATTGTTAAAATAATGTTGGCAAAACAAGTTCAGAGGAAGAACTGCTGCACAGTCAGGTCAGTGATCTGCAGGAGACTCCAGAAAATCAGCTGAGGCCAGAATCAGTCCAGAATTCCTGGGTCTCACAGCCAGGTATAAGAATTACACAGATGAGAGAGCAACTTGCTTGTCACACCTCAGACCTTCCTGCACTCTCAGATGCTGCTGACCCATGGATTAGCACTGGAAATTATCTTCCTGTTTGTGAATTTTGCCTTTCTGAAATGTGATACAAAACTGGGGAACACAACGTGTGCCCAGCACTGAGACCCCGCTGTTATACAATTCTATTTCTCTCGAATCCCCACTTGCGAGATGTGCTGTTACAAAACTCCACCAGTGTCACAGGAAACGAGTTTTCACACCATGAGGAAGTCAGCCCTGCAGTGGTATCACTCTAACATCTCAGCTGGAGGTTCAGAATCGTGGGTGGTGAATGACAGACCAGGGCAGGGCTGTTTGCAGTTACGTTCAATCCAGTGTTGTTTGCCAAATGTTGGAGAGAATTCTGATGTGGTGCTGTACTTACTGAGGGGAACCAGAACGTGCTTGACATCTTCCAAGCTCTGTGTACTTGTTTTCTTTGTTCGGACCAATTTCTGCAATCTTTTTAATGTTCCCCTGGACTCAGCTTTGTTGTCTGGTTCTGTACCCTGCCAAAAAAAAAAAAATAAATAAAGAAGCCAAAACAAAACAAAAAATACATTAAAATCATTCAAACCCCAACAATAAAAACTAAGGGTAACATGATGTTTGTCCTGAGAATTACAAAGTATTGGATTCTAAGAACTGACGATTGACACAGTGCTTTTCCTTGCTTCAGATTAATAGGTTAAAAAAGGGGAAAAGGCAACTCACAAGAAACACCAAGCTTAGGCCAGTGCTCATATTGTTGTTTACATATCACTTTCCTTGAATACCTGAGCATTACCTAGTGAAATAAACATATAGCCACACCCCAAAAAATCTGAAACTGCCTTATTCATTCAGGCACTGTTATTATAAAATACTCTTAGTTATGTAAAATATTACTATTGTTATTATTATGTGTCTAGATACACCTTTCAGGGCAGCCTTCTTGGGTGATATAGATCACACTGATGTTGATGGAGCCTATGCTGACTTTCCTTGAGGATAGGACCCTAGGAGTCCTCCTCCTTTAATCACAATGATGAAAAAATTCCCAGAGTGGATAGCACTTGGGTTTAGAATCCCTCCTTCTCAGCAGCATGCCACATCCCATGAAATCTGCAGAGTTCTGGAAACTGGGAATCAACCACAGGAGCAGAGCAGGAAGGCAGAGAGTTGACACTTTTGCATGTCTCCACTTTCGCTTGTAAGCCATGGCTTCATCAGTGTCTTAGCTCTGCAGTGAATTTTGCAGCTGTCCCTGAAAGCTGCACATCAGTCTCAAAGCGCCACAAATGGAACTTGTTACAGATGAAATTAAAACCAAAGATGCTCCAGAAGTCCAGCTGGTGACCTCCAGCTACTGGTTGGTGCCCAACAGAGAGGATGTGAGAACAGGCAGAGCCCCCATAGGACACAGGGTGCACACCAGCTCACCATCTGTACTTTTGCTGTCCTTCACCTGTGTGTAGATTTCTTTCTTCTTCCAAATTCGAGAGAGCAGGGATGCACTTTTACCTTAGCTAACGAGAGAAACTGAGGGGCAGTTTTTCAGTCTCTCATTGTGAGATGTCTTTGCAAAATAAATCACAGTGGTTTAAAATGCTAATACTGCTCTCATATTAGATGTCTTGTATCAATAATAATTTGTTCACTTATAAGTAACGACACAAAAGCAACATGATGACTTTGATTTATGATCTGGGGTTTCCATCATGGAGACATCAAGATAAATGGAAGATAATCTATTCAGATAATTTCATTAATGGCAAACTCTAATCCTCTTTTCCTTAAAAGCACTCATTTCATAGAGTCTATTGTTAGGGAAAAGTCATAAGTGCTTAAATAATAAATGCAGTAACTCTCTTTCATGGAGAAAAAAGCTCATGCAGTATCAGCTGGTGGTGAGAAAGCTTTTAAATTTACAGTATTTTATTTTGGCTTCCCTAAGTATTTAAATATGGAACTTTATCTGCCTATCCAAATATTCTTTAATGTAGAAACCTGACAATCATGTGATCTGTGCTTTGCCGTAACCTATAGGTAAAGCTATCTATAACAAAAGAATTCCTGCATGAATAAGAACCAAGAATATTATTGATTTCCCTACTTAATGGGTTTTAGTGATGAAAAATCATGTCACATCACAAATCAAAATGAATTGTGTTAAAAAATAAATCACAGGCTGCCCTTTAGTTGCAAATAATTTGCATGAAGTGTGCAGGAATACTTAAGCACAAAAAAATATACATTTTAAAAATGCACTTCTAAAATGCATTACAGAAGAAAGACCTAAATTGTGTCTGATAAACTCTTTCCAGTTTATTCAAAGGTATTTTAAACACCTTAGAAATCTTTGCACAGTGAGATATTATGAGGATTAACCTGGTGAAATACAGCAATTTGGAAGCTAAGTGTAAAACACTGCTGGTCAGATTCCTGCAATCTCAGTCCTGTTGAGCCCTCTCTTTCCTGGTGCAACTGCATTAATTTCAATAAAACTACTTGCACAGCATGTCACTTTTCAGCATAAAGAGTTTAGTCATGGCACAGTCTAATCTCTGTGATTTTTCTTCAACTGCATTGCCTTTCCCAAATAAGTGCAATGATTTAATCATGACTACCAATGCCCTTAAATTCAGAGTATAGTGTAATAGTGCAAAAATTAATGTCTCTTCAATGTGTCCATGGTGCTAATTGTTATGGTACTATAAAAATGTTTGGAAAGTTTCAGTAATAACATGGCTGCACATAATTAATATGAAAATAGTATGTGATGATAGACAGCTTCTTGCTTTGTTTTAAAGAGTTCTGTGAAATGCACCAAATTTGGATACATTTTCTGTTAAAAAATGTCATTAAAGTCATGATCAACCAGTGAATAGAGAAGCACTGTGCAGACTTTTTTTGTGTGCTCCTGCCCATATGTATCTGACCTTTAAATATTCCCATGATGTTGGTCTGGTATTCCAACTAGTTTAAAATGAGTACAGAGTGAAACCAAGCAGCCTAGGACAATAGGCAGATTCTTTCCTGGGAATCACAGCAATAATATAATATTCTATAAATGATAAAAAAATATAATGATTAATAGCAGAGCAATAATAAGATATTCTACAGAAGACAAAGAGATATCATGATTAATTACTTGGGTGTGGATAAAGATCTTTCAGCTTTAGGAGAAGGAACATATAGCACAGGAAAAACCAGCCTGTGGTTCCCATCTGTTGGTGAAAAAAATAAACAATTTTCGTGGCAACTCACCATTTCACTGTTACCAGGCACACCTGGATTGTGAACTCGTGGTGGGATCCATTGCTCATAGTTTATCACCTAGACAGTATGAAAAGTAAAAAAAAAAAAAAAAAAAAGAAAGAAAAAAAAGAAAAAAAGAATACAACTTACATAAGATGAATAAGCATATATAGTATCATATAATTAAACATAGATAAGAGCTCAGCAGATATTCAGCCTGTTACTGTGTGGATATGCAAGTAAAAGACTGACTGCCACCCATTGAAATTATTTTGGTATTGACCTGTCTTGATTTCCTCAGTTATTTGGGACTCAGTAACATCACAGTGAAAGTGGTACCATGACAGAGCTGTGCATTATAGTATGGGATCCTTAGATCTCATCCTAAGTCTTGGCTTTCCATGCTCAATGAACAGGAAAGCCAGAGAAGACTTCCCTCAGCAGCAACCCCCCAGCTGAGGAGCATCACTGGCGCAGCGCTAAAAAGGGTCTTGCTTAGTTCACATCATTTTTCCTGGGATGTTGAGCACCAGGGGTGTGAGTTTGAACTGGATTATCAATGTGCAGAAAATGGGGCAATCCTCAGAGCTAAGACAAGACTATTCACACTTCCATCATCTGCCCATCAGCCATTTGTTGGCAGAGTGTCCTCAGGAGAGGAGCACCTGAGGAACGCACCTTCCTTGGGGCACTGCTGCAGTCCCTAGGGCCAAGCCTGCCAGTGCCTACAGCTCAGCAGGAAAGTGATGAACACTGGCCTTTTCCCTTCATGAATATGAATGACACATTGAAGGCTGAATGCAACCTAAGAATTTACGTGAGAAATGAGGCATGAAACATTTCTGAAAATGTATTAGCCCAAAGACTGCGTTACTTGATATTTTATGTCCTTCCCAATATGCTACAAAGGCTTCGAGCCATCAAGGGAGCCCTGCTAGACATGAGTAAATAAGAACAAAGGTATGAAAAATAAATGCAGAAAGTAAAGGCACTTTTTATGGTAAGGTACAATTACTGCAGTGGTGCTCATGCTATATCCTCAACCTGTATTTCTGTTTCAAGCACCATTTTTCAGCACTTACAGAAGGAATGGAATGAATGAATGTCAATTTAGGAAATGGAGAAGGATTAAAGCTTTTGTGAAGCACTCAGGGAAACTTATTTGCTTTCCCTTTTCCTATTTTTTTTTTCTTCAACAAGAAGAAAAAATATCTAAGGTGTTCACCTGTGCTACTTACTCCTGCTTGTAAATTTGCCTCTTCCATGGCACACAGAATCACAAACTCCCACAGGCTGGCTGAGGTAGGAATGCACTTTTGGGGATTGTCTAGTTTAGCTCCCTGCTCAGAACTGGTCACCAGAGCAAGCTTCACAGGTCCATCTCCTGATAGGAATGCTCCAAATATGAACTTCTCAGATCCCCTCTAGGAAGCTTCATCAGTGTCTGACCACCTCTTATACTAGAAGAGTGTTTTCTTTATCTTAAATGAAATTTCCTGTATCTCAGTTTGTGCCCATTGCTCCATCACATTCCTGGGAGTAGCAGCCTGTAATTCCCTGGACTTTCTGAGACAGCTCAGTTGTGTGAGCTATCCCACCCAGTTTTGTGATCCTGAGGCTGCAGTTGTGCAATTGCATGCAGACCTCTAATTCCTCCTGTCTGTTCCTCATGCTGTGTGCATCAGCAGATAAGCACTTCATAAGGACACTCATTTGTGCTGATTTTGCAGAAAAAGAAATTCCTCATAATGCTGTTCTCTCAGCATTTCCTTGTTTGCGTGTAATGAATGCAGAGATAATCAGACCATTTTGGAAGCTTGAAAGAGAATTCTATCAATGTTACCTGGGTGATAACGAAACCAAGAGGTAGTAATCACTAAAATTCAGAATAATGACATTAAACCTGAATTTTTAAAAAAGCAAGTACAATAGGTCTTGAACTGATACCAAAGTTTGGAGGGACAAAAGTCCCCATAGTTCATTGTTCACCTGAAAAAAGCAGCTTCAAATGCTTTGAGAAGTCAAAAATATAGGACTTTGCCTCTAAAATGGGGGAAATGGCTCATGTGGATAAGTTTTAAGGGATTTGATAGGAACTTATACTAAAAGCAAACACAGGCCTTATTTCCTTTTTCCCTCCACAGCCTGTCATGAGGAATGACCTCTGGGATCTTTACCAGGAGCCAGTCCAAAAGCTGTCGTGGCAGAACAGGGGCAGAGCCAGAGATCCCTCCCACTAAGGGAAGGACTATTGTAGGAAATGAAAGCATAATCCTTCTCCACAATGCTTGGAAAATGAGAGAGAAGAAATCAGGGAATGAGAGATGCAAAAGAAAGAGATTTCTTTCCTTCTTTCCTTCCTCCTCTTTTGTCAGCTGGGAGAGGAGATAATCATGGGGACAAACGAACAGATAAAACCCTGGGGGAAAGCAGGAGACACCTGGGATGCACTGACTTTGCAGGCGCCAGTTTCCAATATTATTATCTGTCCCACAATATGCAGATCGTTGGACTCTTTTTTTACCCAGATTTGACCTACACTGGAGCTGGGCACTGCCTAAACATTGGGTCTTCACAGTTCTCTGTCTTATCTCAGATGCCTTGAGGGTGATGAACATATTTTTTTTCTTGGTTTTAACCTAAACATCTAAAACAAATTCTGACACTCAGCTTGGAGCTTTTTCTAAAGTTTAATCCTCACCTTGAATTTAAAACTTTTCTGCAAAAGAAAATTTAATAGATTTTCAGCTTCTAAATAATTTTATTGTATTAATTCCTCATTTAGAACACACACATATATACAGGTGCAGTACACATTTTTAGTCCCAAACTGGGTAAACTGGTTGTGTCCTGTGAAATCAGCAGAGCTAAGCTGTTTTGCCACAGATTGGAATTGAAGTAAAACAATATCAAAGAAAACATTGGACTGGAAGTGAAATAAAACCCAAACACCAGTCATTCCAATTCCAGAGCTACAAGTCTTTCTCCTAATCTCTGCTGTTCACCAGCTAATAGGTTGTTACCTATTTTTATGTTGTTGCTATGATTATGCAAATCCAGGGGTCACAATTCATTAATTCCTCATGCCAATGGGATGACTAATACAGATTTAGGAAGAAGAACTGTGGTCTAAGTTTATAGAAATTGAGAAAGCATTAGGATACATATGCCAATATGGATCATGCAAGACAGATCTAAACACTTATTACAGATCTTGCCAGACATAGCTCTAGCACATCAATTTAGCAGAAATGTATTCACTCAGGGAAGGAAAAGATTTTCTAGGCAATGAAATCCATATGGCCTGCATAAGAAAAATTATGAACAACTGTGGAAGTCACCAGAGTCTTCTTTTAAAATCAGCTTCTAAAATACAGAGGCATACTGAGTTTAGGCTAGGCAAATGCTAAATGGAAACAAGAAATGGAATTTTATTTGAATGAAAATTTAGATTCTGAAAAATAAAAGAGTAGTCATTTCACCTGACATGTTGTTTCTTCTATCTTCTTTCCTTGGAGCAAATGTATTCCATCAGCAATAATATTATCTTCTGTGAATTATGACCAAAAAAGAGAAAACATGCTTTAAAATGTCCTGCTTTATGTTTTTATGAGGAAAATCATTTGAATTGCACTTGATGTTTTGAGCTGACATTTTGACTCTCTGAAGTTAATCTTATATCATTTGAGCATACATTTTATCTTAAACTGCTTTGAAGTGAGACTGCAGAACAAATTGGCAAACTGACTCACAGAACGAAAACTCCTTTGTGCTCATTTCTTCTTCTATACTCAGCACCCAATTTACCGACCCAGAACCCCACTGTGACTTTCCTCTTGCCCTGCTAAATTACAGCAGCAAAATCTAGAATATTCGTATGAAAAATGAAGGGCAAAAATTATCTTTTCAACTGAGATCCATGTAGCTTAGATTAGATTAGAAATTGTTTCCAAAGGATGAACATCCTCCCATCTCTTGCAATAAATGAGTGTTTGGATGGGAAGAGTATTAACCTTCACTACAACAATGAGCAATAGGCCAAACAAGTCTAAAAAAATTATTTTAAGCAAGCTTTCTTTGAAAGATCTATTTTTACTCCCAACCTTAAGGGAAAGCACTCACTACTGTGCAACTGTAGAACAGCCCTAGGATTAGATTCCACCAGAACAGATATCAGGATCACTCAGATATTTTGCAGGGGAAAAAAAAGTGAAGAAAAATATCTGCTAATCACACCACATTTTCTAAAGTCACTAGAAAACAGCAGGAATGTGTTGGGTTTTTTTTTCTCATTAATCCTAATTTGGCATCTTTATTGCTTCTGTGGAATACCTTACAGCATCAGTGGTTCTCCTGTTTGCAAAAGGACAGCTTATTTAAAATATAGATCCACAAAAACTAACTGTAGGCAGGCAAGACTGATTACATAGTGTTCCCTACAATTAACAAGAAAAGAAAGTGTAATACAGGGAATAATTGTGACTTAGATTCTTTAGCTATCACATGGAAATAGTGTCTGAATGTGATAATTTAAATTTATATTCAAAGAGGCACATGAGATCCTGGTCTAGATTTTGTCTTAAGAACCTGCCAATCTCCCTGAAGTCTCTGAGGGCCTGGTGTGGGACAATCTGATTGTTTATTTCATTATATAGCTAGCTGGACTTCCAGGAGCACCATAACTCATGTTAGGCAGTGCTCATGCAACACCAGATTAACACCACTGGGTTCTTTCTGGTCCTCAGGATAACTTGTTTTCATCTCCTGCAGGCATCTCTGTACTCTTCATCCCTATGGTCTCTGAGCTTAATCTGGAAATTAAATCTTGCAGTGTTCAGCTCTTTGCCCCAAAGTCCTCTTAAAGTCTAATCCAAAATACAATTATTGAGTAGCTGTTTGCAGCTGAATCACAAACAATTGTGGGGAAACATATAATTCCCTTAATCTGAAAGACTACATACAGAGACACTGTATTGCCCAAACCCAAATTAAAACAGCAAGTTAGTAAAGAAAATCTTAGTGGTCCCCCCAGCCACAATGTCTTTTGTTGGCTGAAATAACCTGCACCCATAGTGCTCTTACATCTTGCTTAGATCAGCTCTCCAGCCCACTGAATAATGGAATAAGGTATTTGTGTAAAAAAACCCAACCAACCAACAACAACATGCAAAATATATAAATGAACTTCAAATAGAGCTGCAGTGCTCTTGTCTTTCTTGTCTGGCAGCAGGTACCAGTCACCCTCCTGTGGAATGGGTTAGGACCAGGGGAGAGTTACATCCACTGGCTCTGGGAGGTGTCAGTTCTCTCCTGTTTGTCTCCACAATCCTTCATGGAAGCCCAATGGGTGTGACTTCCACAGTCAGCTTTTCAACAGTGATGCTTTAAGGCTGGGAAATCTTGTGCTGATAATTTGAGTTTGGCCTTGTGAGCAAAGGCAGGTGTTTCCACTATTGTATCTGTGTTCACTGTGTTTTCATCCTGGAAAAATTGGATTTGTAGATGTAATAATGCACATGCTGTCATCAAGGGCTTCATCCAAAAGCTACCAGTGTCAGTGGATGTGTCTACAATTATTTCAGTGAGATTTGAGACACCTTTGTGGATACAGCTCAGAAGTAAGCAGAGAAGTCTATGGTGACCACCATACATGGCTTTTTAAATAACAGAAATTCATTTTGTGCAATAGACTTGCAGCCCTTGAAGGATTATCTCTGCTAAGAGAAAAGTTTGATCAATAGTGATGAATTATCTTGATCAATAGTGATACACTGTGAATCTCCTTGCAAAGGTTTTCACTGCTGTGTGAAGGGGACTTCCTTGAAATAATTTTACTGCAGTAGGGGAAAGGGAGATTTTTATTTAGCTGCCAGCTTTGCTTCCTGTTCCCTCTGGGCCCCTGCCCTTCAATTACAACACTTGTCAGCTTTTAAAATGTGCACTGCTTCTTTTGCATGCTTTGGATATTTAAAAGGGTAAAAAATGCCTCGAGTAGAAAAGACTTTGGAGCAAGGTCAAAAAGTTCTGCTTTCTCATTCAGCCTCTCCCCACTTCAAATCCAGCAACCTCTGAGTATCATTGGAAGAACCATTCCAAAATGGTTTTGGTTAAAAGTAAGACTTGTCAGGAGAGGAATGCCTAATATTTCTTTCACCTATCATTAGAACCTGTTCCTTGCAAGCCAATGACACTTACTGAAGGTCCCTTTTCCTCTCATTAGTTCAGTACAAGAATTCCTCTAAATCTTCCTGTCATCTCTTATTTCTGGTTCAAGAAACCAAATTTGGCCATAGGTGGGCAAATGCCATACGTATTGCAATTCCAGATCTATTTCCAAACATTTCATTGTTTAACTTCAAGTGGTGAACTGAACAAAATTCAGAAGGAAAGTTGGCGCTCTGTCCTTTGCTTTCTTTGACACATCTAGGTAATAGTGGAATCTCCTATCAGTGGATGATCTCCAGACCATTTGTGCAAGAGATATTCCCATGTTTTTTGGTTTAAATTGAGAACATGACATACTTCCACTTTAATCTCACATATCTTAGTTTCTCCTTCTGCTGAGCTTTTTTTTGGTTTAGTCTGATTAAGCAACAGTAAGAAATCTACCTTAACTTTGAAAAGTAAAAATATAAATGCCATTCCTGGAAGCAACACCAAGCAGATTATCAATGCATTTTGATTTTTAAAGTCCAGTTTGTGTTTAAATAGGTCAGGTGACTGCTCACTTGTTAATACTCAGTGTTATTTTAATGAATTTATATTGGTACACTCTTAAGCAGTGTCATAAGCAACTTCCACGCATTAGTTGTAAGGTTGTTTTAATAAAGTTCATCAGAACAGGTTTAGAAAGAGAACCAGACAAATTACAGTAATTTCACAACTATAAGGCACACCAGTCTATAAGGCACACTTCTGGGTTGTTGGCAAATTTCCGTATTCTGTCCATATATAAGGCGCACTGGACTATAAGGCGCACATTTTTGGCAGCAGGATCTGCGAGCAACAAAGTAATCAATCAGTAATGGAATCGTGTGATTGCAGGGTACTTGCAAATATTTTTCACGGATCGGCATGGCCTTTAAATGCAGCCCCAGGTGCCCTCCCCATGCTGTGGGCCTTGGCACTTCCACCCGCCCCCAGTGCCTGCAGCCGTGGCTCTTGCGGCTCAGCTCGTGGCTCGCACTTCGGGGTTGGCAAGTTTCCGATCTTTGTCCATATATAAGGTGCACCAGATTATAAGGTGCACTTCTGGCTTTCGATCAAAATTTTAGTCAAAAGGGCACACCTTATAGTCGTGAAATTACTGTACTTGCATCTAAAATTTTGCCAAATCTCATTTGCACCTGCCTCAAAAAGTTTATTCTGATAAAAATTGCACCCTTTCCCTGTTGGATATCTGGAGCTGTGTAAAATATCCAGGAAAAACAGATTACTATGGCTGGCAAGCCCTATACAACACAACTATGGCAATTTACTGTAGGGAAAATCTCCTATGGACTACAGAGTGAATTGGTCATAGAGTATGTTCTTAGCTTCCCAGCTTTAAAATAAGCTTTATTTTAGCTACTTTTACCCCTCCTGGGGACAAAATAAATCTCTAAAAGACCTGACAAATTATTTAGCTGGATTATTGGTGAAAATGAGAAATTTTCCTAGGTGCCCTTTTAAATGCTTTGTTGAAAATGCAAAATCAGCTGAAATCTGTTTAGCAATTACCTTCAAGCTGGCAGTGCCTTCTTATGTAGGAATCATTCTCCGGCTTCCTGGAACCCTGCCAAAGTGTGCCATTCACATTTTTCCTGTCTAAAGTAAAAGCACAGAGAGGAGTCACCTGAATTCACAGCAAACCTGTGAAATAACAGGAAATTCTATAAAAACAGCATCAGCCAATCAAACAAGCTTGCAGACACTGGAGCATCTGCTCAAGACATGGAAATGAACTGACGATTTTGAAATATAGGAATTTTGGTGGATGAATAGATGGATGCATGGATGGATGGATAATATTTAGTATGGTCAGACTTCAAGTTTTATCGTCTTTTGCTGTGGTCTAATACCTCATTTAACACTGTTAACACATGATCAGGATGTTTGTTATCTTGACCCTGGATTTAAGATGTAGCATCCCATAGAATATCTGTGCCTTTGTTTTGCTTCCAGGAATGGTATAATAATAATAATAGTAATAATAATAATAATAATAATAATAATTGTTTAGGTCTATCATTACTGAGCTAGAGTGCTTGCAAGGAATAGCATCAAAGATCTAACAGTGATGCCCCATGGATTTCAAGGCTTGGACTGTCTCAGCCTGAATGGCTGAACTAGGCTGGCTTTGAGAAAGACATGGCCATTCTCCTGCTCCCTCAGTGAATTTCAGAGTGCTCATGCTTCACAACACACAGACAACTATTTGGTGTTTGTGCTTTCTGGGTTTGTTTGGCTTCGTTTTGTTGAGTATTATTTAATGCGGGTTTTCACTCAGAAATTTTTTTTGGTGAAAGTTCTTGTTGATCCTGTCAGCTGCGGGGAATTCATTACAGCCTGTTTGCTGTAGACCAAATGACAATGTCCTGCATGAAAGTGCTCCCAGTGCAGGGCTGCAGAGTGAGGCATTAACACAGGGGAGCTTTCATCTATCTGAGACACATTGTGAAATAAAGCCACATCATTACAGCCACATACAATACCCTTTAGACTCAGCAGGAACTAGATACAACAACTAAACCAATAGTCCAAAGAATAAATGAAAGCATGATAACAAGAAGCTCTCACTGACAAAAAAAAAAAAAAAAAATCAAGGAAATTTTACTTTTAAGAAGCTGATGATTTTTTCCCATAGAGTATTTACAAGATAGAACCCATTGAAACACAAGTGTAGATAACAATACACGGTGTCAGGATGGGTTTAACAAAACCCCTGAATTCCCTTCTTGGTGATCCTGTTTGTGAAAATTCTCACAAAATGGTTTAAAATGGGAAAGGGCAAGGGACCTGAATTTTCTTAGACCAGAGACATTTCAGTGTTTTATTGAAATTATTAAAAGAAGCAATGGACATGCTGAGTATTTCTAATGTTATTCCCTAACAGGTTCTTAATCTCATGGTTTCTATATTTAGCTAGTTTGTTTTCAATATCAACCTACAAATGTCTGTGTGGAAAGCAGAGAAGAAGGGAGAAACATATTGATAGCCTAATTCCATTTTCTCCTTTCCTTTGCATTTGCTGCAACAGATGTAAAACAAATCAGACCCTTAATTAAAGTTGGTTCTCTGAGATTAGCAAGTAAACAGTAGATGGTTTAAGCAGCTACTAACCAAATGCTTCATTTTCAGACATGGACTTCTGGATGGATCTAAAAGAATTAAAAGAATTTACCATTAGCTGAAAGTCAGAAAAATTAAAGTGTGTTTAATGAAATATGGGTATTTTCAAACTAATTCTTCAAAGCAGGGCACAGGGATTTAGCTGTGTTATTCCCAGTGGCTTTAATTGCAGTTATTGTCTCATTCACCCAAACATCTACTCCCACATGCCACACACAGCTCTGGAAGCACCTGAGGTTCCATTCTGTAAGAACTTGTGACACAAGTTTCTTTTTGACATGCAGAATTCATGTTGGAATCTGAGGAACCCATCAGGATGAAGAGATTCTTTCCTTTAGACATGAAGTGTTCTACAAATTTTAGAATTATGGCCTGAAGTTTGGTGACATGATAACAGATTGAAACAAAGAGCTACATATGAACATACCATCTCCAGCACCCTGAGTGACATTTTATTGCCCCAGTAAACCTTTTTTCACATTTACATCAAGGATTAGTCCTAATTCATGCTTCCATCTGTGGTCAGTAGTTCATAGAGGACAACTTAGAGACTAGACTAACTTAGTGGAGGAAAAAATATCTTTGAATAAAGGTTAATTTGTTTCACTTCATCCATTAAAAACCCAGTGGAGAGAAGTTTATGAGCAGTGGTTATAGTAGGTGAGAACAGGGACTGTCTAATCTGTGACAACGATCAGCAGAAGGGAAAGAGCACAAAATTTGGGACCCTCTCCTATCCTCAGTTATGTAGGTGCTGAAGGGATTCCTGAGCAAGAGGGTGCAGCTAAACAGTTGTGGGTTTTTACAGGAACTGCTCTGTACCCACTAGTTCCTTTTAAATTTATTGGATTTTGGGATTCTTATTGTCTAAACAAGGAATTTTTATGGCATTTCTGCTACTCCATATAATTTGGTGCTTCCTTTTTGCCCCATTGTAAGGATCAGAGAATGATTAATTCCTTGTTCACTTCATCCTTATCTACATGAAAGGTCAATGGGAAAACTTCCACATTATCACTGCTATGCCAGGATAGTGATGGCTGGACATGATGAAATAATTTTCATTACAAAATATTTTCATGTTGATTCAAACTACTTTCTTCCAGCTCACTCTTTTTCTTTTTTTTTTTTTAATTGATCAGTCAAATGATCTCAACAATCCTTCTAAATTCGGAACATTTTTTTAGAATAGGACTAGGTTTCAAAGAGAAAAGTTTTATTTGCATTGCAAAATTTTATGTTTTAGCTAGAATCTGCTATTTTTTTTTCCTGGGGCAGACCTTGTTCTGATCTAAGCAGGACACTTTCAGGCATCCAAGTGATTTTATCATATTTGGTAGAGCTTAGTAAGGCCTACACAGTAATTTGACTTCCTTTAAAGTGTTAAAGAATGAGAAATCCATGAGTAATAGAGTTATTATGTCCATATTTTAATTAATGAAATTTTGGGAGGAGTTTCACGGAATCTTGACTAGGGACACGTAGTTGAGATCTCACAGATGAGTGCATGTCTCTCTGTTCAAAGCTGATAAGTTACTAGTGCTTTTATCAGATGACAAGAAATAGATTAAAACTCTTATTTAAGACAAAAGAGCTCTTAATTTTCTTAGAAATCGCTACCCATTTTGAGATTTTTCTTTAGCAAGAGACACAGATAACATTGATGTTCTGAATTTAGTGAGGCCCCACCTACAAACGAAGAAAACAAAAACCATCAAAAACTCCAGGGATTTTCATGTCTGTCACAGCAGACAGATAAGATCTGTCTGTATCATTCCATTAGGCAGGATTTCAGATTTCATTTGGAGGGGTCCACTTCAGTAATGCAATAGCCTTCAACATGAAGCAAAAATAGAATTTTCAAAATAAATTCCTCAGCCTGCTAATAAATATTGACCATTAGCCCAAACCATAGCATTGTGTTTATGAATGGACTCAAAACATGCTGCCATCATAAAAATGATTCATAAAATTATGTCTGACCTGCTTTATCCAAATCATTTTGCAAACAAATTTTTTACTTGGATTAAAACCACAACAACAACAACAAAAAACTTCTTCAGGAGATTATCAGGTCAATGGTGCAAGCATGCTATAAAATAGGTTACCACTTCAATCTCTCAGAAAAGCAGACATATGGTTAAACCAAGCTCAGATTAACTGCATTTGATTTTAGCTGTCCTGGTTCTCATCTTTTGGAAGAAAGCTGTGTGGAAATGAAAAAGTCGTGGCAAAAGAGCCTTAGTAATGCATTACAAGCTTGCTATGTGCTCTTCAACTGCAACATTAATACATGTACTCTATGAGAATGAAAGCAACATTGGCAAACATTAATAAAACAACAAGGATGAAAGGTACAGACAAATATAGTGACACTTTTAGACCTTGAACTTGTCTCAACTTACTTTCTTTTTTTGGTCAGTGTGTTCTCAAAGTCAGGGAGCTCCTTTTAAAAAGATAGAGAAAAAAGGTTTATGAAAATCAAAACTGTTTAATCCAAATATACTATTTTTGTCACTGAAAAGGCAATTAATCATATACTTTTGATGTGTTCTTTAATATCCACTAACATTTTCAGTCTTTTCCAACAGCTGACGCTGTGGAGGATGCAGTGCAGCAGAGAATATATGTAATTATGTGTCCTGATTTCAGGAACCTTCAGTTATCTATGGCTCCCAGGAAGCTGACAACCATAATACCCCTGAAAAACCAGAGAACCATGCTCATACCCCAGGAATGAATATCATATTTCTTCCATAATATGATTCTTTCCAACTTTATGAGGATTAAAATACCCACACCTTGCAATGGATTGTGGTTTCCTGACAGACATGGGACACAGACTCTGTAAACCCACATGAGAGGGGGGAATGTGGAAGAGGGCAGGAAACTGCAGATAAAACTAGGAGCTCTGAAGGGGACCAAATCAGAATCAAACACTGGCCTGGAGGCAAGAACACACAGCCCCCAGTGCCCAGACAATAAATATTTATACCCTGACAAGGTGTGAGAAGGAGAAAAAAGGATGTGGCTGCTGAAAGAGAGAACTAAAAGGTGTCTTGCTGGACAAATGGTACCAAAACATCTCAATGCATGTTTGCTGTGCAGTTAACCATGGACTTGAGGTTAATTTTAACTGTAGGAAAACCTAAGGATGTCATGCTAGGACAGAAGAGACCTCTGTCCCTATATTATTGTAATATCTCCTTAGACAGGATATCAAAGCACTGTATTCATTTCTCCCAGCCTGAAAAGCAGGAATTGGGTTAAAAATGTCCATGCTGACACCACTTCAATCTGTTGTGCAACAAGAGGCATTAAAAAATAATGTAACCATTCATTGTTTTATAAATCTGAAAACTTAGTCTAACTGGACCTATTTTTCATAATATTATGTTTAATTTATTTCATTCTTGTGACTACATCTGCATGACTCTGACCACAGTAATTAAAAAATGTCATCTAGGTTGCATGATAAAAACCCAAAACCTGTACTACATAAAACCATGTAAATGCATAATTGAGCATTTTATATTTCTCCCCTCCTCTCAGTAAAACTCATCATAGATTTTTTAAGCTTTTTCAGGGAGTGCATTAAGAAAAGGCTGTTTTCATGTGCTTTTATTTTAGCTGAGTGTAGGAGGTCCTTTTAGCATGGATATTTGTGAATGTTAATAATTGTGTGCAGTTTCCACATCTTTTTTTTTTTTTGCCTGTGTCAATTTGCTCATAGATGCTGCTCATAGATCAATAAATATATAGAATTTATCACTTACTTTGAAATAATGTAAGCAATGTAAGATAAATTTCTTGCTGAAAAAATATCAGCATTTTAGTCTCGGGACAAGTACTTTCAATAACTCAAGAGAAATTATTAACTAAGGTACACAAACACAGAGAAGTTAAAAAAGTTTAAAAAGTGATTTTAAGACTTCTTTAAAAGAATAGTGTCCAAATTTCACTGAAAAATATCAATTATTTGATTTCAAACTGTTTGAACAGTTAGGTTTGTTAAAGGAAGCATTGTGCATGGAGGTCAGAGACCAAAGGATATTGTAATTTAAAATCTGTGTATGATCCAGGGAAAAAATTGGAGACAGGCCACATTGTGGCAATATATCTCGAAAGATTTGATTCATATCTTCACACAGCAAAAAGCTGGAGTAGATCATGAAACAGGGTCATTATCTTTTGCTCCACAACTTGAAACCAATTCTTAAAGTCCAACAAAGTTGCATTGGTGACAGTACACCATAAATTGAGGTGATGGCTAATGTGAGTTCACAGGACATCATGGGATGCCATGCCCAAATAAGATATGTTGTGGACATAAGTGGCCATTTAAAAATGGCACCTTTCATTTAACATACTCTTTCTGCTATTTCTGAATCAAGTGGTTAAATTGGGGTACAAGAATAAATTGCTCTGGTTTGTACTTTCTCAAAGTATATTTTCAGTATTGACTACATTTAAAATTATATGTAACTTTAAAATGAAACTAGTTTTTAAAATCATATTTTATCTTAGAATGTAAATAAAGGTTCACCTTGACTCTACTTGCCACATTCTCTAAAGAGCATAATTATCTTATTTATGGGAACAATTCTTTCTTTCTTTATCCCAAATGTGAGCAATCTGTTTCCTAGAAAAAAAACCTGCACATGTGGAAACTCTGCATGATGAAATTATTGATTAAGTCCTTTTCTTCCTGATTTTATCAAATAACTCTGAATTAAGGAATTGAATTAAAACCTCTGGTGTTTCCAAGCTAGCTGGGAAAAGCTAGAGCTCCTGTGTGTGTTAATACTTGCAAACAGGGAAATGACCATCTCAGATAACCAGCTCTCTTCTTGCCCTCACTGGATCAAAGGCCAATTTTAACACTGCAGATTAAGGCAGGTATCACAACTGATTCTGATATTCCTGGCAACAGCTTGGAATGACTGATGAATTTTTTGGCACTCTTCTGATATACGGGGTAGTCAATCATACCACGGTCAGCAGTTCAAAAATATGTGTTTCTTATGACATTTGGTGATTGCAGTCTGACAGGATATATATGAAGATGGTTTTTGCACTGGAAACTCTTCCCCTGAGAAGCTGGAGACAGCTCCTGAGGTAGAAGACTGTAACACCAGGTGAGAAGAGGTGGAAATTCAGCTTCCCAGTTAATAGCAAAGTTACAGGCAAAGAGTACTCATGTGATTCATTACGTGCTCATGGCTACCAGCTGTTTCTGAGGAAGGGCCAATTCAGATTTGCTATGCATGAAGTACAAAAACAACTCCACAAATCTATTTTTTTCTTTCTTTCTGAGAATATTACTGAAGCTGAGCAACAGGAAAAGTAATCACAAAGTTAACAGGCCAGTTCTCCAAGAGGATTAAAATCAAAAGGCAAATGTGCATAACAGGCTTAAGATAGTACCACAGAAACCCAGAGTGGAAACATTGCTGGCAAATATTTCTGGATACTAAACAGGTCTCTGGAGTTATGTGAAGGAGAAGAACAGTGTGCATGAAAGGCAGATTTTTCTTCATATAGGATGTGTCGTTTGGGCAGATGTTTGGCCAGGAGCAAAAAGAGCCATGGTTCAAAAAGGAATGTCCAAAGTCTATGTTCAGTGAATGACATCCTGCAGAGCTCCATTGACCACACTACCCTGCATTTCCACATCTCCAGAAGAATTTCACAGCCCAACCATGATTAGGACAAATCACAACAGCCAAGTTCATGGCAAGAAAATCACTACCTCACTGCATTACATGGAAGAATTTTCTCTAGCCCTAGTCACCCTTCTTAAATGTGAGGGAAGCTCATCCTGGATGCCTGCACTGTTGATTTTGAAGTTGTAAAGGAAGAAGTAAGGGTCAAAGCCTCCTGAGGAGGAAATGTGCCGTGCCAGGCTGCTCCACCCTTTGGAGATTTAGCAGCTCTGTGGAACCTGCCTGCTTCAGCCAACCATTTAAACATTCACTCGAGTCCACACCTACTTAGCAGTGCACTTACACACGTGCATTACTGCATGGTGATGGATGGCTAAATGGAGCCAATAATGTCCCGAATTCATCATGCTGTGGGGGCTGCCCCGCAGCCTGGAACCGAGTGATGGAATTAAAAATGGGAGAGAAGTACAAATGGGCTCAGTTAATAAGCTTAACAGCTTCATCCAAGGTGTAGCTGTAATAACTCACAGGCCAGAAATAGCAGATAAGATTACACACAGGCCTCTGGCCCTAGCCACATTTTTCCATAGGTCTTACTGCCGACACGTCATCACTAATCTTGTTTTCCATTTCTAGAAAGTATTTTATAAATAATCGTGTTGATTCTACAGCCAGCACAGTGACACAGCATCCAGTCGTTATTTTTAGTTAAATGCTGAGCTTAACTCCTTTATTTTCTCTTAAACCAGAAAATAAAACCCAGAGCCAGCCTTGGGAAGCTTCTTGTTTATACCTAGTGAGCCAAGTGTGCCTACTCCATTTAGTGTTGTTTTTATTGAGGATGAACTTTATATTTAATGATGAACAAATGTGCCATCACCGTTATATCTCCTTTAAGAAAACAAGAATATGTGATAAGAGGCAGCGGAAACCAAAGTGCTGGATCTTCTATTAAGTGTTATACAGGTATCTTCATGGACTATGCAGTGCTATCCCTCAAAATACTGAAATGTGAAAGATGTTTTGCTATAATTTGTTCAGATTAATGTATGGGATTTTCCAATAGTAGCAAATCTGCTTCTGCAGTCTGTCTCAAGGAAAACAAAGTTCTTTGGATAGGTTGATTGTTTTTCTTTAGCCAAATAATTTATGAAGCCTAACTCTAAACCAATACAATGAAAAATCTGAAGATGCTGGCAAATAAAACGCAGAATAAAACAAGAAAAAGCAAAAAGCTGCCTGATGTAAACAACTACTGCAGTTTTAAGTCTTAGTATTACACATTGTGTGAACCATAGCAGAGGACAGTGCTGTGGGTGTGTCTTTACCATACCTTGAGAAAATAAAGGGCAATTTCTCTTTGTTTTCTACTGCAAAGTCCATTAGGATATCATAGATCCTATTCTGGGTACAAACCAAAAAACAAACCTCTCTTTTTCGTTTTGTTGTCTAAATACAGCTTCTAGCAGATTAACATCTACTGGCCAAGGAAATATTAGCATAGCAGTCGTTGAAATTTAAGTTGGTTTGGAGTCACAGCAAAGGGGGAAAAGACTGAATGGATGTAGGAGCTGTACTCTTATGTTCATCTTGTGGCATGTAAAATGGCATGCAGAATACAAATACAAGTAACTAGAATTTCCCACAATGACCATACTCCAGTCAAGCTAGGATGAGGTTACAGCCATATTTCACAACCACAATTATAATCCTTAACTGGAGCATTGTAGAGGTAGCTCATCCTTATAGCGACAAGGCCACAGCCTGGTAATGGGGAAAAACCCTGTCCCTCAGGAGAGCATCTCCCACTATTGCTGGAAAATTACAATGTAGGGACATGTCAGAGCCCATAGATCTGTGCTAATGCTATGAGGAATCACTTGAGATCTCTGCACTGCTACATTCTCAAAACCAGGACCATAATTTACAGTCCCAGGGTGATTATGTGGAATAGAGGGACATGCACAGAGTCAGAGGGGTCTGAGAACAAGTTGTTTTCAGTCCTTTAGCAATTTAACAAGTGCATGCCACAATTCCCCAGGCATTCTCCCATCCCACCAGCTGCAGCACTTCCTCCAAGCAAATCCTGTGTGTAAACCTGCTGTGACATTTCAATACCAAAGGCCCAGCAGTCTCTTAGGTACGTGGTCCCTAAGACAGAGTGCATGTGGGTAAAACTTGGCACAATATCTGAAGGGAGGACATTCTCCTCTGAATGATGAACATCCTGTTTTCCCCCTTATTCAATCACCAGACTGCATCATACATTGAAATAGAAACAGTAATTATAAACAAATGCACATTACAAAGTAGAGAGCAGAGATTATGAAATGAATTTTATGAAATTTAATATACCATGTCAAAGTGTTTGTCAAAGCATCATCTATTATACCAATGACACGCAAATAAGAAAGGATTAAGTACGGTAACATCATTTAGGAAGGAAAAAGAAAAAACTAGAAGACAACCTTCTTCACATGTTTATCTAATGAGGTCTAAAATGGCAAGTTTATTCCAAAGGCCATCAGCTACAAAATTCATGCAACTCCTGCTTTGGAAATGCATTTTCTTGTATTAAAAAGGACAACCAAAGACAGTAGTAGTATATTCCTTAGAGACAAACCAAGAACTGTAAGCAGAGTTTTCATACACTGTTACTTGCAAAGAGAAATTCCCTTGTCCAGTGCAGCTGCACTAATCTGTAGAGAAACTCATGACCTGCTTTCAAATGTGCTTGTTACCACTGGACAGAAATCAGGTCATTGGCTCCAGAGATGAGATTCAAACAGAGCCTAAATAGTTCAAACTGGCAGATAAGCCAGCAGAACACACACGTGCCCACGTACAGAGCAATTGTTTTTGTTTGCAAAATGCATTGCATGCTTTGCAATTAATATTGCTTACCAAAGACATGGACCTGTCAGGCGGTCCACAGTCTGCATGTGTGCTCACTGGAGTCACAGCCTGGCTTTCGGGAGCAGCTGTATCCTTGGATTCCTGATGTTCTGGAGCAGGTTCATACAGGCTGTCCATCGAGCCCTCCTAAAATACATTTAAACAGAGATGAACACTTACAAACGTGTTAAATGAACCATAATTTAAAAAGGCATTTTGTGTGATTTGCATAGGGAATGTGTTTTATCTCCCCCATCTTTTACTTAGTTTTTTCCTCTAAAAAGGCATTTAGATGTTGATTTTAGTAAGTACCCAAATGCTGGAGTTCACAGTATCATGAGTTACACACCATAGATTGCCATGCTAAAGATGAGGGTACAGTAAAATTGAATATTATGTGCTCAGAAGGAGTAAAACCAGGTGTATATCTCCAAAGGAACTCTACATGAAAATTCCTGTGATAACTATGAAAACCATATACCCTGAAAGCTTTTATATGAACTATAGAAATGTTTTATAGTTAGTACTTCTATACAGGAAAAAAGGTAATCCCATTACTCAGAATTAGAGAGAAACAATGCTGGCAGCTCCCAGAATTTGACAATTATGGTTTAGGCCCCCAAAATAATGATAATGCCTAGAATTAAAAATTCCATTTGCATTCAAATTTTTTAACTCTGTGTTTTAAAGCACATGTAAGGTTCTTTTTACCTGACCATGAATAATATAATAATTTTAATAGAAACTTAGATTTTCACATTTATCCCACATCCAAGACCTAGGATTATATATACACACTGCCATTTCATAATTCAAGAGTTAAGTGAAAGCAGATGGCAAAACTAAAGACACTCTAACTGATGATCCTAAATTTTAGATGTTGCCATTTTGATCTGCACTGAATATTTTCCCAATGAATTTTGATTACTAATTTTAGCTGCATTAATTAAGGAATAAATCAAATTTATAGCAGTGTAACTAACAGCAGAGTAACACCATTGAAATTAACATAATATATTATTATTTAAAGGCATTTGTTCCTTTAGTACAGAATATAAACACAGATGTATATTTGAAGTTATATTATTAATATATAAAGCTTTACAGGCAATATTTTTGACTGGTGGAGCAGCAGTTCAGAGACATGACTAATTTTTGCAAGCACAATGTTTATCAATGGATATTTATTTGCCTCAGTCTGCTAGATTCTTGATAAACCAAAATAAATATTTTGGGAGAAATATTTCCTGGCGAACTTCTTGAAAATACTCAAGTTACATACTTGAGCCTATTCTAGGAACTAATGAGTTAATCTTGCTGGGAAATTGGTGCCTAGTTTATGAAACACATGGAAGTGCTGAACATCCAGCTGAGCCTGGGTTTTGACAGCAGCTGCATTTTTTTTATTACAGCATTTATTTTTTATCACTGCAAGTATTTTGCCATATAGCAATGATGGTTCAGCCTCCCTATCTGAAGTTGTGGATGGAGCAGTTTTAGACAAAAATGATGAGTTTAAAAACTTGTTACACACTTCCAGGGTTCTGCAATGTGAAATGCAACCATATACTTCTCCCACAATAGGGAATAAAACACAATTTTGGTGAAGAGAGTGTTCAGTGAAGAGATGGGAGAATAAAGGAGAACTCATGTGAAAGAGAGACTATGAGAGAGCTAAAAAGGAAAAGATAGGACAAGGAACAGTGAAAGCAGAGAGTGGTGGCAGAGAGGAAAATGTTAAGAAAATACACCAAGAGAATACAGAAAGAGAGGAGGAAAGAAGTGGAGAAAAGAGCAAGGATAAGAGGGAGGAGAGGTGGAAAGATAAGAGGTGAAACCTAGAAAAAGGGAGAAAGAGCATAATGGGGAGTGTGTGAGAATTCGTGCTTGAAAGAGGAAAAATGTGAGCAAGAGCTCAAGCAAGAAAGAGAAATCTTGTTTGAGAAAGATGGAGGGGGTGAGAAACGATAAGCACGCAAGAAAAGTGAATGTGCAGAAAAAACAGCAGGTCCATGTGAAAGATGAGGGCACATAGAGTAGAATGTGCATGAAGAATTACCAGGGCATGAGGAAGAGGATGCATGCAGGTGGAACACATGGAAAGCACAACTGCTGTGAGAAAAACACAAGAAAAAGTGAGTGCACAAGGAAGAGCCAGCACACAAAACAGGGAGTGGGTGGAGAAAAGAAAAAAAGAGATGAGGTAGCAAGGGAGAGAGAGGCACTGTGTGAAAGTGAGAGGAGCCATGAATGAGAGTGGGAGAGGATAAGAAAGAGAGCATGAGACAGAGATACTGGATGAGAAGTAAAGTTTTCCTGAGGAAGAGTGAACATAAGGGAATGGAAAGGTTGTGAGTGCAGGAGGAAGCACAGGAGTGTGTGAAGTTGAGAATAAGCAATGGGAAACAGTGAGAGCAGGTGAAGAGTCAGGGAATGAGAAAGAGCGAGCACATGAGAGAGGGAGGGCACCAAAAAGATCAGACACAGGGAAATGAGGAAGGGTGAGACAAAGGAGGGCATGGACAAGAAAGCAAGCAAGAAAGTAAAAGTGTGGGAAAGGGTGGCTACCAGAAAGGAAAGAAGGAGAATGGGGAAAAGCACACGGGGTGTGGGAGCTTGGTTGCAGGAGAAACTACCAGCATGGGCAAGAAGTGTGCTGGAAAGAGGGAGGTCACAAGAAAAGTGAGGCCACAAGAAAGAGGGAGCACTCCAGAAAGGGAATGCACAAGAAATAAAGAGGGAGAAACCACAAGGAGAAGAGCAAAGAAATGGAGTAAGAAAAAGAGCATCGAGGTGTAAAAAGGATTAAGCACAATGCTGTGAGAAAAAGTGTGAGGGCACAAGAAAGGGAGTGTAAGGGAAATCAAGGTGTGACTAAAGGAGAGGGCATGAGAAAGTATCCCTATGCAGAAAAGAGTGAGATGTGAGAAAAGAAGTGCACACAAAATAGACTAAGAAAGCAAATATGACTGTAAGACAGACAAGCCCACATCAGAGGGAATGCTCACACAAAATAAAACACTCGTGAGAAAGCAGGAGGGCACAGGAAAGAGTGGGTGCCAGAAAGGGCAGGGTTGAAGGGAAGAGAGCAGGAGAGCACATGAAGGAAATCACAGGGAAGGGTGCAAGAAAGGCACAAGCAGGAGAAAGGGCAAGTGCTTGAGAAAGGAAGTGTGCCAAGAAGCACAAGCATGCACTAGCAAGGCTGCAAGAAACAGCACATGTGAGAGAAAGAGAAGAGAGTGGGAGAAAAAGGAAGTAAGGATGTGTGAAAGAGAGGGCGCTGGGAAAATATGCCAGGCAAAAAAACCCAGCAAACACAAGGAAGAAAGAGTGGGGGGCATGAGAGGATGTGTGTGAATAGCACAGAGAAGAGTGAGGAAGAGATGGTGTGCAAAAGAGCACAAGAAAAGGAAGGCATGTGCAAGAAGTGAGTGTGCAGGCAGGAGAGACAGAGAGAATGAGGCTGTGAGAGAAGGCTGAGGTCATGAGAAAGAGGGGCTGTGAGGAAGAGGACAAGAAAGAGCAGGACAGCTTGTGAGAAAGAGTGAATATGTGAGAAATGGTGGACGAGGAATCCTTGTGACAAACAGAGCTCTCAGGAAAGAGTAAGAAAGGGTGCAGGAAAGTGAGCACCAGGGCATGAGATTGAGTGGCCATCAAGTATTAAGCAAGGGAGGAAGGGCATGAGTGTGCAGAAGAGTTAGGTCACACAAAGACAGAAAATGAGTGAGAGAGCAGACTCGCACATTCTAGACAAAAAGGATGAGTTTAAAACCTTGTCACACATTTCTAGGATTCTGCAACATAAAACATAACCATATACTTCTCCCTCAATAGGAAATAATACATGACATTGGTAAAGTAAGGGAGAAGCATAAAGAGAGCTCGTGAAAGAGAAGATGAGAATGATAGGGGAGAGAAAACAGAAGGCAAGGGGCAGTGAGAAAGTGGGGGCACAATAAAAAGATTAGAAAGGGACACAAAAGAAGATGGAAAGAGAGAGGAGAGGAAGGGAGGCTTCTGTGGGCTCAGGTGAGATCAGACACAAGAAAGAGTGAGAGCACATGACAGTGAGGGAAAGGGACAATGAGGAAAGCAAGTGCAAGAAAGAAAACACAAAAAAGACAGGAATGAGAAGGAGAGCACGCAAAAAAGAGAAAATGCATCTTCAATTTTCAAAATTGTTTTCTTTGTTTGCTAGTAATACACTTTATAAGAGTATATTTGCCTTGTAGTAATTGCCTTTCTTTGAGGGTAACTCAAAATATTTAACTGAAATCGAAATTTTATTGCTACCTTCTATTTTGTTTTATTTTTCAGTTAAGTCTGCTTTTATACCAAAACCTGTCAAGTCAGTAAAGCTTTTTCATTTCATATGTTAATTCTTTTAGTAGTCCTGAGCACAGTAAACATCACAGAGGAAATTGAGAGATAGCAGAATAAAATACGAACTTCTGGAGTAGTTAGCACATTTTCTTTATCCTACATGGAATAAAAGCTTTCTGAAGCTCTTTGCTTCAGGAGTTTTATGGGAAAAAATGTCCTAGTTGAGATCTAGATGAAAATAATTGCCTGTAGCTCTTTCTTTTGCATGATTTTATTATCATCATGTCATGCAGAGACTAGGTTGATTGTAAGGTGGAGAAGGAGCATTTAGCAATGCAGTCAGGTCATTTTCCATCTCAGATTTAGAGGTGGAATCCTAATCCTGTGTATGGTGGGATGATGGCAATAGTGCTAAAAGGAACAAGGACTGACTATATAGAGATGATTTCATGGGAATCCCTACAAAGTTCAACCACTAAGATCTCTTCTATTCACAGTCCTCTTTAGAGGAGTGGACTTCTTTCCACATTCAACTAATCCTTCTTTGGCAAAACATATTTTTAATACCAGTCTGTTTCTAAGAACCATCATGTCCCACTAGTTCTAGCAGCATTATCACTTTTCTATTTATTCTATGGTTACTTTAACATACAGGCTCCAGCTAATTCATAATTTATCCACTACATCACTTTTATTAATACTTATTCCCTCTGCATTTTGCACTATAGAAACATTATCTTTTAGTGCCAAGAGTTTTTTTCAGTTTATAACATTAGATTAATGTGTTTTACATTGTGCTGTCAGCACATCTTTAAACCAACAATCAAAATAAAACAAAACTAGTCCAATGCTACTGAAAATCACTAAGAGGATTAGACTTTCACTCAGTACTTTACATTTTACTAGCAAAAGTGGTGGTTAGAAAGGCACCATATGGGAAAGAAATAAACAAATGAAAGGGATCTTGTTTGGCTTAAATCCTAAGACCAGTGCCCAACGTGAATAACTGATCTGAACAACATTGTGATTAGCACAGCCTTTCTCCACTGGCCTTACACAGGTTTCTGCTGTGCTTTCTTATGAAAACTTCACTGAAGGGCAGGGGCTGTGAGTATGAGTCAGGATACATTTCACAAGTACTGTTCCAGATTAATTGGTGCTAACCCTAGGGCATATATCCATGATATTGGAGAGCCAGTTTAGGAAAATAATGCAGGAAAAACATTCTATCTTAACTAAAGGATTTCACGGTTCAATAATAAGTTTTATTTATCAGATTTTAGGATTCTGACAATCCAGTATACAGTGTATCAAAACAGGTAGTTTAGCAGCATAATTTCTTGGAATTCATACAAAAGCAATGCTTGATTTGGGACTCTCTCTGTATATTGCCCATAATATAAAGAGTATGGTTCTGATTCAATTTTCTGACATGCTAAGCACCATGAGATGGAAAATACACTGAAAATTTAAGGTCTAAGGTTGACCTTTTAACATAATATATCTACAAAAAAAGAGGGACATTTATCCTGTTGATCATTTTGTAAATGGAAAAGGGACACAAGGTTTTGAAGGCAAATCTAATTTGCCTGCAAATCTCTTGAGAACAGGGCAATGAGTTTGATGAGAAAAATAATCTCAGTTGAGAAACCAAATCATTCTGAAGTCAACTCAGGACATAAAGTACTGCTGGGGAAACACCCCACACTGGAGCACTCAAACTAGGAGATCAGAGGACTCCCAGGTGGAGACAGGTTGGAGAAATTCCTCTTTGCCTCACTGGGAAGGGGAGAATCCAGTTCAGGCTCCAAAGCCCCATCACAACCATCTTGAGACTATTATGTGTCTCTGGCCTCCACATCACTATTTGCTACACTGGCCCAGAACACTGTGTCTCATGCTAGAACTGTGTCTCAGTTTTATGGACAAGTAGGAAAGCAAACCCAAATTAAAATTCAACAGTACAAAGAGGTATTTTCCTCTACCTGGATTCCACCACTTTGGATCAGCCAGAAGTCTGTTAAACAGAATATTATATTATTGTCCTTCTCTCAGGTTGTAGATTACTTCAACAACTGTACTCCACTATAGGGTAGAAAGCTGTTTTTTGAGCTATAAACCAGTGTATTTTAATAGTACATGCATATGCACGCGCACACACACTCTTTGCAGTCTGAAATCTTGTCAGCCAGTCTACATGAGATAAATACTTCCATGAGAATATTATTTATTTTGTGCAGCTCTTTCTGTTCTGTCTGTCAATAGTCTGAATTTCGCTCCCACAGTTTCAGGTTTAGCAGTTACTCCAGATGTTCACTCGCTGTTAATCAACGATTTCTATTCCTTGGTGGTTATTTGCATCCACTGAGGAACTGTCTCCCCTAGCACCTTTAAAAGTTGCCTTTGAGTCCTAATTATGTAGATGCTGTTCATTATTTCTGGCTTGGCTCTCTTGAAGTGAAAATTGCCCTTATATTGACACTACAACTCCTTAGTACCAGCCTCTCCATGGTCACAGGGTGACAGAGTAAAAGTGGCCAGTGCACACACTTGGGTCACCAGCTCATTTCCAAACTGGACAATCTGATTACTGAAAACCACTGCTCTGTGTCACAGGCACAGGGAGGACTGCACAGGGCTCTTCTTTTTATGAAAGCCATTAATAACCTATAAATTATCTATAGATGTTGATAACTTAGGTGTTTTGCTGGGAGCAGAAGATTACCAAAGAGTTCAGAATTGCTCCCATGTAAAGCTTGTAAAGAACTGAGTTTGTCTTCTTAGCAGCAATCTTTAAACAGAACTAATTATTTCATTACAGAAACTACCATGGCACCAGCTTTCACTTGTCTGAACCATCCATTATCACAGCAGCTCCCACAGAAACCCTGGGTGCAGCATACTGAGTTCAACAGGGAAAATGGAACTTAACCTACTCTCACTCACACAATCTACCTGATATTTCATCTAAATGTTGGCTTCTCAACGGATACAAAGCTCAACACCTTGTTAAAAAGAGAACTACTTAGAAAATAAGAAGCTGCTCCAACGGAACAGTGAGATATTTGTCAGTTCTTTCCCAAAGAACTTCTGAAATGAGTATTTTCAAGCTGTTACAGATTGTACCACAAAGCCATTGTTAACTTTATACAAATGCATAGGCATTCACACTAAACTATGATCAAAATTGTCACTGAGTTCCCAGGGAATTATTTTTTCAGAGTCTCGTTACAGAATCCTGAAATACCACTGCATTTTACTTTAAGTACAAACCAGCTTTTAATCCTTATGATCTGGAAAACACCAGGACTCTGCACTAAGTATTAGCAATCAGGAACAACGATTTACACAAAGCAGTTGCCCTTATTTGAGTTTCTATCAGTGCAGCTTGAATTTTGATTTTTATTACTCTTTCTAAATGTATGGGAAAGATATGCTAAACATCAGAACAAAAGGTGAAAAAATGGGCAAACAGATCTATTGAGCTGCATAAATACAGCAAATATACTGAGCTAATTACCATTACTAATACTGGGCATAGCTATTGGCAGATGGTTAAGCTCTTAAAACAGAAGCAGTTTCTGTGGATTTCCTATCCTGATTTACCTGCTCATTCTGAGCAGTTGCCTTGAGGCAAGGAAAGGAAAGGGACAAAAAAAAAAGGCAAAAAGCCCCCAAACCAACCAATCAAGCAAAACAAACAAACAAACAGATAAGCAAACAAACAAACAGAAAGAGTAAGTGCAAAAAAGCAACACCCGCTAAAGAGGGTCTTAAATCAAGTCCTCTGTCTGTGTGTAAATATTGCCATGACTAAATTATCTCTGATGAGCATGTTTGGCTAATAGAAAACTATTGCTTGAAAAGTTCTAGCAGTTCTCCCAAACTACTGAAGAAGGAAAACAGACCCTATTATCTGAAAAAATTAAAACCTTAGTGCAAAACAAATTATAAAATGCATATATTAATAATTTTATCTTACTTATTGAGGTGTTTTACTGTATTTGGATTAAATGCCTCATGACTAAATCTACATGGTTTTGCAATAGGCAGAGATAGTGCATGGCACGTTAATTATACATTCTCTGCTTTATATTTTTTACTGAATCATATTTTGCTACATACATTTTTTGATACAATAACTCCTTCATCTAGGCTAGAGAGACTCGCTGTTGTTATACAATCCTTGCACTGTTTGTGATATAAAACCTTCATTATTTTCCATAAAAGCACACCCACCAGTTCAGTTTACATTAAAAAAAAACCAAACAAACAAAAAAAAAGTGTGTGCACACTTACCAGAGAAAAACAGAAAAGATTCATGTTGGTATTGAGATCCACTCCAGCACCCTAAAATTCTGCTCCACAAACTCCTGCCGCACAATGCAGTTCCTCCTTGCTCTCCCAGCTGTTTGTACATTTCTCCCTGGAGATTACTGCAAGATAAAATCCCTGCAATAATCCACGGGATTCAGAGCCCATTATCAAATGAGACAGGCTTCCCCAGGCCAGCACAAACTGTTTTCTGAATTAAAGAGCAATGTTTACTAGCAAAATAAAAGCAGGGTCTGAATGATTTTCATGAACTCAGGAAATGTTCTCTTGCAGGCTGTTGTTTCCATTAAAGTTTATCATCTATGAGAAATAAAACTCTTTCTGTCTGAGACTACTGGCACATACCTCTAACTCCAAGGCAAATCTTCTCAGCCTACTGAGATTATCAAAAGACAGAAATTCTCATGAAATGCTGGTTTCCTATACACATGAATTAATATATCAAATTCAGTAATTATTAATGACTACATTGTGAATGGAACCCTCTTACTTACCGATTTCGGGGGAAAAAAAAACTTGTGAACCACAGAAAAATTACTAAAAATACCCACAACCAACCAATCAAAGAACAAGCAAAAATCTCAAATTGTACACTTGTACTCCAAATAGTTACCAAACTGCTGCCTAATGTGGATTTCTTGATGGTGAAGATCAGGGTGAAGATCAGGATTAAACCAATTTTGCCATTTGAAAACTTGTCAAATTTGGAAAATAAAAAAAAAAATGGAGTGGTTGAAGCTGATCCATGGGTTCAGCTTTAGTGAGAAATATTATAACGTATACAGACAAGTAAACAAAGGAGAAGTGATTGTAGAGAACAACAGTAGTCCATATCACCAGCTGGTATAAACCAGGAAAATTCCATCATCTACAGTGGAGTAGAACTATCTAACAAAGAAGAAATGCTGAAAGTACTGTCCATCTCAATTTTTACAGATCATGATCACCTGAAATTAGACTCTCTTTGGAATAATATTGCCCACCAACCTACAATTAATTTCCCATTAATTAATTTCCTACAGCTTTCATGTGAGTGCTATGGAATTTGATTACATGAACAAGCAGCAACTGGTACCAAAGAGAAAAGCAGAGTCATTTTGTGACCTTGATCTTGATTTCCTTTCTTTGGGCCCACAGCTGCATATTTGTAAAGGACAGGCATCTCTTTCATCACTCTTACTTCGGTCTATTTCAGTTTATTCTAGCAATTTTGCAGTCTGAATCTGCATCCCAGCTAATTTAAAATGTCCGTACCATGGCAGGATAAATACATTTTAATATAAGTTGGTTTCTACCATGAGCAAAACCCAAACAAGGCTCACACAAACAAACACATACAAGATTAAGGATTTTAACAGGAAAAATCCTTAACTTACACTTTTCCAATTTGCTGTAAAGTATGTAAAAGCCTTCTTGAAGGCTTTTCCCAGGTTACCTTTTCATTTATAATTTCAGATTGGTTTCACACATTAGTAAAGTGGGATTGGCTGTGAAGAGCTTTATGACAAATGTGATCATTTAGAAGCAAGTTAATGAGAGACTTCTCATTACTCCTCCTATAAACTTGAGGAACAGTAACAGATTTTGTCAATTACCACCTAGTGACACAAAAATAGACATTTGAGACACCAAGCTTGCCACAGATGGGCTTGCATTTGCTTTATGGCTCACTTGCTAGTTTTCTTGTGAGGGAGCAAGTACTCATCCTTCCTGTGCCTCAGGTTCTCCAGCTGGAAAAGCTAAACTACCAGCAAAAACCTCATGTGCACTGTGAAAGTTATGACCAAAAGCACCCTTTCTAGCTACATAAAATTAATTATATAATTTTTTAAAAATTCTATTTTATTTTATACCTTTTTACAGTAATCACTATCTGGAAAACTCCAGAAAGACTGAAGAGCTACAAAAATGACAGTAAATAACTCAAGGGGGAATGTGTCTTCCATTCAGACTGATTTAATTTCTTGAGGTGATTTGGCTATTTACTCTAAAGCATTTCAGAGGAAGTTTCATGATTTTATACCACATATCCTCAAGGTAAGAGTACCTAAGAGGGGAGACCTTAAACTAAGCTATTAAATTTTCACTTTGCCTATATTTGTAGACAAACAAAACAGAGAATAGTTTAAGAAGAAACATTAAAATAGAAAAAGCAGCCTCCTGTACTTACAGTTACAGAGACACATATATGGCAAGAAACTGTGTAGGAAGGCAAAAATGCACATGTTATTACATGGTTTTGGGTACTGTCAGTGTTAAAACTCTTCTTATGAAAAAGTAACACTTTAGATGTTTATTATTCACTGATACAGCCTTCTGTAAGGGTCAAGTTTGTTGATAGGCCTAAACTAGAGCTGACATTAGACTACTAGATAAACCACAATCTGTAAGGAAACACCTACCAGAATAATTAAAATAAGAAGCAACAGATTATTATTAGGATGAATAATACAAATAAAATACACAGCGAGAGTTCATAATGCCCTTTGATATCACAGCTCTCTGTGGAAAGCATTTGAGCTTTGAGAATAATTAAAAAACTAACTAAATAGATCAAATTTGAAGGTAACATCAGTGTTGTGACCTCTATGTATATTTTATCTGTTATAAATAGTGCATTTTGCTGCAGCAGTAGCATAACAGAACAGCAAACCCACACTTTAATAAGGGGACAGGAAAAAAGTTGCTAACAAATAGTTGAACCTTCACTTCCCAGCTTTACTCTTGCACTACTGTTAGCATTTAATTCTCTTTCTTCACTGCTGCATGATTTCTATATCCTTGGGCTCTAAATCCTGAAATCCTGAAGGAAAAAAAAAAAAAAAAAAAAAAAAAAAAAAAAAAAAAAAAAAAAAAAAAAAAGAAGGGGAAAAAAAAAGTTGCACAAATTGAGACCTTCATATTTTGAATTTTCTATTCCTGCACAATGAATCCACATCATAGCTGAGATCTGAAGGCACCCCTGGCCTTTTCAGGAGACTGGATTTCAGCTGTTCATGCACAGTAAGTGGCAATCCATAATCTAACCCGGCACACAAGCAGGAAAGGTCGAGCCATGGTGCAGGTACTCTCAATTGAGCCCTGGCTCCAGGCTCCCCTTCTGATGACAGCTACGCTACCGGTGCAGCTTCATCTGCCACTGAGAGATGCAGAACTCACCAGAAGGGCTGTGTGGCTCACAGATTTCTTTGTGGGATGGAAAAAGATAAAATAATATATTAGTAGTTGTTAACTTAGACACATTTCAGTGAATATGGAAATAATGTTTCCTCCTATTTTCTTCCTCCTCCATTTTTTCCTCTTATAGCATATCAAACCTTAAATAAAATTTACATCTACTTCTCTTCTGATCATCACTTACTTGTCACCTGAATGTTTTCATACAGGTTTAAAACTAAAATCAACAATGCTACTAACAGATATAGTCTGAGCGTTAAACATGTAACTGCTGAGTGGTCACATTTCTCTGTTCACTCCACATAAAAGGCTGAATTATTACTTTATCAGCATTTCAAGGTAAACATAGTGCACTGCTATTATCTTGGTGGAAAGTGGGAAATTCAGATATTAAGTCAGAGGCGTCTTCTTGCTGTCCCATTTTTTGGATAGAAGAAATTCCAGCACTTGCTTTCAGCCAGTGCCTACTCCATACTCCACACATTGCCTGCCATGTGAGGCAATCCTGTGGGTGCATACTGGATAAACCCCTGTGTCCCTTCACCTCCTCCTGTTCACTTCCAGCAGGAGGTGACCAAGCAGTTCTGTGCAGAACTCTGTGATTCACATCCCATGGCCAAATGCTCCATGAGGAGCCCCCGTTTGAGCCTGGGAGACAAGACTGTAAGACAAGTTTAACATTTTCTGCCATGCACATCCCCTGCAGACACTCTAAATGGCAGAAAGCTCCATTTCAGACCACAAGCACAACAGAGTCTCTAAGACAGAGCTACTAACATTTGATATTCCTGAATCAGATGTTCCAATCAGTGGCTCTAAATTACATCTACTTAATAGTTTGGAAAGCACCCATGAAGTGCCAAGTAAAAATCTGATTCCTTAAATGGTATTGATTTTTTTTTTCTTTTAGAATCTCCTTCAATTTAGAAGCAGCTTCTTCATTTCCTCCTTTTACATTCAGCAGCTAATTAAAAATTGGTAAGGGAAAAGCTTCACAATCCTCCTCACCTCTGCCAAATTGCAATAGTCTGCTTCTCCTCTGAAAATACAGTCTTACAGATGCAGGGATCAATTCAATACAGCAGCTTTTACACCTCTGCAACAAGGATTTTCAACAGAGTTTAGCTCAGTTAGAGATTATTTCAAGCTTACTCAACATAAAATGCTATAACATTTACTTCAGCTCAGAAAATCAAGCAAATAAAGACAAGAGCCAATATTCCCTAACTCAAAATCAAGTAGCAAGTAAAATGCTCTCACAGTTTCCAGGTTCAGAGGGAAGCTCTGTGCCTATTAAAGTCACTGGCAAAATTCCCATCAAATTCTCTGCAATCAGAATTTCACGCACCTTCTCCTGCTAACTGATCACATTTAATCACAGCATCATAAAAGCCCATGGAGTTTTCCATATGATTCATTTTGTAACATTCAGCTGTTTCTTGAGGCTAACCTTCTTTTTAGGATAAATAACCACATTGTTCTTTCCCTGTTCCAGAAGATTTAATTTTGTTTTTCAGAGCATTTATATTTTAATGAAAGGAAAAACTGCATCTCTGTTCTAGAGAGGAAATGTATATTTCCTAAACGGGAGGGCCAAATCCGCTGCTCTATAATTTACAGAAACTCAATGAATCAGGCCCACACATTCTTTATTGCTGTCTAGCACTATATTGCAATTTAGAGTGAAAACTGCTAACTTCTATCATCAGGTCAATTTATGTATTATCAGGCAAAACTGATGTCTACAGTGAATTATGGGGATAGGAGTCATTATCTTCCCAGAGCACCTTGAAAACGAGATGTCTAATCTCAGTAATGTAACTTTCCTGGTTAAATAAATCCCTTGTGCTTAGTAATTCTATGCATTTATAGAAAAGATGTCACCCCCCCACACACCTCCTTAGACTTTATAAAACATTCCAAATCCTCAAGGGGATTTGAATCCTCACTAAACAGAATTGATTTCTGTACTTACTACTTAGTATTCTTAATCACACAGTTCATGCATTTTTGTTATGTAATGGATTGGGAAATTCAAAGAACCAGCTTGTTTTGCAAACATTTTGTTTTACATTCCCTTTTACTTTGATGGGGGTTTTTTTTGTTTGTTTGGTTTTTTTTTAATATCAAGGTGACAGCACCCTGCTGGAAAGAGCTCCAAACAATCAGTGCTGCCCTCCAAATCTGCATCCACCCAGGCCTGGTGGGAGCAGTTAGAACAGAATTTGGAAAGGCTAGAAGAGGTTTTCCAATCCACTCTGCAAGAAAGATTACCTCTCCACTCTTGCCTATGAGAATTCAGGTTAAGGCCTGTAGTCATCTATTTCTTCCTTAAGAGCATGATCCAAAGCTAAATGAAGCCAAAAAGAATCCATCTATCGATCTGAGCATTTCTGGCAATTTAATTCAGACCTCCTCTACCAATTTGTAGGTTATGTAGGATACAGCCTGAGTCCACGTCTTTGTGGGTGACAGGACACTGGGACTGAGCTCACCCTCAGCAGATTTGCTGAGAACACCAAGCTGTGTGGAGCTGTGAGAGTGCTGGAGGGAAGGGACGCCATCCTGGTGGCTTGAGAGCGGGTCTGTGTGAAGCTCATGAAGTTCAACAAAGCCAAGTGCGAGGTCCTACACCTGGATCAAGGTAATCCCAAGCACAAAGACAGGTTGGGAGGAAAATGGAGCCCTGGAGAAGAACTTGGGGGTGCTGTGGGTGAGAGGCTGGACATGCCCCGGCCGTGTGCTGGGAGCCCAGAGCCCCCCGTGTGCTGGGCTGCACCCAGAGCCCCGTGGGCAGCAGGGCAGGGAGGGGATTCTGCCCCTCTGCCCCCTCTGCTCAGACCCCACCTGCAGGGCTGCATCCAGCTCTGGGCTCCAGCACAGCAAGGACAGGGAGCTGCTGGAGCCAGCCCAGAGCAGGCACCAGGGGGATCAGAGGGATGGAGCAGCTCTGCTGGGAGGAAAAGATGGGAGAACTGGGATTGCTCAGCCTAGAGAAGAAAATGTGCTGAGGATACCTTAGAGCACCTTCCAGTACCTGAAGGGAGCCTACAAGACAGGCAGAGAATTTACAAGGGTATGTGCTGACAGGACAAGGGGAAATGGCTTCAAACTGATAGACAGTAGGTTTAGATTTGCCCTTAAGAAGAAATTCTCCCCTGTGAGGATGGTGAGGCACTGGCACAGGTTTCCCTGAGAAGCTGTGGCTGCCCCATCCCTCAAAGTGTTCAAGGCCAGGTTGGACGGAGCTCTAAACAATTTGGGATAGTGGAAGGTGTCCCTGCTCATGTCAGTGGGGCTGGAATGAGATGATCCCTTCCAACCCAAACCACTCTGTGATTCTATAATTCTAGGAAAGCCTATCCTAATTTACCCCCAGCTCCTGTGGCCATAGACACCTATTCCTGTTCCCAAGCACTTCCTTATCTTCAGGACAAACCCACAGATGGCTGCTGACAGCACCATGCTCTGAGTGAAACAGGAGCCAGCTGCTTCTCACAGCCCACCCTCCACCCCTACACCTCCATGAGTAGCCTCTCAACAGAATGTACTATTTTGTCCATACCACCATATAACTGCTTTTTTGGGGCTGGACCTGGCTCTTAGCCAGCCAGTTCAGATTTGCATCTGCCTAAATTTGTAGATGCAGCACCAAATTAAAAATATTCTTCTGTCCTCAAGAATCTAAGAATCTTCCCTGACACTTTTTGACACGCTCATCAAATCAGGAGGAACTCACTGGCAGACAGTGAGGCTGCAACAGCATCTAAAATAAAAAAACATTAAGCCTAAAAATTACACTGGTGAACTCCTGGCTCGTGTTTCTCATTTCCTTATCAGGTTTATATGAGACTGCCCCTTTTGGAAATCAAAATTAGGAACTCAGAAATTCTCTACTTAGTTTTCATTTACCTAACCCATGGATTCTTAACTGATTTAGATCTGTACCTGCTGCCTGCAGCCTGTTCTTTTATATATCATTCCCAACAAATTCTGCTGTACAAGTAACACCTTTTGATTACACTAATTCTAACTAAGATTCAGGGGCTGTATAAAACAATTTTTCTGAAAAAAAGCAATTCTTTTATACAGCCTGAGAAGACCAGCAATCCACAGCAGTTGTAATTAACGAGGACAACAGTAAAACAGTTGCTGTTGGGCCAAATAAAGCTTTTCTCTAACACTCTGCAATTTGGGTTTCAATCTCTACTTAGAAAAATCCGAGATTCTAATATTCTAGACCTCTTCTGAAGTGTGAGCACCCAAGAAGTACAAAATTTGCTTGAAAGACACCGGTCTAAACTCTTAAGGGCTGCAAATATAGTCATGAGCTGGAACAGACCACATAAAATAGTTCATGCTTCAGCCAGTAATAGATGCTGCCCACAGAGCACTTCTTCCCACCTTGCTGTTTGACACAGCTCAACAGCTCCACCCTGTTTGGATGGAACATTTCTGCTCTTTGAAGTTGCTCTGGATGGATCCTGGGCTGGTGGATATCAGCAAAGCTTCGTATTTCCCGTCTGGGCTGCGCCAGCTGATCCAGTGTTCCCAAGCAGTCACACTTGGGCAGCTAATCCTGAGGACAGGGTTATTTTTTAGAGGCAAGGAGACATCGACTGACTCAGTGGCAATTTGAGCTGTTTACATCCCTGTGCATGTGACTGCAGAGCCTCCAGCTTGGAGTGTCCTCGTTTTTGACTGTCCACGACCCTGCAACGTTGTCCTACTGCCTCTCCATGTGTTATAGCACTTTCCATCACTTCTACAAACATACTGTGCCATGTGAGAGACAAACTGTATTTGCCTTTTATGGCCCTTTGAAAAAATGGCAGTTCTCACTCCCAATGGCAAACCATGACTTTTTCTACCTCCAAATAGGACCCATCTGTGGCAGCTGTTATGGGCTTTCATTAAGGTCATCAAACATGCAGAAGAGGCCAAGGTCAAGGGGAAGAAGTTCATACACTACTGTCAGGACATGTTGTAAGAACAACACATGGCTGGTGTGTTCTAAAATATTTAGGGAAAACAAAATTTAAATTTGATTATCACATCCCATCAGTAAAAAATTTGCATTGGCCACACACTGTCTGCACCAGTCGCATTAAACCAGGCTTATGCAGTGAGAACAGTAGATGCCATCTGCAGCCCTAGAATAATCTTGGCAGCACACCAGCACATATTCATTTCTGTGGAGAACAGCCTTGCTTGCTGTAGCTGAGTCCTCATGGTACCTCAGATGGCCAAATTGTCTCAGAGCTAGTAACTGGATATTATCACTCATTTAAATCATCCTGCTTAAACAAGATGCTTGGAGTTGGCAGTTCCAGAAACTTTATAAAGGTTGAGCAGGGTAACCTTTCTTGCCCCCATGCCCTGATTTAGCAGAACATGATTACCTCAGGCAACTGACCAAAAGCCTGTGATGGGTAACTTGAAAACTGGAAAATACATGGAAAAAAAAAAAAGTAGACAAAAAAAGCCCCAAAACAATAAAACAAAAAACCTGCTGCTGAGGAAATTACACTATTGTTCTACTTTAAGTAGAACAGTCTTTCAGCAGGACCATTAACATCATCCTAATGAGTTACAGATGGATTGAGAGGGGAGACAGGGAAAAACTCAAGGCAGCATTTCTGTGTTTGAATAGGACTTTCTACCTGCATAGGCTAACTTCTTTTAATTTATGAGAGCAAGGAAGAATTGGGACAGTTTTTGAGGAAGACTGGCATCCTGCAATCTGCAAAAAGGGTGTGGACAACAGGCACAGTTACAGTTCAAAGGCTTGTACATCAAAGAGTAACCCATTCCCCTGTGACTCTCCTTGCTCTTATTTCACTCAAATTCTTCAACGTGGGATTCAGTGGGATAGATGGCTGGGTTTTTATCCTGGATAACCATGGAACAGCCAAGATTTACTCTAACTCTATTAAATCCACATGAAGTTCAAAACCCTATTACTCTAAAAACACCAAAAGGAAAATACTGCTGTATGCAGAAAGAAATGTTCACAAACAAACTCCAAATATCCATCAGGAACAGCTTAGTGAATCACACACACATCGGTTCAGTGCTGCAAACACCTAGAAGCAGTTTTACCCAGGATTGTGTAGGTGGGACTCCAGAGGTTGTGCTGCTGGCCATCCCTTCCCACCTTCATTACATGGTACCAGTGGGATCAGATCTAAAACTGCAAATCCTTAGCACAGTTATCCTTTCAGCATCCCCATGACAGGAAATGCAGCATTACACCAATGTTGTCATACAGCTGAGTTTTTTGTCTGCATCACTAAAAACCAAAATCACATACATATCACCAGCAGGGATATCACTGATTAGGGAACATCTGAAGTCAAAATGTTGATTTTCAAGTCTGTGGTTTCAGTTGCTTCGTCACTCTTAAGAAGCTTAAAGATACTTAGAAATGTAAAGTCTGTCTGTGCAAAAATTCAGACACTGTGGATTTCTTGACAATATTTAACAGCTAGACAGCTAACCTACATTTAAGCTAAATCAGGATCTATAATTTATGCATTCATGTTCCTATGATACTTTTGCAAGTATTCTGACTGCTTTCTTCAGAGCAGCCTTACCCAAGGAAGCTTTGTAGAGAATAAGGGTAGAGAAGTACACAGGACTTGCCTTTCCTGCTGCAACACATCAGCTACAGCATCCTTTCTCCCTAGGGTTCAAATTTTCTTCTTGCTTTCTGTTCTCTTCTATGTGATTTCACCACACCAGGTGGTTTTCTCCTTCTCCAGAACCTTGAATCAGCTGTTCAGCTTTATGCAGATTAATTAGACACTAGTGGAGCTAAGGAGAGGTGTGTATAAACGTGTTAGTGTTTGGGCATGACTTTGGCCTGATTGCCAGAGCACTGTTTGACAGAGGATACAAGTGGATTCCCCAGTCAGAGCTCCAATAAACATTCAATATTGATTTCAATGCAGTAGAAATGAAAATTGTTGCAGCAAGTAAAAGAGAACATTTTAGAGGACCGGCTATGTGTGCTCAGGGAAGAAGTCTGCAGAAATCCAGAATTTGAACCACAAACCAGAGTTGTAGATTTGTGCACTGAACATCCAGCAATGACACTTGTTCATGCTCAGAATGAAACTCGAAGCAGTCTAATTCTGCAGTTAGTTTGTAAACTGTGCAGTTTATGTAGTACAAATGGCAATCTTATTTTCTTTGTTTCTTCTGTGTGACCTCTTGAAGAACAAAGGCTGGCATGCATCTTACTCTGCCATCTCCCTCTGCTCACCACTGCATTCCTACCCCCAGTCCCTGGGAATTTCCAGGAGAGAATTTCCGTGGTGAGGGTGGGGAGGGAGCCATTTCAAAAAGACAGTGGGAAAGCCAAATACAACAAGCTGATTTTCAGTAGCTTGCTGCTGTGTGTAGCACTAACCACAGTGAAGTCAGTCCATTTTGTTACCAGTGCCTTGAGATGGAAAAACCCAGTTGGATTGATTGCATTCAGGGAATCTTATTTGAAAGAAAATGATGGCACAATGTAATAACTGGGAGGATAAATCTGTGTGCACATATCCTAGCCTAGAACTGGAAACTTTCATGGCTGCTGCAAGTAGTGTCAGGCATAGCAATAGTTTTGCTGGATTTTCCTTAAAGAAAACATATTATTTATCTCTCAGACACCAAAAAAAGGAATAATATATTATTAAGGGATTAGGTAGTGAAAAAGAGAAAACACAATATGAGGGCTGGAATTACATTTCTGAATATAACAAATAAAAGTTTCAGTCACTGCTGGAAATGGGATAATCATCTGTTCTTGACCAAACATCTCAGTACAATCTATCTGCTTGTGTAGTCTTGAGTACTCCAGAGATGTTTTCCCATTTTCAAATGGTGTCCTACATCTCCATGTTACCTGCAGATTTTGTACTAATTGTAGTAGCAGAAGATAAAAGAAAGTCCAGGCTACAAAGAGAAACTGGGAGCAGACATTAATAGAACAAAAGCCAGGAGAAGAGAAATAGATCTGTAGCAAGAGTTTTCAGTGGAAACTGAGACAAAAATACCATGTAAAAGAGATTCAATGCAGCTGTCTGAGCAGTCTAGGCTTTTATGCAGAAATCCTACTGAATTTGACAGAAAGATGCAATGGAAAAATTTTAAATCAACTTAGCACTTCCAGGATTACATGCATGCTCTTGAGGCAGAGAAATCTTTGTGAATATACACATATGTACACACACACTGGGTTTCATAAACTGGTTTGTGAAAATATCTAGAAATCCTGCAAGTACAGACCTTTTTTTTTTTAATTAAAATATATGCCATATTAAAGAGCTTCTATTTACAAAATTAAGAACTACTCTGCAACAGCAGCTTTACAGAAAAACCACAGTACACTTGCCACTTAGGCATTACAATTTTGGATTTGTAGAAACTCAAAAATCATTCAAAAACTACTGCAGTCGTAAAATTCTGCTGAATCCAAGTGCACAGGTTAAACAGAAGTGTCTAGAAAAATTGCCAAAGCATCCAAGTGAAAACAAACATGAGGGAGATATAATTACAAGGGATAACAAGACTTTGGTTGTAATCTCTTGCATGTATTGGTATTATCAGCTGAATCTTTGGGTAGGCCTGATCCAAAGGCTGCTAAATGTTAATGAGGGTATTCCTTCTGATTTCAATAGATTCTGATTGAAATCCTAAACCATTTCAGTTGTGTGATGTGAAGCATGGTGTATGAACATAAACCTTGCATGGCATTAAGCATGAAAACCAGTGTCTCATTATTCCTTATTTTTAATGTAGCAAAAATAGCCTTTTCAGAAATAAAGACTCCAGACAACAAATTTTTCAGCAGTGCTTTTCTTGAGTCCATGCTCTTAGACTTTGGCTTAGATATAAGGTGAAGCAATTAATTTTCTCTGTTTGGCAGGTGAACAAAACTCTTGCAATGCAACTTTGACTTTCATTTTAGTTGCAGTCTGTTATTGCTAATGAAAAAAAATACTTCCTAGCTTTTCTACTGTATCAGCTGGATAAATTGTTAACACTTAAGAACTCCCCAGGCAGTAATGAATGACACAGTTTTCTGTGTTATCCCTGATAAAGTTTAGGATATGGAAAGCAGTTTAATCCTCTTTCTATACTCTCCCATCTGTGCTTTAGAGCTACCACAGTAAATTACTACATATTGAAGCACTGCTTCAGATGCAATTTCATATTTTCAAAGCTGAGATAATTTTACTCCACAGTGTATTTTTTAATCTTTGTAAAAAAAAAAAAAGTAAAATGTTTAAGGAAGCCAGGTCAGATAAAATTGTTGAGTTTAAGAGATGGATGGTAGCTTTCAGTGAAGTAAACCTTTTATAAAGGTTACTTGGAATACAGAATTAAGCCAAACAAATTACTTTGTTTACAAAAAATCTGCAATGTGAAGTGTTAAGATTTAACTCAATTGTAATCTGATGTTAATTATAAGACAGGAATAGTAGCTGACAAATATGGCTTGAGGCACTCTTTATTGCACCTTAAACATGCTATTGCCTGTGTCTAATGTCTTTGATCCTTCTTTCATATTGCAGAATGATTCTACTTGGTGCAGTTTTGCCATTAACCTGCTCAGTCACAGTTAGGGCTCATTTCTTTCTTTGTGAAGAAAGCTTAAGTTTTGTGTTGGATTTCTCCATGTTTTATCAGATGTGCCTTTTGCTGCTGTCTAATCATTAAGGATAAAGAGACTGATTTAGTATCTATTGGAGTAAATTGACTGACTCAGTTCTGAGGCTGAGCATAAGCAGCTGCTCCAAGAGTAGAAGTGAATGCAGAGAGAAATATTTCATAAACTTCTCTATCTTGCATTTTTCTGTATCCACATAAAACCCCACATTTAGTAAAACTGAAAAAATGCAGTCAGTCCAGTGTCTTGCTCAGGTCACCATATGGTTGTAGAACAGCTGGTTCATGTTAAACCTTCACAAAACTGAGATTATACTTAGAGGAAGCAGCAAATACTTTGAAGAATCTGCAGCTACAGTGCAGCATCTAAAGCAGCCAGCTACAAATCAACAAAACTCTGACAGAGTTCCTCTGTAACCCTTTGTTACTTTGAATTTCAAACATCATTTTACCACCTATCCTATGTCCTGGGGCTAACCTGAAGAACAGAGGCCATCCCACCTGGTGACCTAAACCCAGCTAAGCAAACATCTGTCACTTTACAACCGGATTATGGCAATCCAGCACTTTCTCTAAACCTGTCAATTGCTTCTGAGACTAAAAATTGTCATACCTGAGCTTAATCTCCTAATTCTGGGTGGAGAAAAGTGTGGATTTTTCTGGCAGGGCAGGTAATCCAGATCTGCAGAGAGTGTCCTGCTGACATTGAAACAAAGCCTGCATATACCAGAAGAAACTCCCCTTTTGTTTTGTTTTCTTTAGGTCCTTGCCAAGTGCTGTGATTGCAAAGGATCAGGACCCCATCTCCCTTACCTGACCCACACACATCTGCTCCTCCAGTGTGGGGTGGGGTGGTGAGCAAGGAGCACCTGAGTGAGCAAACCTGGATTTGTGCTCACCAGTGGGAGAAGTGACACATGGAGTCAAAAGTAGCTGGGAATGATGAAAAACTACCCATTGTGGCTAAATTGTAATTGCATGTTGTTGAAATAATTGTGAAGTGGCACAGCTGCACTGCTGTAAAAATGGAAGTTTCAGAAAGCTCTTGAAAAAATAATAGTATCTGAATATAAGGCACTCATGTGGTCTTAACTTTGTCCCTTTGGGTACCTGGTGTGATGTTATCAAAAAAGACAGTAATCCAAGGGATCACATAGGAGAAGCAGGGACAGGGTCTAAACTCTGCCTCTGGGAGGGAAGGAAATCTCACTTCAAAACTGGTGCCTCAAGAGGCAGGAGAATGGGTTACCTTGAGCCTGAGAAGGTCAAGGAATGGAGAGACCTGCTGGCAGCATCCACCCCCCTGCTTCTCTCCCCTCCTCATCCCCTCCTCTTTCCTTGGGAACCTGACAGCAGCCCCCAGTCTGCCTCCACTCTGTCATGATCCCAGGGACAGCATTCACCCCCTCCATGCCCCAGGGGGCTCTGGGGAACAGCAGGTGCCACAAAAAAGGGAGGAGGATCTGGCTAATCTTCTGCAGTTTAACCTGAACATCGGTTCACAAAATTAAACAGCAGATGCTTCCCAAGGGCATGACACGTAGAGGCCTCCTTGAAGTAGGGGAACAGCTTAAGCCTTCCAGCTAAGGCTGACAGATTTTCTGATAACAGAAAATGAAGCAATCTAAAAATATGCTCTTCCAGCTACCCCTACAAACAGTTACAGGTAGATCATAGCATATTTCGTAAATGTCAAAGCAGGCTGTCCTGACATCGTTAGTCCTTTATTTTAGACACTGATAGAAGGAGATAGGCTAATTATTTATGGCTATTCAAAGGACAAACAAATCACAGAAGTAGATTGATAGGAACACCCTTAATAACCTGATCCAAAGATAATTCATTATTTTTTAAACTTTTTGTGGCTATGATACTTCTTGACTATATGTTGTTTATTTTACTGCTGTAGGAAGTAATGATTTAGAGGTATAAAAACAGAAAGCAAGCAGGCTAAAAATTAGCTAGCTTTTATAGTTTGCTGATAGAAAAATAGAAATACCATGCTTGAAATACTAGACAGTAAGTTTAGGTCTTAGGTGCAAACATAGAGTAAGACCTATTGCTTTCTTAATGGAAGAGTAACATGATTTGGCCTTTTAGTGAGTTTGTGTGTGAGCTTGAAAATCATTGTAAACAAGGTAACAGATATTTTGGAACTGAGCATTCATACAAACTGCTAATGGAGTAATGTTGGAGTTTCTGAAACGTGTGAAGTTACTGCTTGGATAACACTCTGCAAACATCACAAAATAGAAGAGGTATAAATGAAATAGTCGATGTCTCCAAAATAAGAAGCATTCACAGTAAGTTGTGGGGCAAATAGATGGAACACTAGTAAACAGCAAGATTAGGCATAAAAGCAGCAGATGTTTCAGTTATAGCAGGATATACATCTTTTTCAAGTCTTGGGAAGACATTGACATCCTGATTGCACAGGTCTTCTTAATTATAAAGAACATTAATAATAAACAGTGTTTAACTTATATATCACTGTGTCAATCATCCAAGTGTACCCTATTTCCTAATTTTATAGTAACATTCATGGAGCTGTTTAGAAGGCAGAGCTGCATCCAGTAGCCGTCAGAGAGGTTTACCTGGTCTGCCATTATCTGACAATCAACACCTCTTCACTGGAGCTTGAGATACAGACAACCAGAACTTCACTGTAAAACTAGGATCTCTGTCATGAAAAGAGAATGTTTAACTATTGAGTAAAATAACAAATAAGAAGGTTGTGATAAATCTGTGAAGAGATACTCTGCTTTTCTAAAGGAATATTTGTGCTTCCTCTCAAATTGTTTTCAAGGAAATACTTATTTCCTAATCAGCTTAGTCATAAGTTATTATTAAGAGCACTAGTCTTCTGAAAACAAACAAACAAACAAACAAACAAAACAAAACAAAACAAAACAATTATGTGAAACATTAAGTGTCATTTATTCTCATGAGCATGCCTAACTGTGCCAAAATAGAATTACCAATAAAAGACCATAAGTAGCATTTGAAAATATTGGTGTAACCAGCCAGGGGCAGATTATATTCATTTTCACAAAGAAGAAGAGCAGCAAGAAGGAAGAGGAAGGTAGGGCTGTTGGAGGAAGAAGGAGTAAGAAGAACACAAGAGCTCCATTCATTCCCTGCCTTGAGTTTCCTTGCAGACACAGGGCCCAGCCTGGTTCTGCAGCTTTGTAGAAATGTGTTGAAGAGTGTTTAGAGCAGCACCCATCATTCCAGCAGGGGGGACGGGGCTCTGACCCCGTTCCCTGGTGCACTGGCCCACAGAGCTGGTTGTGCATGGATGCTCTGTCTGCGTCTCCATTAGGAACACTCTGTCAGGGGCTACCCCAGCCCTTCCAGGAGAGCTGTGGAATATTGTCAGATTCCCTCTGCTCCTTGGAGGTGGGGTAGCTAGCACAGACAGTCCCAAGAACCCCTGAACACCTTCCTATCACTACTGCTGTGCTCTCCACACAGTGTGAGTGGCCAGCCTATACACCGGGTTAAATAATTGCCGTTAATCAGTGGCAACCTTAATTAAACTTTTGCCAAGCAAATTTAGTTAATCGTTCAAAACACATTTGTGAGATCCTGCAAAATGAACAGCTTACCCTCCACCTTTGTGAAATTATGGTTAATCATTCACTAATGTCTGCATCATCCTATTTAAACCTTCCCCCTGTGGTTTTAGACTTCTTTCTGCTTGCTAATCCACCACAGGGGAGTGATATGTAAACATGCAAATACATTATTGTAGGCTTTTCCTATTTGTGGCGCTGGGTTCTATCAAGCCATATTTATAGCCTCACCAAGAATGATCTATAATTCATTTGTCTCACACTCAATTGAATTAATTTAAAGGTATAATTCAATTTAGCAAACATTCAGCTCGGTGCATTGAGCAGTGAGACACTGCAGCTGTTTTGGGCATGCTGCACTTCACCCCATCTTTCTGTTCTCAGCCAGCCTCCTGGCTCCTGGTATATATCAAACCAAGAACCACACCAGAGCCACAATGGACCATTACAAGTCAACAACAGCCTCTGAACCTCCAAGCTGTGTAACTATTACCTGGCTGTCTCAAATTTCTTCAAATTCTCCTTCTCCACAAAGATTATGTCCTTTACTGTGCAGCTGTTTTAAAACCCTCTTGATATGAACTGCTGCACTCTTGTTCCTAACTCTACTAAGTCCATTATAGACAACGTTTTCCTGTGATTTACTCCTCATTATAAAAATCAAATTTCTTGGTTGTCAAAAGTGAATTGAGTGCAGCAAGCTGAAGGCCCCAGATCCCTAGCATACAAAGCCATCACACCAATCTAAGGGTGCAACATCAAGTGAGATGGAGGGATATCCTATAAATACAGAGCTCTCATAGAGAGAAAAATGAAAAACAGATTATCAGGTTGAGTGAAGAAAGTGCAAACTGTGTCTCTCCTAAGCTTAACCCCAACCACCAGGATGGGCTGAGACTTGGCCCACACTCAAAAGGCATCACCCAGATGGAAAAACTGTCAGCAGAGAAAATGTTCTGCAGGATATTGCTCCTTGTGACAGCCCTTTTGCAGCCCCAGTACTGCTAGAGATTTAGGCATTGTGCCTCTCCTACTACAAAAACTTATCTTTACTGTACTTTTAACCATAAGCCTAAATGAGCTGTGCTCTCAGCCATAGCCTGGGTCCCCAATATACCTTTGAGATGAAAATGTTACTACAAAAAAAGAAATAATTACATTATACCATCTAAAAGATCTCTATGAAAACTAAAGTTAGCTGCACCTACTGTAATTTCTGAGATGGCATTTTAGTTTTACATGTAAATTATTGATTTTTATAGCTTGTTATTTGCTGAATTAAAATCAGAAACACAGCACATGTTCAACAGACTCTTCATTATATCTTTCTTCATTGATCCAGTCAACCATTCCTCATCAGTTCTGAAAAGCTACTTATATTCCATACTTCCTTCCAACTACTGGCAATTCTAGCAAAAGAACAATTTTTAAACTGACTAAAATATATTGTATGTGTCATACACTTAAAAGAAATTATCTAAGTTTACACTTTTCCTTTAAAAAATAGTGATGTTTCCATAAATGTATTTTCTTGGCAATTGTTTTCCATCAATGTTACTGATATTATTTAATTGAATGAAGATAAGTAGCCATTCTTACACACACACATAAATATTACAGATTCTACCTCTCCAGCATAGTCCTCAGAATTTCTGCATTTTCCTCAGCTATTTTGCAATTTTTTCCTGTCTGTTGTCAGCTTTAAACCCCTGTTTTGCTCTATTTACTTTGAGGTTATGCAAGCTGGCTGTTTGAGTGCACCAGCACGATCAGAGGTCCACAGGCTGCCCCATATTTCCTGAGAAGTTCCACCAGTCCTGCAGCTGACACCAATGAAGGCATCACACAGCCAGGTGCCTTTTGAACTGTCTTTGACTTCCACACACATGGCCAAGAAGATTTTGTCAGCAAGGTCACCAACAGACATCTGTGGAGCTGGATCTGGACAGAGGTATGAGCCTACACCCTGAAGTTCTTGCAGTGTAACAACTTTCTTAAGTCATTAATTAACTTTGATTGCAGTAATTTAACAACTATAAGGCGCACTGGACTATAAGACGCACTTTTGTTTTGCAGCGAGAATCTGTGCACAACAAAGTAACGAATTAGTAAAGGAATCATGTGATTGTGGGGTCTATGGCAGGTGCTCAATTTGCAAACATTTTTCACGGGTCAGCATAGCCTTTAAACGCAGCCCCAGGCACCCTCCCTGTGCCACGGGCCCCGGCACTCCCGCCCCTGGCACCGGCTGCCACAGCTCTCAGCAGCTCGTGGCTCCCATGGCTGGCATGGCTCTCGCGGCACACTGCTTGGCTCAGCTCACAGCTTGCAGTTCCAAGTTGGCAAATTTCCAAACTTTGTCCATATATAAGGCACACTGGATTATAAGGCGCATTTGTGGGTTTCAATCAAAATGTTAGTCAAAAGGGTGCACCTTATAGGCGTGAAATTACGGTAATATTTTTTCAAGTCTGTCTTTATGCTGCATGTATTAAATGGTAGGAGGTAACATGTAGAAATTCAGAAATCAATATTTTTTGGTATTTTTTCTATATGTAGGAAATCTTAGCATATTTACAAAATTGACACCATTCTCCTTTTCCCCACAAATCCTCTCTGTTCATGCCTGTGCACATGAAAACTCTTTCTTTCTTTTCTGCTAAACTTGGTCGTTACCAATCTACATCCGAACTTGGGAAAATGAACATATTCCAGTTACGGCTCTGTGCATCCCATACCAACAGAGCAGCCTAGATAAACAAACAAAACAAGAAAAATCTCAAACAAGAAAACACCCCAAAAAAAAGCAACACCCCAAAATCCTGATTATGCCAAATGCTTTGAATGAGCAAACTGAAGAAGAAGAAAGCATTTCTCCCAAATTTTTCTGGTTTGATATTTCTAGACTTGTCTGAAATAGAGGGGTTCATATTTATACCCTGATATGAGATTCTTGTGTTGATGTGTCCCTTCAAACTTGTCCCTCTTAGCACAGATTCTGACTTCAGCAGAAGCTGAAATTAGCAACTATACCAGGCTTTGGACAGAAATGGTTTATGAGGGGTCCATCCCCCACCTCCATCATATCTGAGGAATGTCATGGCCTTACAATGGCACACTTTTTGAACCCTTTCCAACTTCAGATATTTCCTTTCTCTTTTAATACCTCATTGCTTTTGCATCAATTACAGCCTGACCTAAAGCCACGCTGGCAGTGAATGTGATATATAGTAGAATCCATTTAAATGAATTTCTGATGAAAGAATAAAACTGTTAAAAGAATAAATTTACTCCACAGATTTATACAAATCCTGTATATACTGAAATCCTCTTAAAGGAAAAACTGATGGAAGATTAAAATGTTAAATGAATTAAACCCCAGTATCCCAGTGAAATATAATGATTATTTGACCTATTAAATGAATAGCTCTACTGACCATATAATGGTAAGTATTCAAATATATATCAATTTTAAATATGAAATGAAAAAATGTAAAGCAAACAGTGATCAATGAGAATATCTATTAAGACAATAAACCTATAGAACAGCAGGAAAATGTTCTTGAAAGGTCTTTGTTCACCCAGTCTTAAAGCTAGAGAGTCCTTAATTTATGTTCAAAAAGAGAGAATTTTGATGATAATTAAAAGTTATTAACTATACAGCATAAATGTAATTATTTCTGTGCTTAATTTTAGCATATTAAAATGTCTGAGAAAACCATTCCCTTACCTTCTGGTTATGGTAAATTTTAGGGATTTATTTTTTTAAAAAACATGTTGACCAACATCTGCCATTAAAGTAGTCTGCATTCCAATTTACGGAAAGTATCTTTTAAAATTGTGTTATATATCTATCATCACTAGCAAAAACTTACACAAAAGCACATGTTGTGAACACCGCAATATTTATTTTAGCTTTTGTTCTTTCAGTGTAGAGTCAAGAACATAATATAGAGACATATTTTTGAGAAATATTACATCCATATATTTCAATGATAAAATAAAAATGTTATTTTTGTCTTTCCTACCAAAATCACTATTCTGGTAACACTAACATTCTGGGGGGAGATCCTACTTTGGAAAAAAATTATGCTTTATCTGTCTATCTTGGTTTTGGCCAACTCTTCTACTAACTGGCTTCAGATTTAAATCCCAGATTAAACCATTAAAAACATGCACTCTAAATCCCCTGGCAATGATTTGAAAACAATCTTATACATCAGCTTCCTACCTGAGAAGAGTTGAGTTCATATTCAGTTTAGGTCATAGGTGAAATGAGTTTGTCAGTCACAATCCAGCCTGTAATAAATTAATATCTTGATCACAAAATTACTCAATTAAATATTGCCTGAAGGAGCTGATCATTAGAGATGGAGACCCAGCAATGGATGTTAGGGACTGAAGTCCATCTTCTGTGTATGAAGAGGTGTAAAATCCCAACACAGTCCATTCTCAGTAGCAAGATGCTGTGCACAGGAATGGCATCCTTCCTCCTGTCCAGCCTTCACATTTGCACCACCTTGTGATTATGTGACCTCACAGATTTCGAAAATTCCACACGAAGAAATACTATAACCCTTGAGTCACAGCCTTCTCTGCAGGAAAGGCTTTGCAGAAATTCAAGGGGGCTTTTAGTGATTCCTTAGTGATTGTGATTATCCTTTTGCAATTATCCTAAATCCTGTATTTTTGAAGAATGCATGGATAAAGCCAAGTCTTTAGCAGAAGGGTCCTGGCTGGCAGTGAAGCATCCTGAAAGCTACAACTTTCCTATACTGAGGGAACAATGATCCTAAAGGTCTTTGAGAACACATATATTGTGTCAGGGTTTTGCAAATTAGAAGCTTGAAAAAGAGATTATTATTTTGACATTCATGTTAAGATAGTCTGTGAGACCAGCCAGTTGAGAAATGCAAAGTATTTGAAGAGCTTTTGTTGACAAGACAACGACTAAAAAGAACTAGAGAGTGCTGCATAAGAAATAGAGAGTATCCAAGGCCAATTTGTAGTCAGCAAGGCTAAGATGAGAAGATGAATGTGAAATATAGCCAGAGAACACTGTTTTGGTAAAGGTTTTACTGGGCCTGACAGAAAGAGCTTTTTCTTAAGGATGTGGTGATGAAGAGTGGTTGAAGAGTGAAGCCCTTCAAAGCAAGGCAGGGGAGGATGCTGCAAATACATACTAGGCTTAAATACCTTTTGAGAGATGTACAAATGTTATTGCCTTTACAGGACAGCAGAAAAATACAAGCATAAGGAAGGTCTTGATTGTTCCTTTACCATGCATAAATAACAGCTTGTAATTATCCAATATTCACTCTAAAATCTTTGGTCACACACCAGAGAAAAACACATTTCCATACTTGTCTCTTGGGAATTCTCTTCTGAAAGACTTCTTCTTTTTTAACAACTCATCCCACATCTCTATTAGTCAGCTTCCCACATCTGATTATCTTTCTCAGTGAACATGTGGTTGCAACCTGTCCTATACCCACTTCTTTGCCAAATTTTTCACTTATATCCAAAGGGAAAAAAAAAAAAAAAAAAAAAAAAAAAAAAAAAAAAAAGACTGAATCAATAGAAGAAGAACTTCAATGTCTTTTAGCTTTGGGAAAAGAGAAAACTGAATCAGAATCTGAAGCTATGTTTAGTGGGTTAATCTGTTTTAATCCATGAAAATCAGTCTCAAGCCATGCTCATTAAGAGGAATTTAATTTTGTTTTCTGTTATTTAAGCAAGCTAGGAAACATCTGACCTTCCTGCCAATAATTTCTCTGTACTATTTATAAGCATTTTTGAAGGTGCTGATTGCAGTGCTGAATGTTAATAGGATTCTGTCTACTATTAATGTTATTACTATTGCTGTAGAACTTAGAACAGAAATTATGGAGCAAGACCTGACTGAGCTACAGGATACACAGATCCAGAGCAAAAGACAGGTACTGTCACAAAATCAATATGAGTAACATTAAGAGTTAACTTGGATCTACATGTGGAAGACTGAAGCAGTGTTGGTCAGCATGGCAGAGAGGAGCTGGATCATCAATGCCTTCATTGACAAGAATTTTTAAAAAGATTTGAAGCCTGATAAAATAATAAACATGAAAATTTGCAGGTATTTATTGGGACCATTGCTCAAGAACGAGGGCCACCATGAGAAAGGTTTGATATGTTTGATAGTTGATGAGAATGTTATTGATGGGTCAAGAAGAATAAGCTCTGAATAACAGCCCTGGCCATTTCTGAGAGAAAAGGTTTTAGGGAGCTCAGTAGGATATGTCCGATGAAGCAAAAGGGGAAGAAAAGTAAGGATATAACTGAAAAGTAAACCTTCAAAGTTCTAAATTGCACCTTCGGTTACACATAAATGAAAAGGAGAAAGACAAAGGAGAATACCTAAAAGCACATTGAAGCTAAGGGTAGGAAATTTGTATTAGGATAGACTGAGGCATGACTGTACTGTGAAGGGAAAAGCTGGAGTGTCATAGGAAAAAGGAAGGAAAGGAGGGAAAACAGAGATACAAACTGAAAACAAAACAGATGGCACTGAGGCAGATGGAGATGACTGGGAAAGGAGCAGGACTCAGGAACTTCCACCTGAATCAAGAGAGAGGATAACACAGAATCTTTACAAAGATTGCAAAGCAGTCTGGGAGGGAATGGGAAGCTCAAATGGTCTTTTCGGGGGAAAGGTATGTCCAGTTTTCACTGGAATAAATTGCTGAAATTTGTAAAGAGAAGTTAATAATAAAGGATTGCAAGGTTTTGAAATGGGATGCAAGCTGGGAAAAATGTGACTGGAATTGTAGGCATGGAATTTCAGCTGGAAGAGGAAAACTTTGGTCAGGAAGATGGTAGAATGGAAGTAGGAGAGAAGTATTTAACAGCAGGATGAGACAAGCATAGGGAAGCAGAATTCATTGCAACTCTGCAGTGCACAGACACAAGTGCTGCAAGATGAGCACCAAAAGTGGTTCTAAACTGCAGCTTAGTTGGGCAGACCACACAATTATCAAACACTTTAAAGGCAGTAATGGCAAAAGGGGCTGAAAATGAAAACAATGCAACAATGTACAAGTTAAAAAGAACAAGCAGCAAACCAGATGCACACACAACCTCCAAAAGAAATAAAAAATCCATCCCAAACCAGAAAAAAAAGCCTGGGAAAAGCCTGGATGAAAAATTGTCTGCAATTTCCTGTAAGAAATGATGGGGAAAAGATCAAGCAAGAAGGCCTGTGGGTGGCTGATCTCAGCACCTTGAAAATAAATACAGTCATTTTGTGACTATAAGGCGCACCGGATTATAAGGCGCACTTCCGGGCTGGCGACAAATTTTCAAACTTTGTCTATATAAAAGGCGCACAGGATTATAAGGCGCACTTTTTTTCCTCCCCAGCAAGGATCCGCAGGCAACAAAGTAACAAATTAGTAACGGAATCACACGGTTTGCTGGCAGGGTTCAATTTGCAAACATTTTTCACAGATCAGTGTAGCCTTTAAATGCAGCCCCAGGCGCCCTCCCCATGCCGCGGGCCCCGGCACTCCTGCCCACTGTTCTCCCGCACCCTGCAGCTGTCCCTGGCCCCGGGCTGCTCGCAGCAGCTCTCGCGGCTGGCACGGCTCGCAGAGGCTCAAGGTCATTTGATTGCGAGCTTCATGTTTGTTGCTGCGCAATGTGAAACAGAAATTGTTTTGAGATCCCTTCAATACTCAAACTTTTTCCATATAGAAGGTGCACCGGATTATAAGGCGCACTTCCGGGTTTCGATCAAAATTTTAGGCTTTAAGGTGCGCCTTATAGTCATGAAATTACTGTACTTTCTTTCCGTGTGTCCTCCAGGGTGGATAAATTCCACACTACAGATGAATTCTATTATTGCAGAACAGGCGTTTGCAATGATTAAATGATTTGTGTGAGGTGACAGAGAAATCAGAGGAAAACATTGACCCCAAGACCCCAGGTCAGACAGTTTGTGAGCTAAGAACTGTCTCTGAGGAACAGAGTGAATCTGATCTCCCCCTGCTCTCTGCAGAGCCTCTCTTTATAGGTCTGCTAATGGAAGAGCATTCCATTAGAGGTGGAGATTATGTCTCCAAATATTTTAACTTTCTCAGTGTTCTGTAAGCAGTATGAACTCTGAAATTGTAGGACAAAGGCTCACTTTTTTATCTGCTGACAGCTGGGCAGAGGGGGAAAGCAAACTACACCCCATCACATCCTAGAGTTTAATGTTCCCCATAGCACAGAGAAACAAAAAGTAAAAATTCACTACTCATGAAGCATCTACCTGTGCTGACAGCTAATTTAAGCCAAATGCACATGCTATGCAGGGAAAATAAATTCTCATGACATGTCAAGTCTGGAATCCAGGGAAGCCTGGCAATGATATTGAAGCAACACACTGTTTGCATACTGATTTCTGTGGTACCACTCTTTGTTTTGGCAACAGAGGTACCATATTCAAATAAATGAGAAAATCCAATCACAGTCACTAGATTGTTTACAATTCATCCTATCACTATACAGAAATTCCTTCTAGGGTTTTGGGGTTTGAATTCTGGTTTGCAAAATGAAAATTAGGGATAGCTTCTTGGCTTCCTTTCAGATTTTTGAGATATAAAATATCTCCCCATCTAATTTTACAGTTTCTGTGTATACTGTAGACTCATTTCACATATAATTTTGAGCTACCAATTGCTCACTGAACATTCAGAAACCACATAATTCACTAGCTTCTAATTTTTTATTTGAATTATTTTTGAGACTTTTTATCTGCTTCTTAGCTAAGTGCTTCTTTAGCCCCATGTGCTCAGTATTTTGAGAGCTGCTTTTAATAGACCTGCTCTTGCATGCACTTCATCTAACAGAACTCCTCCTCAAGAAGCCAACGGCACAATAAATAAATAAAAGAACTTCACCTCAGTGTTTCTCCTCAGTGGTTTTGTGTGACTTTTACTTCACCTCTTGAACCTCTGCAACACACTGTCAAACTGACTGTGCTCTCTGCTTATCTGAGATTACTTTCTCTGCACTGAAATGCAGTTCATTACTTTCTTCAATGGAATTCCAAATCTGCTCTCTAATAGATTTCTAATCCTCAGCAAACCCACGCATTACAAAGCAAGCCCTGTACTTGCCATATGGTTAACCTGATTTTCAGTGACCCTGCCTCATAATTTTCATTAGGAGCGTGTGATTAGGAAAATACCACACCAACAAGAATGTGATTCCCATTTCCGCTTTTCCCTCATTGTTCTGGGGGGGATTCTGATTATCCCACACCCTTCAGTCTCTACAAAGAACTGCAGTTGCTTCCTTTCAGAAACCTGTTATTGCTTTTATATTCCAGAGCATGATGGACTGCTTCTCAAGCTCAGAGTTATGGCTGCACAGTTCCCTGCACTTCACTTGTTTGTGGAAGAATCAATAGATCAATAGATTTGTGATCTATTACAGCAGGGATGGGACTATAGCATGAAGTGTGTTTCCATTCCAGCAGGCTGTTAAAATAAAAATGGCATGTTATTTTTATCCCATTTCTGACCATGCAAAACATTCTGACCACTTGTGATCATTAATAATCTTGTGCAGCTTTTCACAGCAACAGAGGACTTCATCAAAATGTCCTTGGAGAATTCCTGCTTATGTAACTCTATATCACCCAACTATATCCTTATTTCACCAACTGGGGGTTTCTAGCTCGCATCCTGTGACAAGCTGTTCTGAGATCATACTGAATATTTTTCAGTAGCAGCACCCATTAACCTTCAAAGTGCAGGAATTTTGGTGTTGGAAGGAGAATAAAAATACATACACATCAGAGGATGTGTAAAAATCAGTGACTTTTAAGTGTCTGCTGCAATTCGTAGAAAAAAATCCTTTAGTATTTATACCCACTAAAAATACAAACAAAAGATGTTTAGACTGAGCAAGTTTAAGACTTTTAGGTGGAAGATTTTCTATAAATGTTGATGTTTTCATGTTTTGCATTATGGGGGCTTTTGAAGATTTATTATGATATGGAGATTTTTTTTTTTCTTACATGAATTATTTAATATTAATTTTAGAGATACTTCCCAATGCTAGACTGTACCAGGCACTTTGGGAATGAGGCCTGCTGAAGACAGACATTTAGATATAACAACCACTCAGGTGGGTGAACATGCTGCTCTTTTCACACTTAAATATACACAACTTGGCATTTTCAATTAATATCCTCTCACTATGGCAGAACAACTGCCCTTGATGTTCTACATTCACTGGATTGGGACTGTAACAGTGGTAACCAGTGTGATGACATGGCCCCAAAAAATGATACAAACACAAAGAGTTGCTGTGCTTGAGTAAACTCCTCTCTCAGCACTTTTTGAATCATCAGCTATTTATTTCAATATTCTGCATGTCATCGGTGCTTTGGCAGCCCATTTTTTTTTTCTTTTTAATACTCCTTGTACATATAAAAGTTCCTTTTTGGAACAGTTCATTAATCTTAAATCTGGTCTGGTAAATGCATCATTTTTGTCATGACATCACCCCAACTTGTGACAGTAAATGCCATAAGAATTCATATCAAGGTGTTACAAGTCTTGCATTTATATGTTTGACTGATAATTTCACAGTGGAAAAATATCTGGGTCATCACTTTCCAGAGGCACCAGTGTCTGTGTTTCTCTTCTTGGTCAACATCAGGACTCGTTCCAGTGCCTGCTTGAGTGGTGTTTTCCCTGCTGATAAAACGAGGCAGCCAGAACCGTAAATGTTATTGTGAGACACAGCAGTTTCTATGTGGGAGAAGGGCTGAGAAGTTTTAAACTACCCTCTTTTGGCTTAAAGAATCTTTTATTATACCCTCTTGATGTATCTGTTTGTGTTGAAAGGGCAGGCTCTGGCCTCCTGTGAGTGCTGTAAACAAGCTGCATGCAAGTTTTTAAAGATGCTCCTCCCAGTGTGTGAAATCCATGTGGGCTGCTTGATTTACCTGTAACTTCAGTTGGTGAAAGTCCCAGACTGTCTAAAGTGGCTGTTTCAAATGTTAAAGTGAGATTGAAAATGACACTTTTTTTTCCTGCACCTTTGAATTGACTATTGATCTCACTGACTGCAGTGAAGAAGGCTCCGGCACTGAAAGCTGGTTATGGAGAAACACCTTGTGAGAGACAAGAATAATTCTCTGTCCCTCCATGCTTCGTTAACATTTCACTGAACTCAGCTGGGACAAGAGCCTCCAGAGCCCACTTCTCTTGGAAAAAATGTTGCCTTTCAGAAGCTGACATTTCCCAGCTGGAACTGGATCTGTTTCTATGAAATTCAAAAAGCAAGTGTAGCTCATGGCTATTAAAGTGTAATTTTTCTGATGTGCATCCATCATTCATGCTGGTGACCTAATCCCTGTGAAGTCAATGGGAGAGAAGAAAAGAAGACAAGTCACAGACCCTAAAACACCCACACATCTGCTCAGAATTCTTCCACAATGCCCCACGCACATGAGTTAAATGTGAAGTATTTGCAGGAAGAATTCAACAAATAATTTAAAGTAAGAGTTGAGAAAAATGTGACCTCTTCCACAGACAATTCAAGAAGGAATTAACAGAAAAAGAAACTTCCACCATTTATATAATTCATAAATAATTGCTTTTTCAGTTCTCTTTTCTGTCCATACACTGCCAGGAAGGGACATGCCATAACCACAACCATGATTTTTTTCGCTTGTTTAATGCTTTTATATCTTGTGTTTTTCAGAAGTGGTGTCAGTTTTGCAACCACTACAACTAGGTCTGTCTCACTGAGTTCAGCTATGAGATTTACACCAGTAAGGACCTCTGGGAGCTCTGCTTCCCTTTCTAAAATTCATCAACTTGCATAAAGTATTAGTTAACTCACATGCACAATCCCCCTGAATCAGTCACCAGGGTAAGTAAAAATTACAGTAATTTCACGACTAGAAGGCACACTTTTTGACTAAAATTTTGATCTAAACCCGGAAGTGCGCCTTATAATCCAGTGCACCTTATATATGGGCAAAGTTTGGAAATTTGCCAACCTGGAAGCTGCGTGCGAGAGTCGCACCAGCCGGCACTGGGGGCAGGTGGGAGTGCTGGGGCCCGTGGCACGGGGAGGGCACCTGGGGCTGCGTCGATCTGTGAAAAATGTTTGCAAATTGAGCACCTGACAATAAACCCCACAATTCCATTAATAATTCGTTACTTTGTTGCGCACGGATCCTCGCTGCAAAATAAAGGGGCGTCTTATAGTCTGGTGCACCTTATATATGGTCAAAGTTCAGGGCCTTCCAGGCAACCCAAGAGTGCGTCTTATGATCTGGTGTGCCTTATAGTTGTGAAATTACCGTAACTGTTTAGGCTCTCTGAGTCAGATTCTTGGTATGACTTTAGTTACTTTTCATTTCCAAAGTGTCACTCAGGCCCACATCACTGGTTGCCACCAGAGAAGCTCTCATCAGCCTGGGTCCAAACCTGTATAGTGCTGGCAGCTGCATTCAGCTGAGCTTCAGATATACTTCACCTGCAAACTTTGGTTCCTCTCCTTCTCACTGATGTGTGTGAAACCTCCTAATAAACATCACTAGGAGAAACAGGTATTTTATCCAACTCTCTTGAGGGAATTTTACACTTCTGAGAACCTCTGGAAACAGCCTGTCCTATGAACCTGCATTAACAAGGAAGCCACAGATAGCAGAGGACTAGAGATGGGTGTTCATAAATTGCCAGGCCAGAAAGAGAACCTACATTAAGGAGCAAGGCCCTGCTTAGGTCAGATAACCATCCCTGTCACTAAGTTATTCGTGTAATGAGCCCCCTCATCAACACATTTGCTAAAAGAGCATTAAATCTCCCCCATCTGTCCCCATCCATCCAGCACTACCTTTGGTGATACTGCTCAGGGAAGAGGATCACTGGATTAACAGGCTGTAAAACCAGGAGCTGCTTGGAGAAACTGAAATACAAAGCTGAGGTCCAGACCCTGAGCTGCAGGTGAAGACTCCTCATTGACCTAGGGCAGTTTTAAGATCCATTGAAGCTAAATTGCCTTTTTTTTTAACGTCAGTGTATCTCAGAGCTATTTTAAATTGGAATCTGCCAAAACCTCCAAGGCGTCATTATGACGGAGATCACCAATGAATAAAGATTTCTGGTATGTCCCCTCTATAATACTTGCTGCAGGGTTGTAAGGATGAAAATTAAGGACACTATCTCCTTAAAGCCTCTCCCATGTTTTCTGACTTCTCAGATAACATTTCTCTTCTCCAGATCTCTTTATCATTTTATCTCATTTCCCCTGGCTCCTTCCATTGGCCTCACCCCTGGTTTGTTCTGCAGTTTGCTTTCTTCCCCTCTCCTGCTGCCCTCAGCAGCTCCATTTCTCTGAAAGCCCTCTCCAGGACTAGATTTCAGCTTTGCCTGGTATGCTTTAGGCCACTGTCAGCTTTCCTCATGCTCAAGACTCATCTTTCTTCCTGCTGCCCATGTCTTTCCCCCTCCCCCAGCAAGTGCCATGAGCTGCTATGAGTTTTCACATGGATTTGCTTCCCTCATGAGCTTCTTCAACATGTGACCTGCAGTTCCTTTCACTTTATCCTTAATTAATTTCAACAACCTATATTTCCTCTTCCCCAACTGTGTGCACCATCAGATGCTCACTTTATCCATCAGAACTATTAGTCCTCCAGATTATTTTTCATTCCTTTTTTCCTGTAGTGATCTTCAAAATTAGCAGTCTTATTGAAACACTCCTTAAGATGAAAACACTCCTGCTGTCTCCTGTAATTTCAGTTTTCTTCAATGAATTGTTTGGTGTTGATATAAACCATGAACCTGTACTTTTCCAATTTCAGTGGCCTGAGTTCTATTCAACAACACTGTTTCCAGTGAGAAGTGATGTTCTGAAGCATGCATTGTATTTACATTTTTCATTTATTATCTCAGCTGTAAAGCTAAGCACATGTGTAAAGTTTTCACATCAGAGAAACTTTCACTTTCATTCCCTGTCCCATGATCTGAAAGCACTCTTTCTCTTTTTTTCATTATTCTCATCACTGCTGCTCTGGATATAGATATCTAGTAGAAAGTTGCCCCAGCAGACACCAAATGGGACAGAAGTCACTCCAGCAAAAAACAGAAAATAAATCAGACAAACCCCTGCTTAGTTAGAAACATTAAAAAAACCAAAACAAACAAAACAAACAAACAAACACAAACATGCAAGCAAACAAACAAACAAAACAAAATCACAAAATGACAAGAAAACTCTTCTTGCCTCATGTATCTTAGCTCTTCCTGAGGCCCCCTCCCAGTTGCAGTGACAAAATACCTTACACTAGTTTCCCAAAGGTCAACACAATGCTGCAGTAATATTTTCTCTCCTTCCTTCAGTGGATTTATTTTGTCAATGCTTGTTCTCTGCCTCAGCAAAATAGCTTCATCCCTTTTCTCTATTTAGCTCTTGTGGGGCTGAATCCTGCAGCAGCAGTCCCAGGGCAGCTGGTGGGAGTGCTGACTCTGTAAGAACCAGACGTGTCCCATTGAATAATTACCCAGGGCTGAATGAGCTCCCAGAAGTTGTGTGTGAGGACAAGCATCCCCGTTCAGAGGTTGTTAACCAAAGAAGGAGTCCCACTAAAACCTTCCCTACTGCCTCCCAACAAGGCCCTAACCAACCCCTTCAAATAAATATTTCCACTAAAAAAACCCAAACAGAGTAAGGTTTCAACAAAGAGAAATGGCATTATTATAAAAGAGATTGGAGCACTAAACCTTTCTCAAATGTAAGGCAATTTGATCTTTAAACAGAGGTTAGCTGGGGTTTTTTTTTGCAAACCTTTCTAGTAGAAATGCGCTTTCTGAAGTTTTTTAAAAAGTACGTCAGAGCCATAGGAAGGTGGAGGTCTTATTAATATTGAGGAGTATTCAGTAACCACAGGATTTAGCAATTTAACTATTGACACCCTAATTGCTGCCTTATTGCTGCTGATTCTCTAGCTTATCTTCCACATTTTTCTCTCTGGCCACTTGCAGATATATCCTGTGTGAAAAACAGGGGAAGAAATTGTTCTCCTGGTGAAATGAGTGAAGACTTAGTGTGTCATTTAAATAAGTATTTAAAATTTATAATCACGTGTTAAAGGCAGCTTTCAAATTTTAAAATATTCTTTCTAGTAAAAAATAACATGAAGTATGCAAAACCTGAAGCAGCCAGAATATATTTCAAAGTTACTGTGTCTAGCATCTTGGTGATGATGAACTCACTGGTAGATAAGCACACCATTCATCTCTTTTTCCCCCCCTTTTCTTTTAGGATAAGGGTACCATTCACCTCTTTTTTTCCTGATTTCTTTTAGGAGATGAAATCCAACAACTCAGAAGAACCCTGTGCCGCTGGTGGGATGGAGGAGAATATGGAGAGAGATCTAAAATTCTGGAGGTTCATTCAAGGAACCAAATCCCTTTTGTAGCCTTTCTGGCCAGGGGTTGAACTTTGGTGCACTACACCTTTGCTCAGGGAAGAGGAACTTTATACCATTTTCCAAGAAAGGAATAGAAACAGGGCAAAAAATACAGTGTTCATTAAAAGACTCCTTCTGGAGCTGTTTCCTGGAGGAGTATGCTTGCAAATTAATGCCTTTGGGTCTCTGACTTGCCACCCTGAACCCAAATGGATCTCGTACTGCAAACCAGAGATTCTTCCAACTTCCACAGCTGTAGTTAAGCTGATGCAACAAGTCAGAAGATCCATATGGCAAAGGAATAAAAAACTTTTTGTCTTTCCACTTTACTGGATTTTTTTTTGTTACTGTCTTTCCTGCAAAGGCCATAAGGTGTATGGGTTTTAGCCTCCCATGGTTTGACTGAGCTTAAGGCAACACAAATTAAACACAAATATTTAAGCCCACAGAAAACATCTCCAGAAAGCCAATGGGACATTTTGTACCATCAATTACTCTGCCATTACAGCTGACTGGCACTGTAATTGCGTTTGGATTAAAACTTACAGGAGCTCTTCCATTTTGGTTTGGGTTTTATTTGGTTTGGATTGGTTTGGTTTGGTTTGCTTTGCTTTGCTTTGCTTTGGTTTTGGTTTATTTTTTGTTTGTTGGTTTGTTTGCCAGAAATCTGCATAAAGAAGATAAAGAGGGAAAATCCAATCAGAATAAATTGTGCAGGGAGACTCAAATTAGTTCTTCTGACAAACCCAAGAGTGTGTTACTCCCAACACTGTCAATACTGCAGTGGAAGAGAGCAGGAGGTGATCTCCCATCACTAGAGTGCCCAGTGAAAAACTCATAGTGGGACAGGTGGGTTAAAACTTGAGCTTGGGTTTCAGACATTATTGATCTTTCTCTGGCTTACCTTGAAAGCAGGGCCTGGGAGTCACAACTCCACGGAGATACAGCTCAGCATGGAAGGATAAGGCTTTGATGCTATCCTGATCAAAGTGCCATCCCAGCCATGGGAAGCAGGGGAAAAGGTTGGACTCGATGATCTTGGAGGTGTTTTCCAACCTAAATGATTTGGTGTGGCTCTGTGTAGGGGGAAGGCTGGGTGCCCTTGGGAGTAGCTGTGACTCAGGTTCATTCCCAACCTTTTCCTGGGCCAGGCTGGCATAATCCAGCCCTTTGTATGCAAGTGACTGGGGAAGAGCACTATGAATATGGAACATCAAAATGTCATTTGCACAGCCACTTCAAACAGATATGTCCTAGCCCTCTTTTCCTTCTGTGCAGGAAAGATAATAATCAGTTAAACTTTCTCCCAGAGCCGTATTTTAGCATTTTAATTACGGACCCAACACATGCAGCAAACACACAGTCACTAAAGGCACACCTTAATAAAGTCAGCACACTGTGCTGCTGTGACCCAGCAAGGTCAGTGCCTGTGAGGAATGGCCAAGGAGCCCAGGGGCTGCTGGCCAGGGACAGGGACACCAGGACAAGGATGGGGACTGCACCAGGACGCCGGGGCAGGGCAGGGAATTGCCATGCAGGGATTGTTGGTGATAGAGGGCTGCTCCTGGGCTGCTGGCAGTGCTGTGCTGGCCATGGATGTCCCAGGAAAGCCCAGCCTTGCCCTCCTTTGAGCGCTATCTCCCTCTGCTGTCCCGCTGCAGCTGTGCTGGAAACACGCGAGGTGACCCCTGAGGAACAGCACAAGGCTTGGACAAACGCCTCGAAAAAAATATTTGCTTGATGTTATTTAGTTTCATGAGGAGCACTTAAATGTCTGGAAGTATCAGTCCCCAGCGCTGGAGGCTTCACGGTGGAAAATACATAAATAAAGAACAGCTGGGAAATGCGTTTTATCCTTATGGAGCTGCCCAATCAGGTTTCCATTACTAGTAAGGAGTAATAGCCAGGAAAAGCTCCTTCTCTGAGAGAGAAGTAACATGAATTTCTAAGCAGCAGACATTCTCTGAAGAGAGTGGAATATGAAAAATGCTGACAGCTTTTACTTTTTTGATGGGAGGAAAACATGGAGCTAACATCTGGCTGAGGCAGGGGAAGTCCTTGCACGTCCCCGCATCCACATACAAGATACCAGGATTCAGAAGGCCAGGATTCAGAAGACAGCCCATAGGGGGTGTGGGACTGGATAGCACCTCTGGGAAACCTGGAAGTTTGAATAAAGGCATCTATTTTTATTGGCACAGATGATTTTTATCCCTTTCAGACAGCATGTGATCAGCCTCTCCAACAGCCTCTGGGCTCTTTTTTGTTTGCAGATCAGCAGAACTTCTAAGCCAGTCTCAAATTGGAAAGGTAAACTGCAAAAACACTTAGGATTTCAGTTTAATGGATATTTTTCCAATGTTTTCAAAAGCAAATCCAGAAGTTAATTTCCTTCCTTAAACCCATCATGAGTATAATATTCTTGAAGCTGTAAGGTGAGCTCACAGTATGTTTGCAGTGTCAATAGCTATTTTTATGTTCTCCATGAATGAGCCATGACAGCACTGTCCTGTGTTATAAAACACATATTAAATCATGGATTGCAAACATGATCCTACAATCTCGATGGTTTGCTTTTCCAAACACAAGATAACAATTTGCTGAGTGAGCTGCTTTGAATTCTTGCAGGCACTGTATCAAGTTCTATTGATTTAAAAGGGGCCAAAATTTGCTCTTATTTGGTTGTGAGTCTTTCAGCAGTCACTGTATGCACGAGGGCACTTTCTGCCTTTTTCTATTCAACGTTCATATTACAGTTCAAATTCTTCTCTTAAATGTACTTAGTGGGAGACACACTGAATGATATTTTATTTACACTAGTAGTGAGAGATGTGTTCAAATTTCCATTATTCCAGTTTTTAATAGTGTTGAAAAAGGAATGTCATGTTTCTCATTCAGCACCTTTTTTTTTCCTGTGACCTCTAAGCAGAAGTAGTTTGCTCCATACAAATGAGGACAGAGACTGGAGGAGAGGCTCAGCATCATCCTATAGCTCTATGCAGTGCCTTGTGCATCCAATTAACTAATGAAATCTGAATGAATAGAGTTGGGGGAGAATAATTTTATTTTTTTTTTTCAAAACATTCCCAGTTTGCAACAGACAGGAGTGTGGCACTGCCCTGCTGGAGTTACAGTGTAAACTAATAAAGCAGGGTGCAGTGACTAGAGAGAAACCTGACCCACACACATTAATCTGAGTGTATGGGTCCAGGAGAGCAAGGAGATTTCAAAATCCTTTGCCTTGTTATGGATCCCCATGGCTCCTTGGCAGAAGTCCATACCCATGCATTAGCCATCTCAGAACAGCTTCCTCAGGTTTCCAGTGCCCAAATAACCTGATAATACTGTGCTCTTTCTGGCTCTAAAAAGCCTTCCCTAAAATTCTATGTCTTTTAATTCAGGTATTGGTTGATTGGTTTAGCAATTCTACTTATACCTCAGCTTGCACGTAATTCGAAAAAACTGTAAACCAAGAACAGAAGGGCAAGAATTACACTGTGTCCCTGATCTACACAGACCCAACATCCACACACTCCCAAATTAGTATACTAATGATGTTACTGCTTTAATTAACCATGCTACTGTGCCTGTACTGGACTCTTTCCCAAGAACTGTTCAGGTTACTGCATAAGGCAAGGACACTGATTTTCCTTTAATGCTTTCTTTTTTTTTTTTTCCCCCTTTATTGACAGGACTGCCAAGTTCACAGAAGAATCAATAGCCAAGGATATTCACATAGGATAAGATTTACAAAGCATGTTTCACAGACAGTAACAACTGGGACCTCGGAGCACTTACTGGAACCAACAAAATGACAACTGATATGTCCTCCAGTGAATCTATGTTAAGACATTCTGTCTGCAGTAATTAAAAACTAGGTAATGTCACCTGTGTGAAAAGCCCACCATAAAATCCGCTCCACTTAGGAGTGTAACTTGACATGTTGACTTTTTCCATCAGCAGCTCTGTCCTCTAAGCCAGCCTCTGGCCCTGCTACACTGAGCAGCATCTTCCTCAACTCATATCAGCCAAAGTAATACACTCTAGTGATCCCTCTTATTTTTTCCTATCTTTTTTCTCCATCAGTATTATGTGTGGGATGGTCTGATAACTCATTAAATACACCTGAGCAAATTATCCCTCAGTGAACACACAAAATTTTTTTCACACAGTTATTTTCGTCACACATAGATTTTGGAGTAATTGCATCTCTCTTTCAATTCTTGAGCTTATTTAAGCAAAGTGATCTCATGCCAGTAAAACACCCAAGTTTTCTGTTGTGTACTTTTAGCTGTGCAAGACCTAGATATCACTAAGCACAAAGATTCCCTGGGTATCCACAGTGTACAGTATAAATTAAATTTATTCCACTTCTTTCTATACTCCAGAAACACCTAAACTTCTGCCAAAATTAGAATACACACACAGTGAGCCTGAAACAAGTCTTTTTCATAGTTTTTCATACACATATTTGTGCTGACTTCATGCCACAACTTTTATACAGAGAAATAATGAAGGGGGGAAAAAAAGAGGAACTAACCTTATCATAGGTTATTGCATGTAGGAAGTATTATAAATATTATTAATTGCTTGGCTCTCTTCCTCTCTGTCATATTTCCCTCAGGTCTCTGTTCCATGCTCAAGGCCACTATTTGATGGGGGAGGTATAAAGTCATAACAGGCTGATGTAAATTTCCTTTGAGGTGCCTTAAATATCACAGATTCCACAAGGGAGATGAAACAGCAATTTTGTTCCTGCTCATCAGTAAGGAGTGGAAGAAATGCTTCTTTTGAAGAGAACTAAACTCATGCCTATTCTCTAATTGAGGCCAGTATAGTATATTATTCTTCAGGTAAATCTTTGATAACACTTATTGCCTTTTGCAGGTTGATCTTTGATAACACTTATTGCCTTTTTCCAAGACCCCTTCTGTAAGGAGGACTTGTAATTCTGAGGAGGAAATGAAAAACTCCAAAACTAAGGGAGATAAAGATGTCTGTGTCAGGAGCCTTAGACATGGCCCATCAGCTGGATTTTATGTTTCTGCCAAATTAAAATCAGAAACTCATTACAGAAAATGAAACAAGAAGGTAGTTGAGGCAGTCACTTTTATAAGATCACCATCAGCCTCTGAACAGTTGAGAAGCTTTTTGTCTATCTACTGTAGATACCTGGTTTGCTGGCTTGAAGAGATGCAGAACTACTACTCTGACAGGGTGGTACCAGGGCTTTCCTGAGCATGCCAAGAAAGCCACTTATTGACCTTAAAATGCTTAATTAATCTGGGAAAATGATGATAAAACCTAGGGAGAATGCTCATTTCACAAAGATTTGATTGGGTCCACTCTGGGAAATAAGATAACACTTAGGTGTGCACGTTCCATGTCCAGTATCCTTTCCATCTCCACATACTGCCTCTAGAAACCACCTGTTATTTAAGATGCCAGATGACCTTTTATTAAAACACCAAGGAAGTGACATTTTAAAATATTTCCAACTCAAACCACAGTCCCTAGTTCTTTCCCAGCAGCACATTTGTACCACTCAACTGGTAACCTGATTTTTGTCCTCCCAAGAAACTTCACCATCCACATGAGCAACAAAACAGAACGTGTGCAGATGCCAGCTTTTGCAAGCCTGTTGTAGACAAGGAGGCACAATGTTTCTTTACACCACTTGAGGTTCTATTTCAGGTGGAATTTAGGCTTTGATGCCCTTGCAATTGTCACAATTATGTTCTCAGATGAGCCAGGTCAGTTAAGTAAACTAAAAAGTGTAAATGACAGTGTTTTTTCCACACCTGTGTTCAAGACTGGGTAATGAATGGCACTTTTTCTAAGTCAATAATTCACATTAAAATCATAAAGGAAAGCTCAAGAGGAAGAGAATTTCCTGAAATCCAGCTCTTGTTCACATGTGGACAAGAAGCTGCTTTTACACACAAATTTTGGTCACAGCAGTTTAATCAGTAAGGCAACGATATCTTTGCTCAACTAAAGCTATCTTACTTCTGATGGGAAGGATTGTTACCTATTCAACACATATAGAAATAAAAACAGTGTTTTGCCATCAAAATCAGTGGCAACACTTTATAAGCAGAATAAAACTAAGGATGAGGATAGGTATCAAAATCTAAGTGGGTAGTATCAGCTGAAAAGTAGGAGGGAGAGGAGCTACATAGTCATTTAAAATAGAGAGAGCATCAGGGATTGATGAGGAAAGTTGAAGAGCCAGGAAAGTGTCTCTAGCAGAAGTTGGCAAAGCTGATAATTGAAGTCAAGAAGATAAAATATAGATGTATGTTTCCTGGAGAATGGGTTTCCCAGAATTTTGTGTGCTATTGATTTTTTGTTCACTTAAGTGACATATTTGGTTTTCAAAACTGCTTTCACTGAGACTCTAGTGGTAAAACCACAGCTGGCTTAAAAAAAAAAAAAAAATTAAGAAAAGGGGGGAAAGAAAAAAAAAGTGATGAACTCAAATGTTATAGCAAAACAGACCTGCACAGTCAGAAACTGGTAAAGTTGTAGATATTCTAACAATTTCAAGGATCAGGTTATGGCAACCACATCTAATCCTATTAATTTCAGTGGAAGTCTTCACTGATAAAGATACTAATCAATAAAACTATGGAGAAGAGCAGCCAGCCCTTAAAGGGAATGGCATCACTGTGAGAGTTCTATCCTATCCTTCTGAGTCTGTTGCAGGGTCATTGTAACAGTTCTAACACATTTATCTTTCTCCAAATACAACATTTTAAAAATTACTTTACCTTCCATTATCGAGGTCTCAACCCTATATATTTGGAATCTCAAATTTTTATCTTTCATGCTAAACATGTTTTGCTGTCTGCTGCTGAACTGCAGAGGACTATTGTATCTCTGTCTTCGAGACATACTTTCAAAATGCTGATAATACTGTATGATAAGACTGTCATATTTAATTACCAGGCTAGCAGTTATGAGGACATTGGTATCTGATTCCCTTAGGTCTACAAATATATGACCATAACGTTGCAAACAGCTGTCCATCAACTGCTCTGCTTATCGACATCGATGTGGAAGGGTTTAAATGTCTTCTCCCAGTGCTTCTGAGCTAATATTCTCTGCTGCATTTTCTGCAGCACATGAGGCTGGTCTATCTGCCAATCCATGCTCTAATCTCAGTGAGACCAGAGGGGAAAAATGCCAACAAAACTTACTGCACTGTCTTTACAAAGATAGTGAAGGTCATACTAATCAATCTCAAATAAAAATGACACTATGTGAAAATTCCCATTTTACCTGAGTCCATTTTAATTCCTCCCTATCAGAACACCGATGTCCTGCTTCACAAAGCAAGTTTCATCACTGTTTGTAGGACAGTACTTGCAGCTCCTCTCTAATCAGCTGCTGAAATTTCTCCCTGGTTTATTCAGTGCCTGTACTCATTCATCCCATTCCATACAAAATGCTGCATTCTTTGCAGTGTCACGCAGCATCATCTATTTCAGTCACATTGCTAACAACATTTTCTCCTGTTTTGGAACCCATGTAAGTACAAAGTCATGCAGGAATATGATCCTGTTGGTGTATAGCAGCCAGGCAGCCCACAGCTCCTCATACTTTTAGTAAAATAGTTATTCAGAACAGTAACAAGATCAATTCATTTAAACACTCATTTTAAAAACTGTTACATTTTTACAGCTAACTCTTAGCTGGTGTGAATTAGCAGGATTGATTGACTTTGTGTTAATTCACCCCACACTGGCCTTAATGCAATGATGCTAACTGGGGACCGACCCTGAGCAGCTGATCCTCTGGGAGCTACAGAACCACACTAGAAAAAGGACAGCACTTGGAAAGACTTAAAGTTTATAAAAACCCAAGGCACAGCAGCAGGTTTGAGAGAGGACTGCTCAGTGGGATGGCCATAACAGGATTTACCTGTCAGGCTGCAGCAAAGTTCCCATCAGAAACACTACAAGATGCACCCCAGAGCAAGGCTTTCATTAAAGACCTGCTTAGGTTCAAGTGAATCCAACCACCAGGAACCAAGCCCATGAGAACAAGCTGCTGTGAGTTTTATCACCTGCAGGTTTGCCTCTTATGATACCTTTTCATTATTTGTTTTGATCAATAAAATTTAGCTCATATTAGGTACCACAGGAAACAGCCTTCCATTTGGGTTCTTCCTTTGGGTTCTTCGAAACATTGTCCCCTGTGGTGTAACACAACTTCCACCCCTTACTTACAAAACTCTTTCTCATTTTTAGCATTTTTAGTGCATTTTGAAATCTATTTCTGTAATAACACTGAAGTCCTGGCTTGGCAATTTATTAAGAGCTTCCTTAAAATTCAGATAAATTATGAGCTGTCAGTGTCAATCTTGAGTGTAATCTTATCAAAAAACTTGAGGTTAATTAGGAAGGATCTCATCCTTCTAAATCCATATAAGCTTAACATAATAATTGAGAGTTGAGATCAATTACTCATGGTATGTCAAGGGTATGAACTTATACGGTAATGATTGAGTGCTTGGCCTGAATGCTCAAAAGTCAAGGTCAGAAAGCACACCAAATGCACATTTAAAATTTCTTGAAGTCACAAGTGGTGAGGAGAGGAAAGGAAAGGACTGAAAATCTAATGTGTAAATATCTAGGGTGCATGCTGAGGCCAAATTCAAAAGCATTGAAATAGTAAATACAGGGAGAGGCTTGGAATTACTCCATCTGAAAATGGGATTGGCAATAGTTTGGGGCCATTTTCATGGAGCAATTCAGAAATTCCACTTCACGAACACACTAGTTGTTCTCAGTGTGCTAGCAACTTTAACTAAAGCAAAAGTAAGACTCTCTGTCCCATGAAGAGCATGAGATATTCATTGTGTCACAGACTCACTTTATGTAGCACTGACGGTCCCTTGCAAGCAACATCTTCACCATGTTCTCCAGTCCTCTGGAAACACACTGCACTCCACTCTAATCACTTCAAGACAAGGAGAAAACAAGTTCTGCAGGAGTGGGTACAGTGTGGCAACACAAGTACACGTGAACATTTCAAACATTTCTGCAATAATCACACCCAACACTGCTGCACAAGGAGCATTCCCTGGGAGGCAGAGCTTCTCCCCCAGTGTGCTTACAGCACCTATGCCACCTGAGGCCACCACTTTAAAGAGTGCTGTAGCTACAGCCAGTTCAGCAGCTCTTATAATGTGCAGGCTGCTACAGCTACAGCATTTTGCTGGCTAAGCTGACTTACACACTGCACTCTGTGAGCTGAGGCTGCCACGGAGCAACCCAGGACTCCAGAGTTCTGACTTCATTCCAGCTGTGCTGATGCAGCCCCTGGTTCTGTGTTCCCACGTGTGGCAGAGGTTTGCCTCTGTTTGCTGTCAGCCAGGAATGCACAGTGGTGGCACAGCTGGTGCCATGTAATTTGTCAAGCACAGTAACTCCATCATGTGTCTGCACTGTAGGGAGCGTGGAGAACAAAGGAAAACTGCACTGGAAGGAAAGTGGTACAAGCTTGAGAACAGGAATCAGGGGTGAATGAGAAAACGTAAGACATGAAGAACACCATGTCAGAAAAGTGATGGAGATAAGAGATGAAAACTCCCTGGCCAGTGCATATGAACCCACTCTGAAGCAATATCCAAGGAGCTCTCCATCACTAGACATATGATTTTCGTTTCATTTTGCCCTACAAATTTAATCACAGCATTCAATTCCTGTCTTCATTTCTAAATCCTTTACTTCAAACCATATGAATGCCTAAATTCTTACAACAATTCAAACTCAGATGAGGCAAAGCTCTAAAATCCTTTTTGGAAATTCAGACAATAAATTTATCTGCTGTGTGAAGGCCTTTTTGAGAGCCTGTATCTTGCTGGTATCATTATAAATCCTTAGTCTCTAGCTTGGCTCGCTGAAGATCTCAAGCAGGTATTTATTGATACACCACCCAGAGACCCAGATTACTCTGCAGAGTAACTGAATTTCCTGAGCAGTCAGCTACTGCACATTGCATTGTTATGCATATCCTTTGCAATTAGGCTGAATCTTTAGTGATCACCTGTGGCTCAGTGTCCTTTTTGTCAGCTCCTCAAAGTCAGAAGGGGTATTTTTGTCATATACCAGCTCCACAGTTGCCAGCCTTCAGCTTGATAGGTTATTTAAAGCCTGCAATATGGTTTTTGAATGCTGTCCCATGCTAATGTTTGATAACTACAGTTGTCATGACTACTCAGCCCCTGTGTGGGGACTAAGTTGGGTAGCTATTGCCATGATTCCCTGGCATTTTCCCTGAACATTAGTGTCCCTTTCTCAAAGGCACAACGCAAAGTCCACAGAGAGCCAAAATGCCATCCCCCATCCCCAGCCACTCCAGCCAGTCCCACTGCCATGTGTAGCACACAGATAGATGAGTGTGTGCTAGTGTGGAACCAGAGGGGGATCATGGCACTTGACCACAAACCTGTCATTCACACAAGAGGAACGTGCCAGTATGTGCCAGTGAGTCACGTTAGAAACCTACGGTGTGAGGGTTGCTTCACAAAGACAGAGCCCCTCGTATTTCCTTAAATAAGGTAAATTACAAAACAGTCACAACCTTTCCCCATGCTCATTTCCCAGCTTTTATTCCTATCATTTCAGAAACTAAGCCATGTAACTCACCCCGCAAACCCCTTCTGGCTTCCAGAGACAGAGCACAGTAAAAATAACCTAGAGCCTTAAGTTCAAGATGAATATTTTGATGCTAGAAGTAGCAGCAGAACTGTGCTCCATTTTGCTGCCTCCAGAGAGGGTTTTGACACTAACTTAATAGTGGTTGACTCACAAATCAAAGACTGTCTTTGAGAAAACTTTCTGTGAGGTTGATAGACAGCTAGCATACTCTAAGGCATTTTCTTCTGCATTACTTGGCAGGAAGCCTGAGACAATTTGAACAACACTGTGCAGAACGTGCCCAGCTCAGCCAAAACTCATTAAGGGCCTTGTCTTCTCTTGTGTGCTTTGTGAAGCACATTACTGCACCCCTGATGGGCAGCAGTTATGCTAAGATTAAAGATCACCAAATACCTTTAATGTACCAGTCAAATTGCATTTCTCAGCTGTGTATACACTGGTAAATGTTCTGCTGCTTTACCAGATGAAGGATGAAGACGTAATGGCTGCTCTCCAGCTACTGAGCTTGGTTAAGGAATTGCTCAGAAAGAGGTTCCATGGGATGATAATCTCAGCAAAATGTGAGACAGTTGCTAAAAGATGCTCAAGTTCATGACTGCATTAACTCTGGTTGCTATTGAAAGACTCCTCCCTGGTGAACAGTGTAAGACACGTGCATCTTTGATCACTTTGAAGTATATTTTTTAAGGGTTGCTCTGGATTTTGCCCTGGGAGTCTCACTGATTTGTGAGGCAATCACTTTATTTAAAACTCCATTCACAGTGAGCGTGAGAGCACGGCTGACTCACAGCATTACAGACTGAAGGGAGAATGCACTGCTGTGTTTCTGCTAAACTGGGTGTTACAAATACCCTCTTTCCTCCTTCATGTGCTTTCCTTCCTCTCTTTTTCAGTTGGTGGGAGTGCTCAGCCAGTGTGATATTTGCTATCTGGTTTCCTTGGTTTAACATTGCCAAACAACGACCTCCACCACCACCCTGTTTCAGATGTTTACAGAAGTGAACTTCCCTATGGCAGCACTTCATGACAGAGGCCTTTAGCAGAAATAGCCTTCCTGATAAAGGGTAGATGCCAGATCTTGGCACGATAACTTGACCTCCTTCTAACTGCAAGACATAAAGGAAAAAAGAACCACTTCTGCAACAGAAAGTTTTTGATACCTTCTTCTATTTGGCTTATATTAATATAAAACCTAGTTGAAGGTGGTGAACACTCAGCTCAGCAGATGTTAGTAGGGATAATAAGTCACAATATGAATTAGATGAATTTCAGAAACAAAAGTGGCTGGATTTGCCTCTAAAACTCTGCCTGCTAATACACAGGAGAAAAGAGCAGATGAACTGGAGGAGTGCAGCAGAGGGAATACATTCTGTCAAAGGGATTTGCTTTACCATCCTTGCTTTTCCTGTTTTCACTACAGTGAATTCCCTTTTCGTCTGCCCTCCCATCCACTCAGCTAGGGTGAGAAACAACTATAGGAGCTGTCATCTTGATAACTCCAAATTCCCACTTTTTGTTAGAATAGCAGAGCCGTGGTCCTTCACTCAGTGAATCTGTACTGATTAACACTGATCATAACATTCCATAAGCACCATTCACACACAAGGATGCTACTAGTGGTAAATAAGGAGAATAATTCAATGAGTGCTCAAATGCTATGAAAATGACAGATGAAAGCAGCCTCTGCTTGAGGTAGCAGAGGAAATATTTTGGCCTAGATTGGCTAAATCATGAAACAGAGATATGAAAAACAGCTACAAGACATCTAAAGAAAAACTTGCCAAGAGGTGGACAGGATTCAAGACAAGTCATGAGTATGTACAACATGAAAAGGATTTTGGCCAAATCTGGGTAGCTCAAGAAGAGAGAGAAATTATGAAAAAGATTTTTAAGAACAGATTTGACAAGGATCTGCAATGCACACCACCTTCATCAGTAGCTGATAAAGAGTCCTGCCAAAGCCAAGTAGTGACAGGCTTTCTTCACCATGCAACCCAAAGGCACCTCTCTCCAGCAGAAGTAGGCTGAGGCAAAGTGCCTATAGAGCTTATCTGGTTAATCAACCAGTTCCAAAATGAGTCATGTTTGAAGGAAAATCAGCTAGAGAGGATTTGGTTCTAAAGTTGTTCTAAATTAACCAGACTAGGAAAGGAAGGGAGAAAAGGAAAGCATCATTGTTTAAATTATACAAGCATTTAGCAGGGCTTTAGATTTAAGAGACTTTCCCTGCATTAGAGTAATCAATTAACAACAGAAGGTAAAAAGTATTAGTTGGGATTAGCAGCTGCACTCACCAGTCACTTTGGAGCCGTGCATGAAAGCAACAACAGAGATGCAGTTTAAAAATTGCACACAAGATGGCATGAGGATGCTCCACCAGAATTAACTGAGCGTTTGGTCCACCAACCCCAATGCCCTCACATGACTCTTCTCTTGGAAATACACGAGAACAGGAGCTTAAAGAATAAGCTGTTTACTCAGAGCTGTACCCTGGTTAACAAACATACATACAGTAACATCCTGAAACTACCTTGACCTTTAACCAAGATGCTCTGTTGTGTTTGAGCGATCCAAGCTCATCTTTTGCAAGCACAGCTAACCCCAGCTTGTGTTTTATCTGCAGGTTATAAGAATGCCCTGCTGAACCCAGTATCATGGGATACATTAGGCAAAGTCTTGGATGTGAAAACTCTTAATTTTTATATTGCACAATTTTTGATGGTCTCATGAAATGATTTTGCAAATTAAGTGGAGCAAGAAGGACATAGAAATAATTGACTCCAGCAATAGGATTAAACTTGGAAAATAAAACAATGAGCATCTGGAAACACAAGTAAGTTTGCTGAACAAGAAAAAATGCATGAATAGATTCAGCTTTGACTACAGATAGAGCTTCTGCCCTGTGAATCCAGGTCATTATGAAGACATTTAATGGGATTGCACCCAGAACTGACCCCTGGAATACCCCACTGAGGACTGGCCTCCTGCTGGACTTTGCACCACTGATCACACAAAAGAAGAATGCACCAGTAAACAAGGATAGGTATCATAGTCAGCATTGGAAAGCTGCTGATACTTGGGAAGCAATTCTGAAAGATGCTTGCTTTTTCCAATCATTATTTCTGCAAAAGACCTGAATGTAATGCCTTCAAATATCACTTAAATCAGATGTGTTAAAAGTAAACAACAATGTCAGAATTTGTTGGGAAAAAACCCAACAAACAAATCACCAATGGATTGTGCAAAAAACACTGAGTACAAGCATGCTGGCATCTCTTTTATCTCAGAAAATGTTAAGCTTTCAACCAAAACAAGTATGTCCTTTATATTTTTAGGCAGTAATAAATTTCTTGGTTATTCACCAGGTAGCTGTTTTACCCCAAAATTATTATCACTATAGTCAGATTAAATGGCAAGACTTGGAGACCTCAGGAAACATATAGATTTTATAATCAGAGCAAAAACATCAAGTGACTTATTAACATTTAATTCCCGGTAAGGGTTATAAATTTAATAGAAAAAAATAAGGTTATTAACTATAGCAACATAATTTTCCATGTGCACCAGTGAACTGTATAAAACATCTGAAGGGAAACTTGCTACAGAGGAGATTGCAGGATAGATACATACAGAAATTTTGTGCTGCCCTTGCCTACCTATCCTTTAATCAGCTCTGCCTTGCATCCCTAAAATGTGAAATGGAAGTGTGATTTAATTTGTTTGGAAATATTTGTAATTGGAGATGAAGGTAAGGAAAATTTGTGGAAAGATACATGTACCATGAAGAGTCAAGAAAGGAAGTATGGAAATGAAACCATGAAGTAAAAGCACCTTAATATACACCAATTTTTTCACTGCCCATAGCAACATAAAAACACCCTGCACTTAAAAGTGTGGACATCCATGACATTTGGATGAGTGACAAGGAGAGTTTATAGACCTGTCACTCCCTCCACCCTTTCCACCAGCTCTGTTCTCATCTCCAGTCCCTATCCATTCCTTGGTTACCTAAATGTGCTGATACATGGGCACGTTTTAGTCACCCTTCTGACCCAGGACCGAACAGAAGGCATCTCACTTGGTCCTGGGGAAATTCAGCATCACTCCCAGCTAAACCGAGGGGTCAGTAATAAGGCAGAGCCAGGGAAAGGCAGGGACTTGTTGAGCTCAGACTATATCTGTAAAGCTACACCATGAGCATCAACAGGCCAACATTGGTCACAAAAGTCTGGACAACCAAGGACTTCCAGCTAACAGGTGTCAGCTCAGATTTAAGAGGCAACTAAAATAAGACTCAATCTAAAACCTGAACCTTTCAGATGCTGGCAGTAGTCTCTTAGGCACACTGAAGCAGGAAATATTCCTGAAAACATGCAGGGACATAGGCATCCTGCCCTGCTTCTTTTCAAGGATGTTCCACACTCCTTGTTCTGCCAGGGAGAGTAGGAATGTGTCCTTGTTTCTCTTTGCCTCGGTTTGTTTGACTGGAATACATCTGGGCGGTGTGGGAAGCCCTGTTCAAATCCTGTCTTTGGAGCAGGGCTTGTAACCTCAATGATCTCGGTGACAATGACATCACCAGTGACCTTCGCTTATTTTTAGACAGATTGTTGTCAGTCTCACTTGTCCATTTTGTACAGAATCCCCAGAGATTTCCTGAGCCAAGGACAGGGTTAGGTTAACACGGTGCTGGGTGGCTCTGGATACTGATCTCTGCCCAGGCTTTGAGTCAGACAGGAAAGTCCCTCTGTAAGTCAATCCTGGCATGACAGGCTGTTACTTAACTCCTTCTGTAGCTTGAAGCATGTTTTGGTATCAACCACAAACTCCTACTCCGTGAAGATTTCCTGGATTGAGGTTATCCTTGATTAATCTGTTAATCTGTACTTTGATTTCATACTTAGCCGAGATATTATTACCCAATTATTAGGTTGAGAAAGGTAGCAATCCAAAATATATATTTCTGTATCATATCTTTACCAATCAAAACAGAATGACAAGTCAGAACTGGAACAAACTTTTCTTCAGAGTCACACATAAGATTTGAATAAAGCTGTACTTTAGCACTTACCAGAAAGGGATGCAGGTAATTGGGACCTGCTCCATTTTTGTTGGTAAAAAAGTTATCAGTTGTGGTTGTAGGAGTTAGAGAACACTTGTCTTGAGTCAGAATACCCTACCTAAGTTCACAATTGCTCTTGAAGTTGCTTTATCTCCTGAGAATATCAGCAAGAAGGAATGGGCAGGGCTCTGACTTCAGTTCATACTGTGTGATCACCTATTTGAGCCCAGAAAAAGTAAAATGCAACTGGCTAAAGATAAACGTAATCAGGACCACAGAAACAGGAGGGGGAAAATGTAACATGGAGAGAGTCCTACCTTAGAGCCAGCTACCATCAACCACTGCTCTCCAAGGCTGCCCCTGAGGGAGGATGATTTATGGAACTCAGGCTTTAAGACAAAGGTATTATTGCAGGCTGTTGCCCCTTCTGTAGCATGGTTTCAATTTCCTGCTAGCTATTCAGGTAATTTCCAAACTTCCAGCTGAACTTGAATGAATTAGTCCTCCATCTCCAGCACAGAGATCCTATCTCTTCTCACACATTTTGTAGCCACTTAGGTACAAGCTCAAGAATCTTCCATAGCAAGAACAAACACTGTGCGTGTACCTCACTTGCAATCCCTGTTCCAGTTCTTCCTCTCCAGAAGCTGGAAGTCTAAGGAGTCAGATCTTCTGCTAATACTCAGAAGTCAGTAGAAGTTCAGAGGAAATTCCTACCTATTCCTCTTTATTCCTGCATACTCATTTTATGAATTCTCTGCCTGAGGAACTTGGTAAAAGGAGCAATTTTCTGATTGTCTTCCCAGTGGTCTTTCCTAAACATCTGGCTTCTCTCCTGCTGTCTCTACCAAAGATGTTTCTTAAGTCCTCCTTTATTTCGCTGTCCTACTCTGAAGAGCCTTTGAAGGTCTCTCTCATTCATCTTTGCTTCTGACTCTAGCTGCCTTTTTCTTTGGAAAGAGATAGTTGCTCCAATTCCCTTGCCTGGAACTCTGTTTCACCCATGGCAGCTTCCCCTTGGAGCCAAGCCAGTGTCAGATCTTCCACCTGCTGAGCACTGGAGCCACACAGCTCAATTCCCACTGACTGCTTATCATCTTCTCAGTGCTTCCTTTAAAGAGGTCACAACATAGACTTTCTGCCCTGGATCCTAGGGGATCTGAAGAAAATCCCATTAAGGGACATGGTTGGTGACTTAGGCAGTCTACTCATTTGAATTAGTCACCTAGACTCAGATAAGTTTAATGGGCCGGAAAGAAGTGGTTCAGCAGCGATTAATTTCAACCAGAAATAGATATCTAAATATGATTAGGTGATTTGAACTCTAAAAGCTCCTATTTATTACTCAAAAAGGCTGGCTTAGATGAATACTCCAACACTGCAGAGCAATGAAAGGAATGGCAAAATAACCTGAAGTTCTACCACTGTTTTGTCTTTTAGATAAGTGATCTTATTTCATACTCTTTCCTCATTCAGCTCTACATATCCTAGCAGAGATGGCAGAATTATTTAAATTCTCTTAACTGCTCAAAGAGAATAGGGACACTTCTTTTTTTGTGATTGTTTTTGGCCTTGCTTTCAAGTAACTCTGTGCACTACCATATATGCAGCACTGGTTGGGTACTTGTAAACACATCTCCAGCTTTATTTTCTGTCTTTGTAACAATCTTTATCCACCAGCAGATGTTATGTCACGTGTGTATTCCAGATATCCATCTGTCCCTTGTACATTTCCAAAGCACACAAGCCAAAGGCTGAGTGCTCCCACCAGTGTGGACACACAAGGTCGTGGCTAAGGTGTACCACTGCTACTTTTAAGCAAACACATTTAGACATGAACAGGGATGACAAGGCATTTATGTAAAAACCTGGCTGGTTTAAGTCTAGATACTTTGCAAATATATGGTTTTTACGGTGCAGATGTAACTCAGATCCCAAAGCCAGTGGAAGTTTCACCGAACACTTCTTGAATAATCAGAATTCTAGCAAATATGACACCTGGAAACATCCAGAAAGAACCAGGGTTGTTTAGCCCAGAGAACGGAGGACTAAGAGGTGACATGACAACAGCTTTCTATTATTTTAAAAGTTGCTATGAAAAATGAGGGAAATAAACTGTTATTCTTACTCATTTTGAAGAGGAAATAAATAATGGGCTTAAATTGCACCAAGTAAATTTCAGCTCCCAGGGAAAGGGGTTTTTTTCCCCCAAGTGTAAAGGCACATTGCCTGCATGGGCCACTAAGTCCTCATGCTGGCAGTTTATAAGAACAAACCTGACAAAGCATCTCTCAGGGTGCTTTAAGTTGGACTGACCCAGGCTCAGGACAGAGGGAACCACCCTTCAAGATCCTTTCCAGCCCTGTTATTTATCAATTTATTAATCATTGAGAACCAGCACTAAGTAAAATCTTCTTAGGAAATCTTATTATAATATTTATTCATATACCAACACTGTTGTGTTTAATTAGTTAGCATATTTCATCAGACAAGTGTAAACCTGACTGCAGTACAAAACCAAAAGAGTTGCCACAGGGGAGTCACCTGTGTGATGAACAATCCATGTCCATGGAGTTCAGCAACTCTCAGCCCACTGTTCTCCCTGCTGAGGATGCTCAGAGAGCACAACAAGGCTGTTAGAAAAGAGATGCTGTCCCCAAGAAGATATATAATTCTCAAATACTATTATGGCATCTGCTCCTATAAAATCCTCATGGTGCTCCTCTTGCTTCTTTATGATCTCCAAACATCCATTTCAATTTCCATAGCAAATTTCCCTCAAATGGAAGGCAAATGCATCACACAAACCAGACTATTTACACTCACATGAATATTAGGTTCTTGTGTTCTTTGTTTCTCAGGCATCTTTGGGTTTGCAATGAGGAATTTGAAGGACAAAATAAAAACTCTTAATGCATAATTAAGAATTCAGAGCAAAGTCCTCTGAATTTGAATTTAGAGTTAAATTATTCTACTATTATTAAGAAAAAGAAAAGTCTTTTCTTAAGAATGGATCACATGCAATTCAGTGGCAGAAATACAGTCTCAACCTAATTTTATAATGCAATCAGACTGACCTCTCCTACACACAGTAATTGGGAAAAAAAGGAAGAGGCTCAAACAGACTAAACAGAAGCTACCCTAGTTTTTAATCAATAGGCCTATTCCCACTGGCTATGTATTTCAGTTCAGAACATTGTAATTAAATATAGTGATGAGCTGCATTTCTTTATGAATGAAATCATTTGCTCTCATGTATTTATATATATGTAGATATATATAAAATAGGCCATAAAGTATTTACAGATAAAATCCAATACTGCTGAGTCTAAACAAAATAGAAAATGTCAGAAGTGATAATTTTGAAGAAGAAAATCCCTTTAATTTACTCATGCCATGGGGTCGTCAGAATACTGAAAGGATATTAGTTTTTTTCAGACATAACATGACATATTTTAAAAATAATAATATTAAATTACACTTAAAATTAAATTCAGGACCCTGAGGATAATTGATGTCATCATATTCCACCAAGTGTTCCAACTGACTCCATGTCATCCACTTACAAGATGAAGGTGAAAGGGGTCCAGTCCTACACAGATATTTTGAACTTATTTTACTTTGAAATATAAAGGTTTAAAAGAATTTCCAAGCCTGAACAGTAATACTGGAAAGTTCACACACAATCTACCATTTTGCCCATAGGCAATTTATGATACTGTAATTGGAGCTACCATTGCTTAGCAATCACACACACAGAAGTACTAAAAGACTTAGGAAACAACTGCATTTATAATGAAGTTTCATCACTCCATGTTAATAGATTAAACTATGATTTCTCCTTAGAAACAAGAGAATGAAATCCTCGTAATTTTGCTATTTAAAAGAAATAAAGCTGAAAAGCCACATGAAGGTTCTATGAAGGCAGGAATAACTTCATCCTAATCCTTGGTGATTAGCAGCACACCTACAGTGATTCTGCTTTGCATAAGAATATCCTTTTGCCCTTGACTTTATGGCAGGCTAAAGTTAATGGGCCAAATGAAGCCATTGACTAAAATGGTCTTACTCCAAGAATAAGTTTGGCTTACCACACAGAAACACGGTTGAGAGCTGCCCAGAGAATGTCATCACAAGAAATAAACTTACATCCTGCCACCACTTCTGAAGGGAGTTGCTTGACTTAGGGGCATATTCAAGGTCAAATGTGCAAATTAGAAGGAACAAATTATGTTTTCAAAATATTACTTCTTGTTTTAGCCGTGATTTACCTGGTTTCTCAGCTCTAAGTAATTTGGAGCTAAATATTTCATATCAATTGATCAGTTCTGTGAGGATGCCATGCACAGAAGCATCCTGTGCACCTGCACAGCCCAATTGGGTTATTAAATTAAAGGACTATCTTTTCCCCAAATTAGATCTCTTTTTTTGCTGTTTTGTGACACACCTAGTATCACTTTAGTGATACTGCAATTTAGACAGCACCTTCTACCAGATGTGCATCCCATGAGACAATTTATTCAGCCAAATCTGTCTCAATCTGTGCTGCAGGTACCTCCGCTGAAAAGCTCTAGTAGACTGTCACAATGGAAAGTTCAAAATACTCAAAGTGATGCCAGCAACAGCTGCTTTATAAAAGAGAAGGAAAGGGTAAAGAATATCTTTTTCTCCAGTCTAACAGAGGAGCCAATGGATATTGGAATATTTATTAAAGGATAAAGCAGCACTTTAATGGATGCCTGAGTTAGGACACTGAAGCCTCTCTGTGTTACTTGTGAGTCAGCTTTTGTGTGAAAGATGGGATGTTCAGCAGGAGTTATTTTCCTATTTAAAAGGAAGAGAAGAAGCTTCTGGAAAGAGTTTGCAGAAGAACATTCCAGGGTAAAAGCACCATCACGGAAAACTTTTAGTGCCATGGCTAAGGGCATTCCTTTGCTCAAAACACAAAGCCCTGCTGGTTCAGCTGTAAAACAAAATGTGCTACGCATCTGAGAGGGCAAGCTGACATAGGAGATCATCTCATGGAAGAATCCACTTAGATGAGTGAACAACCAGCAGGCACTTCTAGGGCTGTCTGAGATCTGGCAAATCTAACCACCAGAGTCTGTGATGTGCCATAATAATAATAATAATAATAATAATAATAATAAATAATAATAATGCTGCAAATTACATCTGTAACTCTTTAAAAAAAAACAGGTTTACATCAGGCAACAGCAACATTCCACAGCTCTTGGCAAAACATACCACATTGTCATTGATTTTGATAAATATATATTTATAGTAGTTTTAGTATATAAAATAGCTTTCTTAAACTACTATAACTTTTTATAGCAGTTATTTTATTTCTTGTGTAAGAGGATCAAAACATAAAAGTCACATATGGCTCCTAGAATTGCTACAACATGGTTGTATGTCTGTTAAATATCTTCTGTCACAGTGAACAGCAGTTCAGCCTGATCTCCCTGGAAAAATATCTCCCATTTCTAACATTTTGGAATGTACCTAAGGTCAGTCAGCAGGAGCAGGGCTGAAGAATTTACTGTGGGGATCAGACAGAGGAGATATATTCCAGGATGCTATATACAGTTCTAATACTTGTATTCTAAAGCCAGAACACACAAAAAAAAATATGAAGGAAAGAGAAGATACCCTACACTGAGACAATTCCATCTCTCTTTTGGACAAGATAAGGAGCAGATCTGAATGCGCTTTAAACCACTTTACTGGGAAGAAAGTACTTGCAGCATAGGGGCTCACCAAATCAGCAAAGAAAGTAATTTTAAAAAAACTCAAAAAACCAAACCACAGCCTGAGATCTTTATACTCTCTAAGGCCAGCTAGGAATAAAGAACATGGTGTTGAAAGTGAAAGCAGTCAGTACTCTGTGCAGGCCTATGGTAGATTCTCTTCCTTCTGATGCCTTTCAGAACATGTTCATTGCCCACATGAAAGTTACTCTGCATTTAATACAAACTACTGGGCTTCTATCACAAAGCAGTGTATGGCCCAAGCAGGACAACAGTATTGAGGTGAATATGCCTAGACCTATTCAGGTACTCTAAAACCTAAAAATGCTCAGCTCCTTCAGGTTGTTAAAATAGAACCAGTAACTTTTTAGAGAGAAAATAATCTCAGCCAGTACGAAGGGTTTACCATGTGCTCCCTCTTCTACCTGTGCCGTTCTTAAAGGCAGGTCCTGCTTTCAGTGTTGACTTCAGGTACTCAGTGATTTTTTGACCACTGCAAACTCGTGCTGTTGCATGAAATAATGCTTTTATTCCTCTGAAGAGAGCTTTGTGGATACTTCCTCTCCAGCCTATCCCTGGGACAGTGCACCCTGGGCAGGTTCAGCTACTCACACCTCCAATAACAAACATACCCTTTCTCTCAGGATTTCACTCCAGGCAATTAAAGGAACATAACTCATCTTTGAACAAATTAAAATACACATAGATATACTTGCACTCAGACACAGACACACAAGTCTATGATATGAGACTACTTGAAGAGCTCATACACTACTTTATATATGAGTGTGTGTGCCCATATAAATATCAGCATAAACACCTTTGATCACCAACAAATAAGCCATCCTAAATATGTTATTCAAGCCCTCAAAACCTTGTGAGAGTAGTTGCAGTTTGAGGAAAGAAATATTTTTCTAATAAAAAACTTAAAATTTAAAAAAGAGCCACTTATGCAAACCTGTTTTTCTTAAACCAAGGGCTGCAGCTGTGATAGCAAATTGTTACATGATACTGCCATGGCAGAGCTACCAATATTGGAGTATAAAAATCCAAATAGCCCCCATGTCACCAGACATTGTTCAGGGCATGAACAGGCTTCACCACGCCTTCTTACCATGGATTTTAAATAACAAAATAAACATAGAAAATCTCTAGATCATAAGTACCAACTTCTGGAGACAGATCATCTGAACACTGCTGCTTGTGGAGGGAATTAAGAGCACTCCACGAGCAAACAGCAGTAGCGTGCAGTCATTCCTCAGTGGAACAACCACCAAAGAAAGTGCTGTGCACACTTAGCAGGGCTTTTATCACAATAATATATCTGAACCTGCATCCATCTATCTGCTGTGGAACCCTGAACTATTTTTGTTCCTTTGTCTGATCAGAGCACACTGCCTCTTCTGCTTACTTCCCCATCGGAAGATGGCATTTCCACTGAACCATGAACTCGCTTTGGCATAACAAATTTTCCTGGATGTTTCTCAAAACGTGTCACAAAGTGAACATCCTTTGTCTACTCCAATTACATCAGCATTGTCCCCTTCTTCCAGCTGTCATTTGAATATCTTCTGTGTGCAGCCTTTCTTGCAAGCATTCCTGCCTTTCTCCCTGAATGGCCATGTTGGTGTCTGATCACAGAGCAGAGTCACCATGCTGTGTGATGAAACAAGGGGAGGTTGCCATTTCCTCACCCTTTGTTGTCTCCTCTCCACGGAGGAGGATCTGATCCTGCATTACTAATGGATCAAAGGTCTCCCAGTGACTTCAGTCAGAATTTCTAAGTCTAAGAATGAATCCAGATGGAGACTATAAATCTGCCTATTCGTTTTGAGTCAGCCAAGCGGACTTAGATATTCCAGATATTTGTCGGAAGAATATTTTCCCCTAAGAGAAGAACTTGTACAAAGAAGAGTGGACTTGAAATAATGCAATATTTCTATGCAACAATGGAATAAATTTCAGTCTCATTTACACTGAATTAGTTCACTTAGCTCTGTTACAAGAAAAAAAAAGTTTAAATCAAAGCACAGCCCTGTTGCCCCAGTACTGCCACCAGTACCATTGACCAAGGGCTGGGGAGCAGAGAGAGGAGGGGATGTAGAGGCCAAAAACAATTTTTCTTTTATCCCCCTCTACACTCATGCATTTGTACAACAGCTCTGAGAAAACTCAAGACTACTATAAGGTTTTTCATTTTAACATTTTGCTAGCACACACCACTTCAGTGAACTGAGCCCAGCCCCTTGGAATTCCCTGCTCTGGGGATAACCACAACCCTCCTGGCAGAAGGGCCACTCCAGGAGGAGTGCACAAAGCTCTGCAGAGCTATATGGCAAAGAAGGACAGGAGAGAGCAGGAGTAACTCTCGCACACATTGCCATAATCCACATCCCTAAGACAAGGCAGGCTGAAGGGCACACAGAGCTTTGGGGTCACCCCGCTCAGCTGAGTCCAGCAGCCCAGAACCTGCTGTTCCACACATTGCACTGTCCCCTGTGCTATCACACACTGCACTGAAGGAGCTTTACCTGCTCCAGCCATGAGGAATGACTGCCTCAGACCCCAGCATGTGGCAATCCAAGCTTCAGAGCATCATCACAAATCTTCCAGAGCCCCTCAGGACACACAGAACACCCTTCCAGTGCCCCTCTGACCCCTGAGCCCCCCCAGCTGCAGGCACAGGCACTCGCTTTAGTCCTGGTGCACCTCGACACAAGACAGACCTGTAGGAAACAATAGGAAGGTTTATTTAACCTGGTTTGAAGCCAAGGTTCAGAGGTATTCATTAAAGGGTTGGGAGAAAAAAAAAGGGCTGCAAGAAAACCATAATAAAACTTTGTTTGCAATACTTCCTACTCATTAAAGATATTCACCCAAAATGTATTCTCTGGACTGATCACTGATTTCGATATGCCTCCCACATTCTATCTCATTGTCTAGATTATTTCCTCTAATGCTTTTTTTGAGGGCTTTTCCTGGAGACTTACACTTCAGAAAGCCCTTCGCATTCTTCCTCTTTTTGCTTTTCTTCAGATTAAGTGCCCTCCCACAGGCTCTCATGACTAACATGCATCCAGAACTTTTGAGCTCAAAAGCATCACATAATACAATACTGTCCCTGTCTTTTGTCAAACAATTCCAGACATAAAGATGAGAGTCTTGATGAGACATACCTCAAGCAGATGGCTCCCTATGGCTCTAATTTCCTGTTAGATTTTGGAGATTTCAAGAAAAAGCAGTTAGGTAGTAAATGTTGCAAAAAAACAGTTATTTCTTTTAGAAATAAAAACTATCTGATTTATGCCCGTATTTAATAATATTTCAAACTTTAAATGCTTCAATTGTTTATTTGTCTCATTTGCAATTCTTATATTCAGACAGCTTCCCTTCATAGCTATGAGTTTATTTCCTTGTTTTCTAGAACACCTGAAGCATATGTTATAATTAATTAAAATAGAATGAATATGTTAACAGCTCCTCTGAGTGACATATTTCTCTAACATCCTGCTTTAAAACTAAAGAGAAACAGCACATACGTAATGAAAGATCCTTCACTGCTCACTTTTGCACTGTAAACTCTATCAAACATTTTTGCAAGAAAACTGGAGAAAGTGAACTCTCCAGAAGGTTTCAGGTCTTCTAGAAAATGAGTTATTTCCTGAAGCTGCAGGCCTGTAAAAAGGTCCTTTTCACCAAAAGGTTTCAACGTCAGCACGGGCAGCCCTGCATCACATTTCCCGTGCTGCAAAGCTTGTGATACAGCAGCTAGAACCAACACAGAGTCAAACTGCAAATTAGATTACAGAGCTGAAAATAATTAAGCAATAACCATAGAGGAACAGGGTATTTCCTGGGGCTTAATGACCTGCTGGGAGGAGCTGAGGTCTTTAATGTTACTTCCAGTGAAAAGATCAGGAAGAAAAGGGCTATAGTATATTTTTTACTGGTCCTTGCATGTACAAAGGGCAATGCCACACTGTTGCTACTCCCAGAGAATTAATGTTCACAGCACCAGTCAATCAGATTTATTTATTTGCCACCAGACACAGTCTGGGGCACTGCAGGTCCCTGTCTATGGCAAAGTAATTGGAGACAAGACAATGGGAAGACAATTGTCTTGGCCAGTTTCTCTCATGCAGAGGCAGAGGAATTAAATCAATTGTCCACTGAAAGTGTTCCTGCAGCACTGGATGGGTGGCTCCAGTCATCTCTTCTAATCTCTGTCCAAAAAAAATTCCACTGTCTTATCCTCAGGCACGTCAGACCTTTCTCTCAATCCCAAAAGTTGTAGAAAGTCTCTAATTCATAATATTTGTGTTTCCAGGTAGCTCTCTCCCTCTCCTTCATGCCTTTCTCTACTCCCTTCTCTGACTGAAAGTCTGCAGTTCCCTGCCTGGTGTCCCCCTATGCAAGGCAGAAAAGGCTTTTTCCTCTTTTTCCTCTTTTTCCTCTTTTTCCTCTTTTTCCTCTTTTTCCTCTTCCAGCCTCTCCCAGTGGGCTCCTGTGGGTGCTCAAACCCACAGCAGGCTCTCTTCATGCCTCCTCTGTGAGTTATATTTATTTTGTCTTCTGATTTTGGTGTCATTTACGGTCTTATGTTTACTGTGCAATGGCTAGAAAGCAGATGAAATACACTTTTTTTCATTTTTTTTTCAATTAAACAATTTCTGTTAATGTCAATGGAAAAAGAGAAAAAGAAAAAGAAAAAGAAAAAGAAAAAGAAAAAGAAAAAGAAAAAGAAAAAGAAAAAGAAAAAAAAGAAAAAGAAAAAGAAGACTCCACTCAAATACTAGGTTTTTATCCCTAACCAAAATAGAGTAATTCTGCAGAATTATGCACTGCAGTCATCTCTTGTGCAACCCTGCTGGAGTCAAAGGAGTCACCCTGGGAACAGATTTGGCCCATTCTATGGAAAACAGAACTCAAAGGGCAGGGTGACCTGTTTTGCAGCAAGAATGTAAATACAAGTGATAGAGTATTTTTTTAATTATTATTTTAATGACTAAGCTGCAGAATAGGAATCTAATTTCTAGACCTGGAGTTTTGTTCAATGAGGCTCAGCAACATGAGCTTGAGATTTTCTTCATATTGTATAAGAAATCAGTAGTAAACTGCACACCAAAACATACATAATAATATTTTTTATCAAATTATTATTACTGTTATTGTTAGATAAATATCATTAAGCACTGCTTTACACATCTGGATCTACCAAGTGCTTCACAAACTGGCTGAACAAACCATACAGCAGAAATCTCACTGCCTATTCCTGAAAGGCAGCCACTTCTGTAACAAAAACCAGCAGCTGTTAACACTACAGAGCTGTACCAGACAAAACCTTGGGGCATGAAACGAACATGATGACTCTACTTATCCGAAATTGCATGTGAAGTGTAAGTAGGTAGAAAGCACGGTAATAATCCAAATTCAGAGAGTGATACACTGCCACTCTCTTGCCAGAGCAGGAGATTGTACTTACAAGGACACCAGTCTTGTCCAAAACCCCCACAGATCTTCACCCACTACTGTCAAAGGCAGTCTCCAGCTGTAAAGAGAAGGTCACAGTATCCAGCCTGCCAACTGCATCTTCTTTTTAGAGCATCTCCAGCTTTCCCCAAGAGGGCTGCCTAAAACAGGTCCCTTTAAACCTGGAGCTCTCACAGGTGCTGCAGCAGGTCACAAAAATCCAACTTTCTCATGAACAAAATGTGTTTCCAATTTCTCTTGTACAACAAGCCTCCACCTCTGTTTTTTAATTCAGATTTTTAGAGGAGGTGGGACTGATGAAGACTCCTTTTTGTATTTTCCAAGCTCTTTCCCTCTGAAAGAAAAATTATTTGCTAAAGAAAGAGTGGCAGCATAAGGAGAGAATCTGCCATCTTTCTCCTTCATTAAATCACTTATCTTATAGTAATAGAGCAAGAGACTGCATCTAAATGCCCTGTAAATACAGAGTGCTTCATCTTCCAGCCAGGACTGCAGGCCCTGCTTCTGATATCTGTTGTGTCACAACAGAAAAGAAGATTCTTCAGTAATTTCAATGCATTGAGACTATTTTTCAGCCTCATTTGTAATAGCAGATCGTTCTATAATCAACCAAAGTTCGCATTAGCATGTGCCATCTCCAGATGCAAATTACATAACATGGTATTTTTTTCTGGCTCTCTTCAGATCATGGTTGTCATGAATAACTGGCTCACAAGAGGAGAAAAATACAAAAGCCCAGTAATGTTTTGATCATCAGAGACACAAGCTTTTCTAGATGTTCCTGTAACATACATTCCCTCAAATTCCCTTTCCTCCCCTCCCCAGCAGCCTCACAGCCTCTGGAGAGACCCTGTCCTCTCTGTCTCACTGATGGATATCCCCACAGTGCGGGAGATATAACCATTCAGCAGACTATTAAAAAATCTGCCTCCCATTACAACAACGAGAAGAAAGGGAAGATTTGCCTAAGATCCAAGCAATGGATGAAAATGTCCTCGGATAGTCAGGTTGATGAAAATGCCTTACAGCCAGAAAGAAAAAAGGGAGAAGCAAGGATGCCATGCCAGCAGGTGAGAGCAAAGGCTTTTTACTTCATGTCTCCCAGGAGCAGGATAGAGACATATACATTTCTCAATGGATTTTGTTCCCTTCTCCCTTGTTTATGCACCTCCAGCTGACCTGATTATGTCAATGCCTCCTGAAACTTGTTATAACAAGTTCTCCCCATTGCAGTGACACTTCTGATGAAAGCAACATTGAGCTGACCCGTGGAGAGGCAGCAATTGCTGGAACTGGCTGTGGCTCCTGTGCCACCCTGAACTGTGCAGATCAGGGTTTGCTGCCCTAAAAGGAGAAAATGGCACGCTCAGAGAGGGTGCAGGGCTGGGCACATCACCTCTGGGAGGAAAGCCAGGCTTGGGGTGATCCTAAACAAACTTTTCACACACTGCGTTCTGTATTCTTCCTTTTCCCCTTTGTTCCTTTACATTAGGTGTATCAGTGCTTAAAACAAAATGTGAAGCTCTTTATAACACTAAAATTACCATTCTTCAGGGGACAGGGTGCTTGTTTACAAATATTCCTTATGGCCTGACATAATTGCACTTTGTTGAATGTTAAATGTGGTGTGTATCCGCCAGCAAAGCAAACGTCAGATTTACAACTGTGACTAGCAGAGATGAGAGGGATTTTTGCTTAGGTGGTAATGTGCTTTAAAAGGAGAGTGAATCTGCATTTCTTGGGAGGAAAGGCTGGGATACAGCCAGAATTCCAGCCAAATGATGACTCCTGATGTTCTTTCACTGGCTCAGACTCTCAGCTCCTCATTTTGATTTTGTTGAGCTTTCCCTTTTACTACTATTTACCTCAATTTCCTTAAATAATGAGAGCTTAGTAAACACTATTTGTTTCATTTGCTTCTTCTCTGACTTTAGGGGTGTGTGATGCTGGATAAATATTAATTCATTATAATTATGCCTTTCCAAAACACAATAAGTGTTCTTTACAAGAGGAAGTAAAGCATGTATTTCTGAGCTACTAGCAGCAATTTTTCAGTAGCATAGAACTGATAAAATATTTTCTGTACTACTTGTGACCATTGATTTTTTGGTATCCTCACCATGGTCAGAGACAATTGTTTTGTGCTTTGATTTGGCTTTTGTGGCAGGTCAAAAAATGAAGCCTTGGAAATAGTAATAATCATCAGATATCCCACATATACAAAAAACTATTCCTTTAGTACAACATCCAGCAGTCCTGATGATCCTATTGCCAGTAAGGTAGAATTTTAGGCTCAGATTTTAGCATTTCATCATATGAATTATGCTATGCACTTATGCCTTAAGATCCTTTAAAAAAATTGATGAGACTATGAAACAAATTAATTTTTTATAAGAAAAAAAAATCTGATCACTTGTCCTTTATTAATTTTCTATTCAACATGTCTTCTTTTGAAGCCTGAACACTTCTTTTGTTATTTTTTTTCCTGTTCACTAGAACCTCTGATTTAAACCCTATATTCCTCTAAAATAAAGTCACCCATTCTTTTTGCCCCACTCAAGGAACTTCAGCAAAGAACTTCAACACAAGAAGTAATACATTTCATTATCTGGCTTTGGTGAGGCACAAGGCACAATACAAAAACATGCTTTGATCTTTATTCTGTGTAAGAAGTCCCACCGCTGTGAGAAAAAAGAATAAGCAAATTACAAGAAATCTGGACATGAAGACAAAAAAGACCATTAATGGGTCCCTCCTCTGTATGGTTCTATATTTTATACAGTAGAGTGCATTATGCTCTCCTTTCCTGGCAAGAAAATACCATTCAAGGGAGGATGATTCCTCTGCCAGGAGGCAGCTTAGCCAACAAGGTCTGAAATGTAATTGGTAACCTGACTGGAATGCTCTTCTGTCAAGCTGTTGGGGATACAACCATGGCACAGAAGAGAAGGAGAAACAGGAGAGAATTTTTTTACCGTGGTGTTAGCTTATGAGAAGTTCAACTTTGTAGGATGACCTTCAGTCTCAAATTTTAAGTTTCCTTTAATTGGTGCACCAGTATTGCCTCACAAATTTTAGGCACATCTTTTTTAACACCGGTATGGATCAACCCCACTGACCTATTTAAATGGAATTAAGCCCCAACTAAATCAAAACCTTTTTCCAACACACCATAAAGAAAGAAGTCTTTAATAAGCATGCAGTCTGTTTTTCTAATAAAACTCCTGCTCAGCCTACATATATTCACCATTGTGTCCTGTCATCCTTCATGATCAATTCCCAAATTTGATTGCAAGCAGTTTTCATCAGGGATCATGTCTTCTTCATCCCTGTGGACATTCAGATGTCTTCTCTGCAGAGTCATAAACTAATAAAAACAGACACACACATCCATCAGCTAACCTGGCATAAGTAGTAGTCACTACAGACAAATCTTTGCATGTTATTGGACTTACACATAATCTAAGAGAGCAACAGCTGAGGAATGAAAATGAGCCAAGGTGAGATTTTCCAGGCTTGCCTCTGAGAAACACAAGGAAGAGATGAAACACACACCTTCAGAAAAGCCTGATTTCTGGGAGCCAAGGAATCACTTCCTCAACCTCCTATATGGTTCCTTTTTATTGCCAGAGCTTTCTCCTTGCACTCCTTCTTGAAATCACTCCTCACTGCAAATCAGAGTCTTCCCAAGGCTGCATGATCATTTGGTGTGAGGGGTAAAATGGGTACCACGGGCCATCAGTGAAAGAATCCTGCTGGAGAAAGTTCTGATAGGATCAAGACTTGGTGTTTGGCCCTCAACTCATCAGTCAGCCCCTCTGAGCCGTGCTTGAAGCAGCCAGGGGCAGCTGCAGGCAGGCAGAACTGCACCAGGACAGGACAGAAGTGGCCCCTGCCAGTTGTCACTGCCGTTACTGTCACCCTAACACGCCTCGAGCTAGGGGTGCCCTTCCCATTTGGTTCTAACAAGAATCGTGCTATCGCCCCCAAATGCC
>VRYO01001681.1:14311653-14347116 GCA_009812075.1 Sialia sialis | reverse complement strand
CGTGAAATTACTGTCTATCTCCCATCTGTCCCTCACCTTGACCAGAATTAGGCTGTAAAATCCCTTTGCAAGCTGGAGCAGGTATTTTAATTCCTCTTCCTTCCTTCCACGCAATACATTTGAGCCTTGGACATTTGGCTTTGAAGGACTCAAGGGCAGAGTGTGTGGGATGTGACATTTACCAGGATTCCTCTTTCATTCCTGTTTCAATGTGCAAGGCCAGGTGAGAATTTTGCTTTCCAGTTTTTATAAACTCTGTCCATCACACAGCCATGCAGAAAGCAGTGAAAAGAAAAGCCACATTCAGCCTGGGATAAAGGTGCTGACCTGTGGATTGAGGGCAGGACTGACAACGACACTTTGACTTTGAAAACTTTATCCTGACATGGTTTCACACTGAAACCATTTAACTCCTGCTCTCCACTTAAATAAAGATGATAATAATTATTTGGCTTATATTGTATCTCTTTCCATAATACCTGTGTTCTCCATTCAGGAAGAAAACAAAACTATCAGTGTCATGTTGTCCCAGTGATAACTTTGTGTATCATGTAATTACCTCCTGAGGAGCTGTCTATGTGCAATACACACAAACTTGAGAGCACGTGGACACTTTCCATCCATCCCCAGGCTCACATGCAAACACACTCACGCTGATTTTACATGTTCTGTCTCCACGTGGGAGCTGTGAGATTGCAGGAGGGGCTGCTAGCAAGGTTTCCCAATGCTTGTTATGATAAACACCCTGCTATCAATTGCCTGTAGCTTTGCCAAACTTCTCCTGTCTAGATCCAGCTGAAATTTCCTGTGCCAGCTATATACTGCAAGCTAAATGCTTTTGGGAAAAACTCTGCACTAAAGCAGTTCAGTGATCTGGATCAGGGAAAAACACACTGTGGTGTCTGTGCTGAAAAACAAATCAAATCCGGGTAACCTGCTAGGATACGTGCTCTTACTAACTCCACACTTTTTAGCATGGATTTAAGCTTGCTTGAAGGACTTGAGCCTTTATTCTAAGAGTGATTTTTGTAACCACATGAAAAAATGACCACTTGGGTCTGGCAACCAGGCTTTGAAGCCTCCTACCTTGCAGCTGAAAGCCTGGAAAACCCAAAGAGCTAAAATCTGCAAAGGGAGCAGGGAAATCCTGCCCAGCCTGTGGACTGCTTGACAGAGGATGGACCAGCTCAGCCAAGCATGAGGTTTTGCCATGGTTTTCATACTCACCTCTGAGGCCAAGGCACAAGGAAAGGATTCAGTCTACTCTGCAAGTGGAACAGAGGAAAGCTGGATTTTATAAGCAGATCCCTATCTCCCTTTCACCATGCCCTGAAGAGGTGGCCACGTCCCCATCCAGGACATGACAAAATTCATTCATCTACATTTGAGAAAAAGAAATGTTATTTTTTTTTCTTACATGTGGTAACTCAGGTATTTTTCCCTTCTCTATGGTTTTTGACTAACACAGTACAAACATCAGGTTCTGACCCACTCACAGTTTCACTTACTTGAACTGTGTCACACTACCTAGTAATGTAGACAATATTTTTAAACTGGAAAAGCAATGAAAAATAATAGAAAACCAGGTCAATTTGTGTCCTTCCACATAGAGTCACATTTTTGCCAGAATTTTCAAGAGATCTTTTTCTCTGGGACACACGGGATGATCCCCTAAACAACAATTTGTTTTATGTAAATTTTTTTTCAGTGTTTGGCTGACTTTAATCAAGAGGTTTAAAAAATCTTCCAAATTCAACACTTTCAGGGTGCATGCATCCATATTTGCCACAACATCTAGCCAGCCTCAAGATTTTTCTGCTAATCTAATAATCTTAATAAAGCAATTTCATGCTCTGGCACATCTGCTTCCACAAGACATTTTGCATTATTTTTCTGATTGTGTTTCTGCAGCTAAAGAAAACTGAAATGAATGCTACAATTTACACTGAACACTGTTGAGTTCCTAGTGGAGATGACAAAAAATGGTTATGATTGGACACACCATAATATGCAATAAACGTTTAGGGAACCATAAGACATAAACTCACTAATGTGCTTCCTTTCTTATGGTTAAAAAATTGAGAGGATATTGACATTTTGTCCCAAAAGTTTACAGCTTTCTCTTTCAGGAAATATTTTCATCCAGTATTCTTTGTAGATTTTTTTAAGCTAAGTTCTTTTACCTCTGACTACATGGTTTCACAATAATTCTATTTTATACCCCAATAACACTAACGATAGGAAGTTTAAGTGAACATTTTACAACTTCCCACATTACTCCCCAGACTAGTTCACAGTAAATAGTGTCCCTGACAAAAAACTGATCACAGATAATCTCCATCTTGCTAAGAAGCAAAGATTTTTTTTCTGTTTATATTGTAGCCACAAGGAAGTAAAATTTATGCTCTTAAGTACAGAATTCACAATGCTACTTGTTTGATTATTTCCTAGTCAATAAATCCATAATCTCCTGGGCTTCTGAGAAACACTATTTTTAATGCTTGAGAAAGCAAAGCCCAGTTGGAGAAAGAGATGAAACACTTTAAAGAGTGTAAGGAAGATTTTGCTGAGGGGCAACACTGAAACACTGGTGTATGTCCTAAAGGTAAAACCCAGCACAGTCTGAATTACAAATCCTGCTGCAGTGCCTGAAAGATTCATGGCTGCTTCTCTTTGCTTGTCTACTGTACTTGCCATTTCCTGGAAAAGAGTTGTCTCTGTCCCTTTCTGTACCCAAACAGCATCCCCCCAGAGTTTCAGCTGCTGCACAAATAGAAATATGACATAAAGGACAAAGGATAATTTTGGCTTGCTGACAGTTTTCGTGACCATGGGTTAAAGAAAGTTAATAAGAGAGTTTACTGTGTGTACCACTTGAACACTAAAAACGTTCCTCAAGAGGTTAAAAGTTCAAAGTTGAGTCAAAGTCTGCACTGCCTCCACTCTTCCCTTTTAATTATCTGAGGTCAGGAAGTTAATAATACCAGAAATCCCCAGTAGAGACCTCTTGCTCAGTGTATGAACTTTAAACTTGTTCAGCTTTTTTCAAAGGGTAAAAAGTTCAGTGAAAACACAGTGGATTTTCCCTCTGGTCTCCACCAATTCAACCTCAAGGGTTAAAAGTTTAACTGTAAAAGAGGAACCTTTGTTCTCTGAGCTACATTTACAGAGTTCACTTATTAAAAGGTAAAGATTTCAAACAGCAGCTAAAGTCCAAAGTGATTCTTTTCCATAATGATGAAAATATCGCAATAAAAGCAAGTCCTTTGATCTGTTATCACTTCCCTCAGAAGTGACTGTCAAAACTTATTTTTCTCTTCATTTTGAACTTTGGACAAGTAATGGAGCCACATGGGTCCCTAAGGCCACGTATATCTGTTAAACAGCAACATGCTGCATTTGTGAATTTGTTCTAAATTTTTCAGCCAGGCAGTCTCTTTTCCCTACTGAAACATTTGGGGCAGATGTTTCTCCAGCAGGACTTTTTGCACAGTTTATTTCACACAAGCTCAGGTTCACAGTTCTGACAATGGTGAATGTGTCAAGTAGAGGTGTTCTCACTATCTTCACTCTCTAAAGACAAAGATCCCCCTGCTGATCCTTTGGGAACTATCGCTGCTAGAAAATCTGAAAAACAGCTAATCTAAAATATATCTGGTTTTAAATAACACAGCTGAGATGTGAGCTGTGGGAGTTCCCTGGGGGGCATTCAATAGGTGCAAAGCATCTGATATTAATTGGTGTGGGCTGAAGGTTTCCAAAAAGAGGAAGAGCCAACAAAAAGGTTACCTTTGTTTTTAGTATTTGTCCCACGTCTAATGGCCAGGATAAGTACTTATGTGACTGAAATAGGAAATGCCCTTGGCTTGGAAGATAATAGATTGCTATTGCATGAATTTGAAAATCTTGAAAAACAACAAATTCTAATTTGGGCCTTCCTTAGGGAATCTTCTATAATGTGAGTTTTGGATTGCAATGGTGTGAGTGGCCTTTTTATTAAAGATCAGCTTATTAAAGTTCAGATATTTCCCGAGCAGCTCATTTCCCAGTCCTGCTTCATTTATGAAGAAGTTGAAGCTCAGCATTTCAGGCTTACTGGAGCCACAAGCAAAAAGCCCTGACTGTGTACCTGAAAGTGTTGCTCTGACCAGCACCTGTGGCTCTGTTCTTTGGTACAAATCTCAGCAAAATCAATACAAGCTGTCACTTTGGAAAGATTTAGATCTGCCCATCTCCCCCTCAGAACAGAACTCAAGATCATTCCACTCCACCTGACCCATGCTTGGGAGGATTACTCAGTTTTTAAAAACTAGGTGTTAAATTTAGGTCCACTCTAAAATTTCTTTGACTGGGATGTAACCCACACTTTGAATTTCCAGACCTTTCTCAGAGAACAATATTCACCAATGTGTCTATAAAATGCACTTTGCAATGAACCTGCAGGTTTCTAAATTACTCTTTATTTTTTTTCATTTTCCTAAGGACTTTGCATGACCTGATATTCCACTTAACCTATCATTCATCAAGCATTAATACAAGTATCTCTTCTTTATCATTTTGGTCCCTTGTTTACACTGCCAGATGAAGACCAGAGCATAGATAAGCTTTTCTTGATTATTCTGAAAAACATTTTCTCTCTCCTTTACGTGACCAACTCTTGAGCTCTTTCAAGTTCAGTTCAGCAGGAAATATTTGCTATTCTGGCAGAACTACTCTACTAGGTCCAATGGTTCCAAAGTTCAGCTAAAGATGCTGACCTTAGGAGAGGGTCTGGTTGGGCCAGCCCTGCTGTGTTTTCAGCAGGCTCTCTGAAGAGGGTGCTTGGCATTAACTCTGCATGACCCTCTCAGCAACCTCCATTCAGACCACAAACTCACAAATTAACAACAGATTCTGTAGGTTACAGGCCACTGAGAGGGAGGAAAGGATGACTGAATCTGATTATGGAGCCACTTATGAGACTTGCAATAGGTAGCATTGCATAATTTTTTATTGGAAGAGGTCCCTTTTGGACATAATTGTCATTTTACTCAACTAATTATAATTATGCTTAATACAAAAAAAAAAAAGCACAGACTGCTCAATACAGCTGACACTGACAATATTTGTGCAAAGCATGACTGTTTCACAAATATAATCTGAGTTCAAGTGATTCCAGGATCAAATTGAATACCTGGCAATCAGACCTCCATAAATTATCATTTTAAATGGAGCGTACACTTTCAGACTCAGTGAGAGATGAACTATTCTAGTTCACTTTTGCTTCCCAATCAGTCTCTAAAATGCCCTTTTGTTTTAACTGTAGCTAATCCATGTTTCTATGGACTAACTGAAACAGGCTTTTGCTGTGTCTTAACCTTCAGGCTAAAACATTGTTTTTCTTTGCAGCAAAAGAAATTTCCCATGTAAAACTGCTAACACATTCTGTACTCTTTTGAAACTGGGTTGTTGGGGTTTTTGTGATAGTGCATTTGTAGCCACAGAATCCAAAACCAGCACTTCAGAGTATTTTTTACTCATTCCTGCCATCATGTCACCCCCTTCACAGACATGCATCTGTACAAAAGCAGTTCTGAATGCAAAATTCCCCCTCTGACAACCAGGGTAGGACAAGTGCTTTCTGGAACAAGAGCTCTGACTTGAGAGCACCATCAAGTTGCACTGGGAAGATTAGAGGATTACATTTTCCACCTGCCCTCCTGGCTGGCAATACAGCCAAGTGTTTCCACTCTCCTGCTGTCTCGTTCTCCTGCTCTGTGTATTAATCTACAATGCAGAATTTAAATTAAAACAAATCAACCACAATCTGTGGTAGCCTATATGCAATCACACATTCAGATCTGTTGCCTCTGCATCCAGGGTGGTGACCTCCCCACTGAGGAGCAGGGAAAGATGCTGACTTTTGAAATGTCTCCAAAATGAGTCCCTGGCACTGGTGAGAAGAGCCCTGACTGACACACGGTGCTGGGGGTGGGACAAGGGGCAGGCACTGGATGTTTTCATCATCTCTACACTTTGTCACGACTCTGCTAGGGTTTGTTTCATTTGCTTTTCCTCCTTTTCGTTCTCTGCTAAGTCATTCTGCACCACTTGTGCCCTTTTACTGTAAGCCCAAGTGACAAAGCTCTGTCCCTTGCCCTGCAGGTACATACTGCCATGATAGATACCAGGAAAAATCAAAGTAATTTGAACGCCTTTCCCACAGAGAAAGCTCTTCTGGATTTGCTGCTCCTCATGACATGTTCAGTATGGGAAGAGAAGGAGAACATAGATTCAATCTCCATATGCCACAAGAAAGCCACCCACAAATAGCACATAATCTGATGCTATAGCCCCCAAGTTCAGACCTAATGGGTCCTTCTCAACAAATGGATCTTGCCTCATAAGGTAGCTCCTGCTCATCTAAAAGGGAAAGAGCCAAGAAAAATAGCTGGATGCATCTGCCCACAGTACATTTCACATGAAACTTGCGAAAAAACTCACTCACACTGAATAGCAAACTATCTACAGACCACTCTAACAAGCACTTGGGCTCCTATTATTCTTTTATTGCAGCATTTTCATGTCTATTATTTTACTGGGATGAACCTACTTAATAAAAGAATAATGTTTCTTGTAAGGAGAGGATCAGATTATCTCTCTGATAGCTGAGACAAAGGTGATGTGAAAAGGGAAAGAGCCTCCCCTTCTGCACCCAAATCTTTCTGCAGGCGATCCATTTGCAATCTCTGTAGCCACAAGAACAAATCTTACGTGAATGGTAGGATTAATTTTAATTGATGATTTACTAATTCAGAGGAGAGAAAATCCCTTCTCCCCTTGTGAATAGAGAGTCTCCTGAGCTCAGAATCTGGTGTGCTGACCACCATTAGGCTCACAGTTACATGCCAGAATTATGTCCCATGACACCAAGAGAAATGAAAGGTCATAAAACTCTCAGTTTTCAAGTAATCCCCCAAGACCCAAGCCCCTGAAGTACTAAGCCTTTTGTCCTTTCAAGAACAGCAATGAACGGAAATTCTTCAGCGTGTGAGAAAAGTCTGGAGCAAGTTTTGCAAATGGAAACACATGGCACTGCTCTCATCCCCCATGCAGGGAGCACACATGCAGGGAACAACTTGGTCCAGCTTGGAATGTGCTGGCCATTGAAACACAGTTTCTTCTACAGACACATCTGAATTAGAAGAGAAGAATGAGCACAGAGTAAGGGAAGGACGAGGACAGAACAATATAAAAATGGCAATATATTCTCATCAGAACCAACTGTGGGATGAGTAAAACAACGGGGTCTTTCAAAACCCCCCACAAATTAACTTGAACACACTTCTTTTGAAGCCAGTTTGTGTGTTAGCCCTCTCTTTTACAAAGAACATTGAAGGTCATTATAGCAAAGAGCAAAGGCAAAATTCTCAAAGTTCACAGCACCTCATGGAGGCAGTTCACTTCGATAAATAATGAGTGATAACTAATATGAGTTCTGAAAAGATTTGGGCAGTGCCCAATGGGAAAAAAAAAATCTGCTTTGAACTGTCCAAAAATATGAGTAAGCCACGCAGAAATAATTTATCATATACAACTCATTTTATAATTAAAAGTGTATTCTTAAATAGCTTCTTGATTGAGAACAAATGTCTCATTAATCTGGGGCATACTGACTTAGGAACAGAAGAAATGTCAAGCAGAGAATGATGGCCAAAATGACACAGGACTCCACATGCTGCATGTGCCCCATCTGAGAGAACACTCAGTGCAAAGGTCAGTGAATGCAGGGCTTGCAAAAAACTCCACCAACAGCTGAGCTTTTAAAATTCAAATTATTTCGTTGCAGACCATTGTAACCATCCCATCTGACTTTGTTTGCAGGTGTACCTTCTACCCCAGTATTTCTCTGGGAACATTTTTTGTGCTACACTTTTATTTAAACAAAACTCTATTGTTGCAGCTGCATCTCACTCTATGTCCACATACCTCTTTTTAGACAAAGGTGAGTTTGTTCTGTCCATGATACAGGTGAATTAGGAGGGTGCAAACCACAGTGCCATAACCCCAACCCTGATCCAGAACATCTTCCCTTACTTGTCCTGGGCTTGGTACCCTGTTATTCAGCTATCCCAACACAAAGCAAGCTCTTTGAAAGCTCCTTTCTGGACTAAAACTTGCTTTTAAAAGGCTTCACCCTTCAAATTTATAAAACTTCATTGCTGATTTTCAAAGACTATAGTCTAAAATAATAATCTTATTGTTACAACACTGTAATTTAGAGAAGACCTTTCATTATGTTAATATTTTGCAGCAGAATCTCTGGTGCAAATAACATAAATTATTCCTTTTCCTCAGAGATCTAATTTTGTTGGTAGATTTCATCCAGGGAGTCAGAACTGGCTCAAGTGGCAAAGCCAAGCTTTTTAGGTCTTTACACCATCAGCAGGCAACAGAGCTGCACCAGACCACTTTCAGCTGCAAATTTACTGAGACAATTAGGCCATTTGGGTTCCACATCGGTTTGAAATGAAGAAGGATTTTATAGAGCAGCTTTGGAACTTTGAAAACTCAGTGAAAACCTCCTTTTTCCTGTAGTATACACAGGGAAGACCCTGTCACCATGACCATGAAGCCAATTTCCTTCCATGGAAAATCGTGCAGAGAGAAAATGTGGATTTTGCTGAAAAGTTGTTTTGGTGGTTCAGAAATAGCTGCACTGCACTGACATTGTCCATCTGGCTGAACTGCAGCAATGGGTCACAGGAGTTATCTCATGAGCTGGTTATGGGAGCTCATGATGATCTGTCTCATATCTTGCTTCTCCTCCATGTCCCAGACTGTATTTCCCATTATATAGAGTGAAGTTCAGGAGATTTGCTGGACAGGGGTTAAACCTGGTACTCTTTCAAAATGTTTTAAAATTTATTCAAATTCAATTTCTGTGCAGTGCAAACTGTGCAGATTTGTATGAAATTGTGTTTAAATAGCCTGAAAGGCAATTTTACAGACAAAAAAAATAAAATTGCAACATGGGGGAGTGTCTTGCCTCCACCAGCTCTCTGATCAGAGGATAATACAATATAGCATAATTTACCTTTCACATTTAATCAATAGGAATTAAAAAAAAAAAATACTGAAAACTCTCATTGAAAGCTTAATTCAAATGAGAAACATTGAAGTTATGCTTTGTCAAATAATTCTGAACAACGAATGCTTTAAAGGACATCACAGATTTCACAGATGTCCATCACAGATGGACAGAAAAGATTTACATCCATTAAACAAAGTAATCATTCCATGTTAAGTTCCACTGTCTCGGGATATCCCCCTTCATTTTTCAATGACACAGTTAAATGTTTAAATACATATTCCTAGAATAGTACTATAATTGGATCATGGTGTTTGTTTTACTGCAGTTCATCCAGTTGTCCCTTATGCTTTCCCAGCCTGGCAGCTCGCTTTGGGGAGAGGCTTAGCTCCCAACACTCACCACTACAGAGGGTGCTAAGCTTTCACTGGGGATCAGAAAACAGGAAAAAATTGTTAGGAATTCTGAGAATACTGGGTGTAGGTGAAGAGATTCCCAGAAAAAGTTGATCAGTTCCACATTGTCACATAAAATGTGGGACCACAACAGGGTAGCTGTGAGTTTTTTGATCACAGGCCCACACTCATCACTGTGAGGAGCCCAAATAACCATGTAGAGGACGGCAGGGAAAAAATGGATGAATGGTCAGTGTCCAGTCAGGACACATCAGGGCTCAGCTGATAGGATCTCTGCTTTCAGCAGCAGATCACATACACCATGCCCACGTGGTCCCAGAGCAAATAAAACAGCCTGGCAATAAATAGAGGCTGGGGTCACTGTGACCTGGCCATCAGCAGTGGCAGGATGCTCACTCTGGGAACTGGGAGGAGATAGCACAAGCTGAGCCAAGCCCTTGACTCTGAGCCAGGCTCCCAAGCTCAGCCTTCCCCTCACTCTGGGTGCCATGCAGAGGAGTTCTCAGGAGAAAGTGGCTCAAATTCTGTGACCTGTTCCATGTCCCTTTACCTGTAACAATCCCCACAGCGTACTGGGTCAAACTCTCCTATCCTTGCACTCCTCCACTTGCAAACAGCAAACATCCAAACCTTGTCTTTCCTCTTACACATCACGTGATGCCCAGTGATATGTCAGGTTTGTGGTAGCTCCACCAGTTCATTGTCATCATTGATCAACTGATCAATTATCTGCCACATGACTCCACCAAATTCTAATAACATTTGTCAGTAGTTTAAATATATCATATGTTCAAAACACAGTTCATTTTCACACAAACTTGCCTAGGTTATGGTTTAAAACAAATCTTCACATAATCTCTTATTCCAATTAAATTTAATCCCTTAAATAAACTGCAGCAAATTAGAAGCAAAGGTGAGAAGGCTACTGAGGTAAAAGAAAGTCTATGGGGGAATGATACACAAAGAAATTTGTAAAAAATCTTTGTCATGTACTACCCACACGTGCTTTCTGCACAGTTATTGATTCAAGGTCTGGGCTGAAGTTTTCTTCTATTATTTGAGTTGTAAGGAAACTATATTGGGCAGAATTTAGAAATGCATTCCTTGTACATAACGATGCTGCCAGTGGTCTCTGGGTGGATCCAAATTTGGTCCTGCTGAATACAGTGCACAGCTTCCACCTCTGTCCATGCACATTGCCCCCTGAACAGCACAAATATGTATGTCCCCCTCACCAGAAAGGATTTTCAGTTTTAGTCATATCCTTCTATTCTTTCCAATATGAATTTTAAGGGGTGACACAGATTCTTTTCATACTGAAAATCATCTTTGTGTACCAAACTGTCTTTTTGCTGGCACTGTCTCAGATTTAGTCTAAACTTTATTAATAACTTTGGAGTTCATCATGGTAACATTAGTAATGAAGAACTCACTTGGTATTAATCTAGATGCCATACACATATTTGCAGAAATTCCATTGCAGCAGTAGTTTGCTGTTTCTGCCAATCCTGACTGAATACTTCAGCACTACTCCACAAAAGTAATTCTGAGAATTGTTGAAGTCTTTGGTACACTCTGCATACTTGGTAAGAAGTTTAATGACTATTGTTATTGCTTTTATTAATTTGTTGAAAGTGTATTTCAGCTGTCTCATAAACATTAAACTGTCTCCCGTGACTTGCATCACAGTAACATAAGCTCGATTATCTAATGCCTTAGCTGCTTTTAACAGCAGTTTAAGCCAATCCAGCCAGCTTTATATCCAGGCAATTTAGGAGAATTCATGCCCCTTCTGAGGTAGCTCTGCTCTGTGATTCAGCATGGGTGCAGTGGGCAGCAGCATCTAAAACATGCATGGTGGTGTTTGCAGCCCCTGGCTAAGCAAAGCCTCAGGCTCATTTTAAACCTAAAAATCTTAAAAATCTAGTTTGAAAACTGAGACTTCAAGTAATATTACAGATGTCCTTCAGCAAATCAGTCTTAAAAACTGACTTGCCTGAAATGATATTGATAATTTTTTACCTTTTCTCTTGTTCATTTCAAATCTACTTAATAGCATTTCTCAATAAATCCAGGAATAAAATGTATTTAAAAAAAAGTTATGGTATAGGTGTTACAGTGCCTCTCACTACCCTTCATATTAATTTCTGACAGGGTTAAAGGGGAGGATTTCCATTTTCTAGTTGGATTTTTTTCATGATAGCATGGTCTCAATAACAAAGCCTACATGGCACATTATGACAGCATGACAGTGGAGTTAGGGAAGACTTGGCCATGGAGTAGGAGTCAGGAAAAATAGATCTCAGCTAGAAACTTGCTATGGTTATGATTCATTCAACCATGCAGCCCTTTCCTGTGCCACGCATTTTGCCATCTAAAATGAAGAAGAAATGATGTTGGACTTGTGGAGTTTCCATAGAGCTGTCAGAGTGGATGATCAAGTGTCTGCACCTAACAGTCCATAAAATTCAAGAGCAAGCTCACATGGTGCCCTGAAAGAAGCATGGTTGGTGTTCTACTAATGCTTCAAAGGAGTCAGCCAGGCTTAAACAAGCCATGGTATTTCACATATAGTCCCATTCAGGGTAATAAAACCCACACTGCATAGAGATCACAGTCCAGCTTCTGCCTTATGACTTTACAACTTAACCCTGGTCCTCAGTTGTGCCATGTTCTAGTCTAGAGATAGCAACAAACAGAACAGACCTCACTTTTTGACCTTTTGCTACATGATGCCCTTAAAATTAAGTCACCAAAGCTCAAACTTAGAGCAAAATCCAGCTAAAAGCTTTTACATCTCAGAAAATCCGTCCAATAAAACTACCTAGTATTCTCTCCAGGACTGTGAATAAATGCCACTGAATTTTCAGTCATTTGTAGCTTTGAAACGGGGCAGGAATAATTGTCTCTTGACTAGCCATACTCTTGGTACCAACAAAATGAAATCACAAGAAGAATAGCCCTTCCTTACATTACTACTAGTGATGAATTATTTCTATTATCTATCAAAACCACTTATGCTTTTTAAATACAAAAAAAAAAATTTAATGCAAAAATTTGCACACTCAAGTTAAAAAACAAAAACAAAAAACCACAACCCTACAATAGAAAGAAACTTCATTCTCTTCATAGCTGAAAAAGACACATTTTGTTTGATCACTGGAAGTGTTTTTGTAACAGACTCAAAAAGCATAACCAGACTATGAAGAATGACAGCTGACTTCAACACTCACTACAAAATATTTAGCTGCACAATTAACTTTGATTGGACAACAAACTTTTAGATAGCCAAATAAAAACAAAATTAATTCCGCCCTAAGACTCTTTTCTGTTATTCCAGACTGTATCCACCTGAGCCTGCCAAGAAAAGCATGCTCTGAAAGAAATCTATTCTCTCCCCATCAGTTTGTTGGTGGTGGAAAGCCCCCACCAGACAGACAGTTATGTCAGTAAAGTCATATTGTCTTGTAAAAAAAATGAAAAAAACCCCATATTTTAACAGGGGAAAGACTAATGATTCAGTGGAATAACAATAAGATTTTTAGGAAGTCTTGCATGAAAACATACATTTAAAAGAATAGTGTTATAGTAATTATGTATAATTATCCCTTCAGATTTATCTTGCCTCAAATAGACTTCCTAAAGAAGGCAAGAGCTAATACTCTCATTTTATAACTAGCACATCACAGAGCAAAATATCCCTCTCAAAGTAGTGTTGGAGAGCACATAGTGGATTCAGGCATCCTGCACAACTTTGCTTTTATTATTTAACTCTACTTCAGTAAAACAAACAGACAAAATACAACCGGTCAAAACAAAATGAAAAACAAACAAACAAAATCTATATGATATTCTTTGCAGAAGAAGAAAATAGTGTTTTATGTATGTCTGAAGCCTTACTACACAATCCTGCAGTGTAATGTATCTGCTTGCCAGGCTTCAGAGTCCAAGGAAAAGTATCAGCTTAAAAATGGTAAGAGGTGAAAAGAAGCATTTTTTCCAATTTCTAAAGTTGCTTCAGTACTAAAGGAATTTATAGAACAGCACCTATCTACCCCATTAATTACACATGAACTTAGAGTTTATGTGACACAGCTATTCAGGGACCCCATTCTCAGTGTATACCAAGAAACTCACATATATCAACCCGCGTGCTGCATTTCCAGAAACTTTGTGCAAAGATTTATGCTGTGAGTTTCCCAGCTGGATAAACATGAACACATAGATGCACATACACAACTTTTCAGAGGTAAACAAGGGGAATAACCAGCACAACATAACAGAATAACTGCATTTTCGGTCTGGAGGACTCCGAAATGCAACTTGTTCTGCTTATTATTTTGCAGCTTTGGTGGGCTCTAAGTGCTGCACCTTATTTTGAAGGCTGTATCTTAGCTGAGAGATGTGGTAACATGGCATCCATAGCAGGTGAGAGAAAATCAGGAGGAATGTGCTTCCCAGAAACCTGGAGGGAACTTGTGGGAAGTCCATTGTGGAGTCAAGTCATCCTAAAAAACATCAGAACAAGGGGTTGTAGGCCTGAGATGGGGATCTGGGACATGTCACAGCTCACAAGGAAGGGCTTGAATTAAAATGAGCAAGAAAACACTAAGACTGAACTGCATTTTAAGCATGTAATCTCCCATCATGTGGTATTATTCAGCAAGCTGCTTGAGCTTGGGGGTGGCAGGGCTTATTCTCTTAGTGAGAGCTGGTGCATTAGCAGGAGATTATTGCAGGGCATGGAACAGAAAAGGAAAAGGATTGCAGTGCCTGTGACGTGGGAGGGAAAGGAGGTTACGCAGCATGAGCTGGAGAAGGGAAAAGATCCACAGGCACAATGGGAGGGGGCATGTGACTGGTAATGAAAGGGCTGACAGCCTCTCTGGCAGTAATAATCAGTTGTTTAAAGTTGAAATCTGAATCCCCAAGCAAGAACATCCATTTTGAAGGAGAAAAACAAAATGTTAACTGTGAAATATATATTAGATTAGCAGCTGTGGGATTAAGCTAAGCGTTGCTGTACAGTTTGCTGTACAGGAATTATCCATCCAGATATGCAAAACCTGCTCGCTTGATAGATGGCTGAAGTCCTCAAAAGCAAGCTGGGTAAGCTGACTCTGTTGCTTTCACTGGGGCTGAGACCGTGCCAACCTTTTTCAGAATCAATACCTAGAGATGCTTCCAAGGCATCACAATAAAGCCTTGGCATTGTTACAAATGAGAAAGCAACCTCTCCAGATCTGCATGTGCCTGCTGCCTTTTGGACAGGTTTGAGCTTCTAAATCTTTCATCCCTCTTGCAGCAACACAAAAGAACTACTGTGCACTTAAGGCAACCAGTGGGGATAGAGAAGGTATTTAATAAGGTTCACTGCAGTTTCAACACCCAATTTAAACTTTTCCAAAAGAGATAAAAAGTAATAAGGCTGCAAATCCCTCTAGTTAAGACTATCACATCTCTGTATGCATATGAGAGTAAGCAGCTGCTAATTCAAGTCACTGATTTGCATTTACCAGGCGTATAGAAAGCTAGATTTTTTTTTTCCTAGAAAAATCAATACATGAATTAGTAAGGGTTTGGGGCACATAGGCTCTTGTCATGGCCATTCCAAGTGCTCTTTTGTCTTCTTGTCAGGTGGAAACCAAGTTAAATGTGGTTATTATTCTTTTTATTGGAAAAGGCAGCAGCAAAAGCAGTATGCCTGTTCCTTCTCTGGGGATTTTTTCCACATATTTTCTATCTTTGATTTTCAGTATTTTACTTTGGCACTGATCTTCCCTTGTAATTCTTCTACATTCTCTGCTTTATGCTCTTCTGGGCTCAGTAACTGTTATGACACCCAGTCCCTCTTTTTTAAGGACCCGCAGAGTTTTTATTTTTTAGTACTGTAGGTGTGTCCCAAAGCCTAATCAGTGCTTCCTGACCACACTAGACTTAAACATCCAGATCCCATAAGCTACGTGTAAATCTATTATCAAAAGCTGTTTGAAAAAAAAAAAAAAATGAAAAACCTTTTCAAAACCTGAGGTTTCTCTTGATAGCTCCTCCATACACCATAACTGTTCTGGATATTAAATATGACCATAATGCCCCTTACTGGGCTTTGTTGGGTGCCATGTCACACCAGGCAACTCAGGTGTTGTTTTGGAGGGTGGAAAGATAAAGGCAGAAGGGCAGGAAACCAGAGCTGCACAAGCACAAATGGAGAAAGCCTGGAAGAGATCCCTAAAAGAGGGAATTCAGCCATTATAATTATCAGAGCCCCAATTTAACTGTGCTACACTGATTTTTGCAAAACGAGCTTCTTATCTATTAAAGATGAAGCTGAGAGCTTCAGTTTGTTGGCCTAGTTCCTTTCTAAGGCTATCTCCAGAGATGCAGCCTTCCTGGTGACTTTAACAGCACCATTCCATCAGTTTCTTTAAATCTTGGATATTTCACTTCATATTACCTCCATTATCAAGTTGCTTTGTTCAGCAGCTTTGAAATATTATATAACACCAATCTCCCTTGTCCCCTTGCATACAAAATATTATTATTAATCCTTTTGTAACTGTGAATCTGGGTTATATAATTTCTTCTATGGACTTTCTCTGAAGTTGACAGAAAATGCAGAAAAGGGCTTTTCCTGATTTAAATTTTAGAACTTTTTCCAAATTAAAAACTACTCTATTGGCCTTTAGGCATAGTATCAACTGAGGCAGACATATTTAAGCAAAGCATAGGATGCACTGAAAGAGATAAGGTGCTGATAAAGTCTTCTAGGCATTTTCAGAAGTAGACTGAAATCGTTATAGAGCTTAGACATGTGCCTAAAATACAAGGCTGAGCTTCTTCATAATGAGGAGCTTGGTGGTTTTATGCTATGGTATTTTATAGATTCTAGCTTCAGTGTTTATCACTTCTTACAAATTCCTCAGAAGTTACTCAGGTAAAAAAGATAAACATTCAGTATAGGTGTCTCTGTCACATGGGATACATGCTAAATTTTTGTTGAATACTGTGAGAAAGTTAACAACTAGACTCTCTACATTCACATTCAGAAGCATGATAAGCTAAGTAATTTAACCAGTGATGATAAAATAAATCATATTCTTTTTAAGGCTATGCACCTAAAAGGTGCTGAGTGAAAAGTGAGTTTTGCTCAGTGGGAAAAGCTGTTAGATAGATTTCAAGTCCTGCAGATTAAAAAAAATAAATAAAATAGAAGAAATGTTATCTTTCTCTGTGCATTGAATTTAATTTAGATTCCCATTCAGGTCTAAATAAACTCAGTAGGCATTCTCCATTTCTATTCAGTGAGCTACAATCAAACTCAGGAGTTATGTTAGAGCCTAAGAGGAGATACTATTGTGCTGCCATTGTCTCTGCTGATGTAACAGACCTGCAGCTAAATGAGCTTCATTTCTGAAATTTCACAGACTAAGAGATAGACCAACTATAATATTATAATTTAATAACTGAGGAAAAATCAGAAAAGTCCATTCTAGAAATGCAAAACAAAACAAAACAAAACAAAACAAAAAACCCCAAAAAAACCCAAAAAAAAAGAAAAAGCTATATTTATCTTATTGTATAGGACCTGTTGTGGGAAAACAATCCCAAACTTCCAAAATTTAACAATAAAAGGGCTGTAAATAGTAATTCTATCTAGAGCAGACTCCCCAGCACTGTGCCAGAAGAATTTTTAATATCTCCAAGAATGGGGATTCTGCAATTTCAATGGGCAACCTGTGCCATTGCTGTCACCCTCACAATAAAAAAGCTTCTACTCTGCTGAAGGGGAGCCTCCTGTGCTTCAGCTTGTGCTCAGACCTGCTCCTGGGCATCACTGAAAAGAACCTAATGCTGTTATCTTTGCATCTTGTTCCAGATATTTAAATCCATTGACAAGACCCCCTTGAACCTTCTCTTCAGCTGGGCTGCAGTCACAGCGCTCCCAGCACCCTGTCCTGTGAGGAAAAGCTGAGAGAGCCCAGGTTGTTCAGCCTGATGAAGACAAGGCTTTGGAGAGACCTTAAAGCACCTCCCAGTGCCTGAAGGGAGCCCCCAGGAGAGATGGAGAGGAGCTTTGTACAACACTTGGAGTGACAGCACAGGGGGCAATGGCTTCAGACTGAATGAGGATGGATTTAGATTTGATATTAGGATAAAATTCTTCCCTGTGAATGTGGTGGGGCTGCCCAGAGAAGATGTGGCTGCCCCATCCCCGAGAGTGTCCAAGGCTGATGGGGCTCTGAGCATCCTGGGACAGTGGAAGGTGTCCCTACCCATGGCACTGGGAGTTGGAATGAGGTGATTTTAAAGTCCTTTCCAACATAAATAACTGTATGATTCATCAGAAGAACAAGAAACAACCAAAGTGTTCAGTCATGATTGTGTAAATTAACCACTATGGCTCCGCTGCCTCTTCAAATTAATCTGCTACTTGACACAGGTAACCCTGGGAAAAAGGAACTACTGTCTAGAAAAAGCTTCATAATTCATTTTTCTCATGCTGAATAGCCTTGAGAGCCCACAAAAAACATGGGACAGCAGAAGAAATTATCAGCCACAGCTAAACTACATATTCTGCTGAAATAGAAAAACCTGAAGCTGTGGGTTTAGGAGCAGATTTGAGTGTGTTCACACTGCAAACAGGGAAGAGATATCTGCCCCTCTCACCTGCACAGCATGGTTCACTATCTCACTGCCTGGGGAGCACGAAGACACTTCTGGCCTTTTGCTGCTGACTTTATTAAAATCCTCCATTTTCTAAGATTTCACCTGTAATCTTGATAAATGAGATCTTCTGGGTATGTTCAAAGAGTGCACTAAGATATATGGCTAATCAGGGCACGAGTAACTTGTAAACACTAAAAATCTCATTTTTTAAGGAAGCAAAAAAAAAGAGAGAGAATGCATTTTCCCCTGGTATACATCCAGCTACTTTATGTTCCTACAATGGTCTTGCTTCTGACAGAATTTTTTTAAATAAGGGCAAATATTTCCACCCCTCCTCCCCTAAAGAATTGGGAAGAACAAGAGCAAATGGCAATGCTTGTGGAGATCTACAAAAAATATATTCATGATTAAATTATTAACCAGGACTTTCTATGCCAGAAAGGTGTGACTGAAAGTATCTAGGCTGAGACAGACATTCCTCTGCTTAAAATTCAGCGTGAAACATATGGAAAGTGATACACCAGGATGAGTTTTGAAATCCTTATACAGAATAAAGTGGGAGCACCAACCAGCTGCTGTTTAATTTAGATTGTGCAGTGAATAACCAGTGTCACCTGGCCACAACAGGGAAATAAAAGGTTAATAAAACTCATTACAGCCAAGTATTACAAGAAGGAAACTTTCCTGCATTCCCCTGTCAATATAAATATTGGTTATTTCAGACTCTTTGCTTAATTGCAGATTTCATGACTAGATACATCAAAATATGTAGGTTTGAACCAGTTCTAGAAAAGAAATACTAACACAATGAACAGAAATAAAGAGCAACCTGGTTCAACAACATTTACAGGAACTTGCCTACAAAGACAATGCATTTCAGGAGACTCCTTGAATACATAAAAGTAATTTAAACTTAGGGGTTGTTCAGTTATGTGAAGAATTAACAGATTTTAGAGAAATGTGTGAACACATGTTAATGTTAACACTCTTAATTTTGAATCACTGGGCTGCAATTAAAAGCCTGGACCCTGAAAAATAGGTATAAAACATAGCATGCAATGCTTTTTACATCTATTATTGGAAAAAAGTAATGTTTTTCAGAATCCCCACAGAAAGTAATTTTCTGGCATGCATGAGCATCAGACATCATATCTCTTTGCTTATGGGGGCATTTTCATACCAAGCTTTCACATTTGCTGTGGTTGACTGCATTCAATACAGAACTTCCCACTGAATTCCAGGGGCTCTGGAGAATGCCATCAGTGACCTAATGTTTTCTACCTCTTCTAAGTTTCTTTGAATCTAAAAGCAGATTCTTCAGTAGAAAACCTTTCCTTCTTATACTTCAATTATACTATTCTAAACCAAAATACTTTACATTGAAAATATGTACAGCTGTGATACTTTCAGAAGCTGTAACATTCTGTCAATATACACCTTCAATTTTATTAAAAACCTTATTAAAACTTACCCTGATTTCTCTATGTTAGATGCTAAGCTGTGGTTACAAGGCTGAGCTCTCAGTTTTATCCTAGAAAATGTGGTCCTGTAAACAGAATCTGACTGGTTATTTCCCAGTTGTTCTGTAACTTAAAACACAGCACTACTAATTTCTGCAGAACAACAAACTCAGCAAATTGGAGAACATTTTGTTTCTGCCACTAAGGAGCTGTGTGGTCCACAGCAGGATAACTGAGAAAAGGTTTGGTGATCTCTGGTTTAGATTTCCATTGAATGACAACAAAGATCATGGTGTTGCACTCGCAAACTGCTGCTAATCTGAACTAAAGCTGACCAGCATTAGACAGCATCTGACCAGTGAATTCATATGACACGTGCCATGATGCTCCCTACACAAACTGAACTGATATGCTCTGAGGATACAATTACACTTCTGATCCTAAAATACATAACCTTGGAGAGAGTTCCTAGGAAGGAAAACAAGAAAAATGAGTAATCAACATTTCCACTGGGAAAACAATCTCACTTTAGTCTGCAGTCTTCACCAATTGTTCCCACAACCAACTTTAGCCTGCTTTGGAGGTTCACACACAAGTCTAAAAAGTGCTCTTAAAAAACCCAAACAAATAAATAAACCGTAACCAAACCACAACCAAAGAAAACAGATCACATATTTATTTTACCACCTAATGACAAGCACTAGTACTACATGGAAAAATTAGAATGTATTTATGAATCTGTGAAGCACAAGTTTCTTGCTGAGATCTCAGGACTTGGATTTTACTTTTAACTGCTTATGACTCAGTCTCAAGTTCGTATTCAGATATATAGAACTGGAGAACTCATTTTTGTCTGGTCTCCAGTATGTAAAATTGTACTTTGAACCAGCCACAAGAAAAGAGAGCATATGAGTGCCTGAGACAAGTGCTATTATATTATACCAAAATTACTGCTCCACACAGAATTCTCATACTAGCAACAATTAATGGAAGATACCAGAGAAGTCCAATTTATGCTTCAGTAAGTATCAGAGTTTAGAAAGTTTCCATCTTAGTTTCCAGTACATTTCTCTCTTAATATTTGCACAGCAATATTTTCTTTTCATGCACAACCTGTGTCAGAATTTTTCTGCTTGTTCACTCATTTTTGTTGAGAAGTACATCTAAAATACTTAATACAGATTTGACCCTTGTCAAATTTAAATCTCAGCTTCCAACTGGTGACAAGTTTTAAAATGCTGATTTTTTTTCTCTCATACTAAGACCAAATAAATCGCTCCTTTAGCGTGGCTGTTCAGACCCAAAGTGCTTCTCGGAAACCTGAGGCAGTCTTTAGAAGGATTAAAAAACTATAATAGGATAACCCCTCAGAAATCAATAAACAAACATCTAATAATGTAATGCACACCACTCAACTTTTCTATATCAGGTGAAACATTTCTCAGTAATTGAATTTACCTCAGATCCTTTAGGCATGTTGATGATCCACACAGCTGCCTGAAATTAAAAACTGGAATATGATTCTAAGTAATTTTATTTAATAAACAATAGAAATTTATCACTGAAAGACTTATGTCAAAGGGTCCTACAGCATCTTATCTGAAAGGATTGTGATGAATTTTCACTTGATTCAGCAGTTGCCTATGTTTTATTACTCAAGCCTCCAAAACACCTGGTGAAAGCACCACTGACATGATGAAATATCACACAGTGGGGTGGTGCTACATACTGAAGGAAACTCAGGCTGGGGAATGCCCCCGGTAGCCAACACTGGGGCTGATTCTCTGCTGACTTACCACTGCTTTCTCTGCACTTTAGCACGGCACTGAAGACCCTGCCCCCTAATTCCTGGCCATACAGCTGAATTGGAGGTGAAAAGAAAGTAAAATGCTGTATTTTGGTTTTTCCTACTTCAAATATTTTTTTTTTCCCTATGGAGATACTACTTGGAGATAGGAAAGCAAGGAATGGCCTGGTAGGATTGTACTATTAACTATTGTCCATTGAAATAAGTCTGTGTCTTTTTTCCACAGAAAATGCATTTTTACAAAAGCTGTTGTTTTCCACAGCATCAGTTTTTCCTTGCTGCTCTACACAATGTATTTTCAGAAACTCTATTTTAGCAAGAAGGTATGTTATTGTAATTACCCTGCTAAGTGAAAAGAGAGACACCAGAGGTATCAATGAGCTGAACCAAAGGAAAGATCCTGATGCCAGCCTATTAGCCAAGACTTTTATCCCAGTGACTGTGTTCCATGGCTCTGTTTACCTTTGGCACACACGGAACGAGCTGTTTGACAGGGCTGCTCTGTGAAATTCGTAATGATTTCTGCTCAAGGCAAGAGGGATAACAAAGAGCCACCCTTTAGCAGCCGGAACGGGCAGGGAGGCGTGGGCACTGCCCAGTGAGCAGCAGCAGCAAACCTGTGCAGGGCAATCCTGCAAAGACAGCCTCAGGTCCAGCTGCTTGCCCAGCCTGGATGTGACCACTGCACTTCAACACAGGGGCTGAGCAAAACTAACAAGGAACAAAACCCAATCTGATGCTTTTAGAAATGAAGTCATGGCCTACTTTTACTTCCTGACCCCAGGCAAATGATTGACATTGGAGCAGACTGTGACCTGTTTAGACTGGTTTAGTGTGTCAACTGCCACCTGGTTTTATGTCATTGAACATGTAATGAGGCTCACTAAATAAGGCAGACCTAACCTAGAAAACTGCATCAGTCTTCACTTATATTTTTAGGGTGATTTCTTCTCAAATAAATTTAAATACCAACCTGAGTCATTCACTGTGAAAGTCTGTACAAGCTTTCCTGTGCTATCAAGAGAGATTAAGGATTCTAGCCAGTTACTTGGTGTCACTTCATTCAGGCTTGGGTGATTTTTCTTTCTTTTTTAGCTTTTTTGGAGGGTTTTTAAATTATTTTAAATGTACTCTCATATTATGTGCTGAAAACCTGCAGAGAAATGGCATGCCAGAACCAGAATCTCCTGTGTTTTTAGGAGAGAGGAAACACCAACACAAAAAGTGAGAAGTCACATGCCAAGTCCAATAACTGACTGATGCTGCGGCTCTTCCCCAGTTACAAATTTACATTAACTATTTTTATTACTAGCATTGGACCTGGGTGAGCAGGCAGGAATCCTGCTGCACATTTTCCTAGAGGTGACCAGTGCAGTTGTTTCTGATGGGATTGTTCCAAGCTGCTGCATTTCTGGGTGCCCTGCTGGGAGAGCCATTGTCACCCTGGAGCTAAGCTGCAGTGCCAGGGGAAGCTGAACATTTTCTGCCTTTCCTTCTCCACACTCCAACAGTGAATCAAAGGGCAGGGATGTGATAGCCCTGGCTGTGGGCAGGCTCTGCCCCTGAAGGAAGCAGAAGTACTGTGGCCCCACACAAGCCCCAAGATGGGCCATACCAGTATGACTCCAGTGCCAAACCAAGCTTCATGCTTGGCTTGCTCTCACAGAGATGTATTCCTGCTGCTGTTCCTAGCAAGCTCACATGAGAAGTAGGGCATGTCAGCTGAAGCTTAACCCTTTTAAATTTTTTCCCCTGACTGAACACTTCTTAAAAAAGGATGATGATTTAGTCTCATTTTCAATATTATTGCAGCATTGGAAGGTCTTGGATTAGGCTTTTGGATGTTCAGTCGACTTCTGGATCTGCTGCAAAGCAATGGCTTTAGGCAGTGCCTATGTTTTGAAAAATATGCAGATACTTTCTGTGAGTTGTTCAAGCTGCAGTGCTGGGTCTAAACTCACTGACCTACTTTAACTTGCTTTTTGAGTGGCTGAGTTTCAGACTTATCTTCATTTTATCTGGATGTCAAATAGTGCTCAGTTTTCAGAATTATTGTGCATGGCTCTGTAGTCGATCTCTTCTCTGGGTAGGTGGTTTCCTGCCCTAAATTTTCACTGCTAATTGTAGTCATTCCTAATGCACACAAAATACACTGTTCCAGTCTACAATATCCCCAGTGCGTGCTCTCATCCCCAAGAGGCCTTCAGACATCTGGGGCATTATGCAGTTAAGTACTTTCACATCTGAACATACTGAAACGAGCACATGTTAAAAAAAATAATACTTGCAACGTGATTGTTGCCTTAAAACTGAACAGCTGGCAGGCTATCAGAGCACCAAGCCCATTTGCAGAGATGGAAACCAAGTGTTTGAGGGAAGATCAGCCACCAGGAGTCACACACCACTGGGCTGTCAGACTGCAGGAGAGAGATGAACATCTTTGAAGGCTCCCCATTCACAGAGGCAGCTGCCCAAACTGTGTCAGTTCGTGTCATTTGTTGGGAAACGGGGCCCCAGATCTTGGTTGCTGGTGGGCAGATCTTGCTATTCCCATGTGGTGCTCCCCTCCCCTTCCCGGGAGCCGTCTGTCAGCATCTCTGCTCCGTGGCACACGCCAACTGCTATCACAAGTTTTCCTCCAGAGGAATTCTCCTGCTTCTCTGCAGATGCAGTTGTGCAGATTGAAGTTTCACCAATGTGACAAAAAGAGCAGCAGCTTCAGACATTCAGAAATTTCTGCTCCCTTCGCCGGGTGCATCTCAGTCTCTGTCACCTGCTTGGTTTGTGGACTGGCTGAGATTCCCCCCAGAGGGTGACACTGATGGCTGGCTGTGCTGCCATTTCTCCACATGTGGCACAACTCACTGAAAGGGCTGTGGAACCTATCAGCAGCTGATGCACTGTCCCCTGTATTGTGCTGGTGTCTTATTCCAAATTTCTCCATGACAGCTCCAGCAGGTTCACATTTCCTCAGACTACCCTGACTCTGAATAGCTCGTAGGTGTGTCACAGTGTAGATGCCACACCAGTCACAGTGTTTTTACCTTGTCCTAGCAACACCTCAAGACACTGTGTTGGTGGTGATCCAGCTGGCTGCCAGATTTTATTGAGTCATTGTTGGAGGAGAGCTGCCATCAGCAGCAGCGCTCTCCTCACGCCCCATCTCCTCCTTCCTGAGCAATGCCCAAGTGCCACTGAGAGTCCTGGCTCCCAGAGCCCTCTCCTGTGACAGGCACAGCTCTGTTCTCCCAGGACAGCAGGAAGTGCCCACACCCAGCACCTGTCTGGTTTCACTGTGTGCATCATACCTGACCGGGTCAGGGCAGAGGTGTGACCCAGCCAGAGCAGCACAGGGCACACTTGGTGCCAGGATAAGAGGGTGCAAACGGCTTTGACACGATCCAGGCAGGCCCAAAATAATCTCAGCTCTTGGCAGAGCTGACACAATTTGTGTGAGGAGACTTGAGGCTAGTCAGAACTCGTCAGAAGACACAGTAGATCTGCTTTTTAAAAATGTGTTTGAAATATTTGGAAAGTTCCTCTTCTTCAACTTGGGGTTGTCCCCCACTGTTTTTGGATTTACAAAGCTATGTCAGTGGATAGTGCACATCTTGCATTCAAATTCCATATACCTTCCAGATGTTTGGAATATATATGGCTCTCAGATGCCACCTTCAAATGCCCTGCCTGGGCCCCTTCCCTGCGCTCTTCCCCAAAGAGAATTCTCTCATCTGAGTACACAACAGACATCATTTCTCCCATCACTCCAGCAGGGCCCCATTGCCAGTCCTGTGCCAGCATCTCCACAGGGAGCAGCACCAGCTCTGCCATGGGGGAGGCAAGGCACAGTGACAGCCTGTCGTGCTGCTAGGACCCTGGTTATATGAATTTTTAAGCAAACAACTCTGCAGAACAAAATAATGGAAATTTAGCACCAGCAAGGACTCCTCCTGGCCCATAACCTGATGGTCAACACAAATGTGGTACAGCAACAGAGCTTGCTTCTCTGCTTCAACCACCTGTGTGCTTGCAGTAGGAATTAACGAGTTTATTTGAAACTTCCCTCCTGGTAAAATCCTTGCTCCCTACAATGTAGCTGTCGCACCAGATGTAAACCCTTGCTGCACAGATGACCTCAAATTTTTTTTATTTCTTTTTTTTTTTTTTCACTTTTTTTAATAATAGCATAAACAGAATCCTCTTCAGCAATCTATAAAGTCTTAAAAATATCCATGTAAAATCCATGAATGCTTGCCCACTGCTCCTGCAGAAAACTGGTTTCCCAAAAGGGCTACATGGGGGATGGGACTGGAGAGCTACAGGCTCTGGGGACAGACCCTGGTTCCGTGCCTTCCACTGGATCATTGTCTTCTGTCCTGGAAACAATTGTTTGCCTACAAAAACAGATGATGGTCTGATTAAAACAAAACATAAAAAGATATATTACCCCTCCTTTCCAAAGCTTGTGTGCTCACTACATTCCCAGGTGCTCCTAACCTGGCTTTGAAAAAGATCTTCTCTCAAGTGGTAAATGCAGTTTCACTGGGGACACACTGGATTTAGATATACAGATTCAAAGGCCCACAGCTGTTTCCCTGGAACAGAGACACAGGCTCAGGCCCTGCCCTGGCAAAACCACGTGCAAGAACCAGGAGCTAATCACAAAAATGCCTGAGATTTGAATTTCATGGACTCCATATTGGCAGCATGGCCACATACTGAATTTCTTTTAAGTAGATAAGGATGAATTCCAACATAATTTATCAAATCATTTCTTGTTTACAGAGCCACGATTTACTTTGATATAAAAATGCAAGCCCCAGAAGTGTTCAAAAATTTAATGCTGTGTTTTTGTCTTTGTTTAAGCTGGAACAATAACAACTTGCATTTAAGTCATAGGAACAGTTCAGAGTGACACTGTACCATTAGAAAAAAAACAAAAAACAACAAACCACCAAGAAAGCCACCATGGGAATTATAAAAGATGGGCCTGGCACTGGAGATGAGATTCGCAGGCACGGCTGAGTTTGAAGTTGTCATGGTACCACTGCTGCTACGTGTGAATCACAGCACCATCAGACCACCCTCTGGAAAGCAGCAGTTTTGCCTGCATACAAAGCGAGGAAAACCTCAGAACAAACTGTTCTCTACCTCCCAGGAACTCAGTGTTCACTCTGATGAAGTTGTCTGGATCCAAAGTTTAAAAAGTGGCGAGATTTTGTAAAAATTAGTACAGTAATTTCACAATTATAAGCCGCATCTGATTATAAGCTGCACCTCCCAGTAGCCGGGTAGACCACGGGATTTGTCCATATATAAGCCGCACCCTTTTTTTTTTAAAGCGAGGATCCATGTGTAACAAAGTAACAAATTAGTAACAGAATCGATGCCAGCTGGGTTTGGTGTCAGGTGCTCAAGTTGCAACAGTTTTCATAGACCAGCAAAGCCTTTAAAGCCCCAGGCGCCCTCCCCGGCCGCTCTCACTTCCGGGTTGGCATTTCAGTGGGATTTGCCCATAGATAAGCTGCACCTGAATATAAGCCGCAGGCGTAGGCTGGATTCTTCAATGAAAAGGGTATGGTTTATAATCGTGAAATTACTATAATTTTTCTGCAAGCTGGGCTGGAAACCATCTTGCCATGACACTATGGAGTTTCATTTCCACAACCTGTGGATTAAGTCAGAAGCACCAGAAACAAGAACCTTGTCGATGGTGATAATAAAAATGAACAGAATCCCTGTCAGTAATCAATGCTTCTATTGCTATTAGCCCTTTTGTGCTCTGCTACACATTGTAGCATGGATAATTCATCACTATCTTGTTAAACTTATTTTGCAAATTTTTACTTGAATATGTGGGCTAAGGTTTGTTCCCTTTATTGCTACGCTCCTAATAATAGTGTGCAGCCAAGTGAAAAAGATCTTCTGTCTTCTCAATTAACAGACTATTGAGCTTTCCCCTAAGAGTAATAAACTCCTGAAAACTGGCAGGGGCAGCAGTCTACAGACACATCTTTTTCCCCAAACTGCAGGTTTCTCTTTCCAGATCTGTGTGGAATGTTCTAAACCAGATTTTGCTGAGGAGACACACAGAAGGGATAGTCACACTAACATGCTAAACAGGTGAAAAGCCATCTGGATTACAAGTAAATATTTCAAAATATTTCTTTCATCAAGTATTTGCTCATGGTACATGAATAATCTTTAGAGACTGTTTCTTAACAACAGATATTTTTTCAAGTAAGGCCACAGCGTCTCTGAGCATCCCTGGAAGAGACAGCTGGAAAAAAGCAAATATATTGTCAAGATGGTTGAATTCACTGCCTTAGAAGCATCTGCACTGTTATGAAATAAATGAAGGAAGCTATAAATTTCAGAACCCTTGCTCTGAATTTAGGAGTTGGGGAATGCAGAAACTGAAGATAATGGCAAGTTCTCCCTGCCTGCTCCCAAATGCATAGTCAAATATCTGAAAACAGGATGCAGTTCACCTATATTTGTAACTAAATGCACTGTTCTCCAGCTGAAGCCTCAATGGTCCCAGCACAGAAGGAAAGCAGGGTCAGGCTGCAGAGGTGAGGTGTTACCACACTCATTAAGTTACACCACAGGAGAGACAAAGATCACACCCAAAAGCAACAGGGCTGCTCTGTACTCACAGTGCAAAAGTTAAGGCTGGGCATTCACAACTTAACAGGTCCAGGGTCAGAAGATGTTCTTGCAGAATTTTTGAAAAGGATAGAGAATTCCTCCCTGAAATTCATGATCTTGGAAGAAAGATTGTCTGCCCCTTCTCTCCCTGGTTTGCTTAGGGAGCAGCCAGGATCACCTGCTACCTGTAATTTGGCTCCTCTATGATGTGCAGCCCCAGTGAGTGCACAGCAGAAATATGGAAAAAGAGAAGGTGCAGGGAGGTTCTTTTACATCTTACAGAGGGGGTAAGGTCTTCTACTTCATCAGACTCTGTTTAAAAGACTTCACCAGACTCTGGTTTGGAACCTGCCCAAGAGCCATGCTATACCAGCCACAATTTGTTAATTTCTTTTCCCTTGCAACCAGAACCAGGGAGATTCCCTAAAATTCACTACTAGGAAGTTCCACTGGATTCTTTTTCAGCTTGCTGTGATAAGATGGTGTTGTCAGCACTAACCTTTAACAAAGCAAAGCCTAGCCTTGTGTTCTGTGTGGGGACCACCCCCACACCAGGATTTACTTCTCTGTTGGTTAAAACCAACTAAGTATAAACAAAGGGAGGCAGCCAAGAACTCAAGAGAGAGCTCCCTCTACATAGATTTTCCTGCTTTTACCTCAGTACTATTCCTTTTTGAGACCCAGATGACACTTAAATATTTTTTCCCCCTTCTTTGTGAAATTTAATAAGCAACTTATTTTTCACCCCACCTTTGATCTTCTCTTTTTTTCCTTCATACTTATTGGGTTAATAGATTTATTTTTTTAAGGTATCATTGGACAACCCCACAGCAATAGGTCCCCTTCTGTTTCCTGATCACCTCCGTAATATGGACCATAGATGATAATTCTTTTCTAAAATTAAGAAACTACACACTCCTGAAATAAGGACCAATGCTCAGGTAAGGAATTAATTAAATTAAATCTACTCTTGTTTCATTATTAATTTTTCCACATTTCCTGTGGTATTGAATGCTCTGGATCAACTCAGTTCTCAAAAACCATCTCCATACCATCTGTAACAAGTGCTCCTTGACTAGCTCCAAATCAAGCTCAGTTGTCATTTTGTAGTTCCATACATCCAAATTATTTCCCCTTTCCTTCTTATTGTTCCCCCAACTTGATCTTCAAAAGCTCCTTCAATGCCCACCATAAAACCTTTCCTTCCAGTCCATCCTGCATCCCTTTTCTCCTCCTTCCTCCAGCTGCCTCTTCAAGTGGGAAGTCATCTTTGTCCACCATCAGGGATGAAATTCACCCCATGCAGAGGAGCTGGTGTCAGGTCTACTTAAGTCTCCCAAAGAATTTCACCTCAGATGACTTTCCCTTCTCCTCCTCCTCCAGACTCACTCCTTTCACAATGCTTTTCAACAATGACCTCAGCCAGATTCCTTCACTACTGCTAACTTGTACCAGCACTTAATGTACTTTATGTGCCCACAGTGGTTTTTTCTGAGTTTGTAATAGTCTGCAAATTCCTTGAAGCATGTCTCATTATATTTTTGTATAGCTCGACTCACTCTGCCTCTACTTAATAAATAATGGCTACTCTACAAGAATGCTCACCACACACCCCTCCTGCTTTAAATACCAGCCCTTGCTTTGTCAGCTTTCTTAATTTTTCTTTTGTCTGCATGAGTCATTGTACCCATTTTCTGTGTGTGTTTACATACACATTCATGCTCATTGACATTTCTCTCCACAGAAAGAAATGCTATAGTAACCCTCTGCACCAAAATTCCTTACTTTGCACATAAATCTAAACAGTTTGATTTAGCTGTAGTGTCAGCTTCAAAGATTTTCCACTTTTTAATGCTATTATTTGTTTTACTCTACACTTATTTTTTATAAAAGTTCCCCTTCCCTTCCCCCAACAAAACCTGACCAGAGAGTATAAAAGCACTGTTTGTGTTCTCCAAGAAAAGCTATTTTAGACACAAGACCACATGTTTAACTTGCCCTGCTGTTGCTATAAGAAATATATGGCAGATGATAAACAAAGAACATGCTAAAAATACACAGAAATCTTGAAAACTGGAACTAAGCCTAAGTGAAAGAGCTTTATGTTGAGGATAACGGTGAGGTGGAGCCTGGCTCAGAAAAACATCGGCTCCCACAAGCACAGTCACAATAAGGCACTTTCACTGCTGCAAGGTCTTATTTACTTGTCCAAGCCTATTAGGGGTTAGACCTGCTCTACAATTGCAAGCCTGGGGTCAGCTTTCACAGGTTTCAGGTACAAATTACAGCCAGTGTCCTCTTTCTGCTTTGGTTACTCACCGGCTTCAAAAATCTTTCATTTTCTTCACTCCTGTTGGCTTTTATATTTGCTCATTTAATGCACTGCAAGTGAGTTGCATTTGCAAAATGTTTCTCTTGCAAGTACATTTTAATCTAGTTTTACTCAAAGGTCTCAGGTGAGATAAGCCAAGCAGGGGCAGGGTTAGAGAGTGTGATTTAAATAACCAATGCAGACAGGAGTTGTGGAGTTCACCGTCCACTCTGTGATCTGTCGCTTGCCAAGATCATAGCAGTCCCATCATTGCCAGGGATGTTGCCATCTGATAGGCATCCTCATGTTCTAAATTCAAAGGTCAACTCACATTTTATGCATTAATACACCCAAACTTGAGATACTGAAAATTATACTCTCTTGTCTATGTCACATATACGTACAGCTGATACTCCATTAGCATTGAAGTCTCTCTAAAACAAGCACTCTTTTTTCACCTCTTTGGCAGAGAAATCCTGACATCTAGTAAGCCCCACTTGAAGTTTTGTCAAACTCCAGAGCCAACTGCAATGCAAATCTGGGGTTGCTCAGTAACAATTTGTGAACCATCCCTACTGTGAGGATCGTGGTAGGAAATACAACCAGTCAGGACAGGTCACAGACAACCCCTGAAAGCAGATCTGTGTTTTATATAGATGCTGCGGAAAGAGCCACCCTTGCTCATGGCAGGAAATTTGAGTATCAGGTAAGAAACAGTATCTCTCTAAATACTCCTTTGACCAATATACTGCTGCAGCTGTGTCCTGGCCTTAATGCATTTCTGAACAGAAGTTTCTGAGCTTCATCACCTTCTGATTTGGTCCTCACTCCAGGTACTGAATTTCTCCCCACATATGCTGTTCTCAACCATCTGGCTCCCACTCCAGACTAATACCTGCATTGAGCAGAGAGTGAACTCTGAGCATCTGGATAAAACTGCAAAAAACAAGAAGCTTTGCCCTGCTCTACAGATGTTTCCACAGTTGTCAAGAACTTGATCTCCTGTGCTGAACCCTCTACTTCCCTGCAAGGCATAGCATTCCGTGCCACAGGCAGCCACGTTCCACATCAAAAGGGACAGCACCTCAGCTCCTGTGGAATGGTGTTGGTTTTAGGCCAGCTGGGCAAAGGCTCAAAGGGTGACACTGGCACAGCTGCACCATTAATCCAGCCTAACAGGAACACAGAAGAGGACTGGAAACCAGCTGCCACTTCTGCAGCCCATAACATACTGCAAGAAATCTCCACATCCCCTTGATCTGAACTGGGAGATAGAAAAAGTGAACTAGACAGAAATGCATACAGTGCTCAGAATCCCATATGGCCAACATTACCATTTACTGCTCCAGGCACCCTGGCCTGGGTCAGGGGAGACTTCTGCTCCATGCAGGAGGTTCCCGGGACTGCCAGGAGACATTTTGCAGCAGCATTGTGCTGTGTTACAGGCATAACTTGAAGTCAAACAAGTGATAGCAAGCCATAATGTTCTAGTGGAAGCGTAACAAAATCTATGTATAAAAAGAAGAGATAGAGATGGCAGGAAAACTGGAATAGTACCTTTCTGACTAAAGAGAACTAAGTTTTCAAGTGCTAGGCAGATGTTGGAAAACAATGAAAAAATCAGTTGAAAACACTGATGAATGAATGAATGATGAAAGAATACATAAAAAGTTGAGGGTTTTTTTATGTAACCAGTTTTATCCCCAGACCTTTTAAGTTTTAAAGAGTGAGATGTATTCAATACAATAGCTGCTGTCAGCTTCTAGACAATTATTCCTTCCACTTCTAAATTAATAACTGCAAATCTATCCCATACAAAAAATACAGGGCAATTCTTTGGGCTGTGAACGTTTTCAGCAGGGGATTTCAGTGCCTTTTTTTCCTCTATCAGGAGCTGCCACAGTTTTGTCCGTGTTGGGAGCAGTTGCCACCAGCTCTCTGAGATTTCGTGCAAATGGCAAAATTTGGGAAACAACCACTGCCTGCATCATCACAGTGCCTTCCCCCTGGGAAATAGGTGGTGGGACAGAATGGGAACAAGCAACAGGCTGCCAGCTGACCAGGCTGAGGACACTTTAAAAAATAATCCCCTCTCATTTTTCTTTTCTGACCTTGAACTTGCAGTTTTCATTACATGCCATTTTCAAAAGCATGATTTTTTTGGGAAAAAGGCTTTGTGTCGTACACTTTGCTTCTTTCTGCCACAGTAAGCAGTATTCTAAGATAAAGGGGGTGCTGGGGGTAGTTGATGTTAGATGTCATCACCTCTCTTCTCAGTGTGCAGGCACTATGCAATGCCTTGGGTGAATACTTTCAGAGGAGACCAAGACACGGCATTCAATACAGCCAATGCATAACACAGTACCTTAGGCAAACACTCATTTCAAAGTAGCTGTCTAAAAATACATACTTCTTTTGTCTCCTCTGCCCTTCATGGGTGATGACTGGGCTCCTGTGTAGTTTAAAGATGAGATGAAAGGACTCAAAATAATGGGTAAGAGGAAGGGGGAAAATGGCATGAGAGTTAACAGTTCCTTACATGAGAGACAGACGGCACTGTACGCAAGGATTACCTAAACTGTTCTTTTCAGATGTCTAAACAGATTTACGTGCTGACCAACAAAATCCTGGTGCTTGTTCATAATGAAATGTAAAGCCTCTTTAGATTTTGGAGTAGGAAGTCAGCAAACCTGCATCAGCCAGTAATTCTCCATGATTTAAGAGGTGATCTCTGTACTCTCAGGCAAGCACATCCTGGGCTGCACCCAGAGCCCCGTGGGCAGCAGGGCAGGGAGGGGATTCTGCCCCTCTGCCCCCTCTGCTCAGACCCCACCTGCAGGGCTGCATCCAGCTCTGGGCTCCAGCACAGCAAGGACAGGGAGCTGCTGGAGCCAGCCCAGAGCAGGCACCAGGGCGATCAGAGGGATGGAGCAGCTCTGCTGGGAGGAGAGGCTGGGGCTGCTCAGTTCGGAGAAGGCTGTGGGAAGACCCTAGAGCACCTTCCAGTGCCTAAAGGGGCTGCAAGAGAGCTGGAGAGGGACTTTTTAAAAAGGCACATGGTGATAGGACAGAGGGAATGGCTTTAAGATGAAGGAAGGTAGATTTAGATTTGAAATTTGGAAGTAAGTTTTGGCTGTGAGGGTGGTCAGGCCCTGGCACAAATTTCCCAGAGAAGCTGTGGATGCCCTATCCCTGGCAGTGTTGAAGGCCAGGTTGGATGGCGCTCTGAAAACCTGGCAGAGTGGAAGGTGTCCAAGCCTATGGCAGGGGGGTTGGAATGAAATTATCTTTAAGCTCCTTCCCAAGTCAAAGCATTCTATGAGTCTACTATCTATACGTGAATAGCTACACAAGGTTTTTCTCTCCTAAATTTATCTAATTCTTTCTGCAAATGTGAGGAAGTTTTCACTATGACCATGTTAAATAGCAGAAAATGAAGCGTGGTTAGAAAGTAAAAGGCACTTGAGAATAACATCTTGTAGCTTGCTATCTTAAGATTTCCCTTCACTCTTTCTTCCTTTTCCACTTAAAATAATTGTGGCACAAAAGCCAAGACCCCCAAGTCGCTGGTCCACTGCTGCACAGGCAGGGGACAGGCACACAGATACACTCATGTGGGGACAGCACACATCACCTGAAGGGACACAGGCTCCCTACCTATCAAAAGGTGAATCACTGAGCTATTTGTAAGCTTTGTGAGAGTCAAGAAGGCTTCTTGAAAAAAAAAAAAAAAGCCCAACACCAAACCAAAGGATTGTTTCAGAGTAAAATGTAAATTCAGGGAAAAAAAGAAATGTGCATTATCACCTACTGGAGGAAGTTCCACCTTACACAGAAACTCCAGCAAAGCATTTCCCACGTCTCAGCATATAGAAGGTACTGAGCACGAGAGCATCCAACTCCAAATGATCCCGGAATTTCATCACTTACCCTCTCTCAGAACCTGTGATGAGATTTGGGTATGGAATCTAGTCAGGCAAAACTTGAAAAACTAACATTCTGCTAGTTACAGAGGTGCAGATAGGCAAATGTTGAGAGGTAACAAGAGATGTATCTGTCTCAGGGGCTACCCACAACTCATCTGCAGAAGCAACCTTTGAGCACTGTACTGAAATTTTCAAAGCAATCTGAGCAGGCAAAAGGGTGTGACTCTAAAAGTCAGCAGCTTCAGTAAAGACTGGGGCCAGAAAGCCCCCACTTACTAGGAGAGTAGCCCACTTTGCCTCCTGTTTAGTGAGAAATTTTCACCACCTTCCCAAACTAGAGTGGATGAAGAGAATCCAGATCATCTGTACTGTGGATGAGGACAGTTATTTCTCCATCTCTCCTCAAAACATCACAATGCACTGAAGGCACATGCTGACTTGAACAGTGGAAGCAGGCATCAGGTTTATCTAACTGGAATATTCACATTATGTTTGTTTTGCATCAGCTAAGTTCTGAGTAATTTAACCAGAAAAGTAATCTGGAAATAGTGACAAATCTCTTTATTTGTTAGGAGCAAGCATTCCTTAGAAAGCCAAATCAAAGTGGGCTACTGTGAGCTGGGATCAGCATATGCTCGTTTATTAGCAGCATTAATAGCTACCAGCAGAGAGGATTTTTATGCTCCAAGTTTGTGCCATGCTCCCTTTGAGTCACTCTGACAATCAAACAGAAATAAAAATATTATCAGCAATTATTGCCTGCATATCCTAGCCTCTGCTCTTGGCTCATATCAGGTCCCTACAGACATTCCCATGAGTGTGTTCCACAGCCCTAATGTGCCAAGCTGTGCCATACAGCAAAACATTGTCATTGTATTCTTTTCGTTTCAAACCCACATTTTTCTTGGCAAGTTTACAGTCAGTGAAGAATAATTTGCTTTACTTTTCTAATTTAAAGACACATTTGTACTACTGCACTAAGTTTCTCTACTCTCATAAAGGCTTCCACAATGCACATCCCTGCAAATGATCTATCAGAATCCACACCTGTCCTTGACACCCACAATGCTGCAGCTCATTTCACTCAGGAGCAGAGAAGACTGGGGCGCCAAGTCCCATGAATACAATTGCTATGCCCCCTCCCTTTTGGAAATC
>VRYO01001681.1:14223470-14311461 GCA_009812075.1 Sialia sialis | reverse complement strand
AGTGCTTCATTCTGAATCACCAAGCTGTGGTTCAGCTGCTAGCCTTCACTCAGAGGGGAATGGTTCTTGGGACACCCATTCCACATCCTCATCACCCTGCAGGCTGTTCAGCACACCCTACCCTCAGCTCCACAGCCCTGCTTGTTCTGGTAGACACTATGCGAGTTTTACTTGGTGTTACAGCAGTACTGAACAAATATAGTGAATTACAAAAGCCTGAAACCCCCACCAAGTACAGTAATTTCACAACTATAAGGCACACCTTATTTTTGCAGTGAGGATCTGTGCGCAACGAAGTAACAAATTATTAACGGAATCACACAACATGGGGTTTACTGGCAGGTGCTCAATTTGCAAACATTTTTCACGGATCGGCGTAGCCTTTAAACACAGCCCCAGGCGCCCTCTCTGTGCCATGAGCCCCAGCACTCCCGCCCACCCCCGGCTGGCACAGTTCTCACGGCTCGACTTGCGGCTCACACTTCCGAGTTGGCAAATTTCCGAACTTTGTCCATATATAAGGCGCACCTCCGGGTTCAGATCAGAATTTTAGTCCAAAAGAGTGCGCCTTATAGTGGTGAAATTACTGTAAAAATAGAAAAGTCAGAGATATTCAGGTGCTCCTTGGAACAGTCCTAGGGCATAATCACTGGAGAAACAGAGGCAGAGCTGTTGGCTTTGCCTGGTGGGCAGACTCAAAACCAAAAGAAACAAAGTACTGATGAATCCACGTATTTCAAGAAATTATTTCCAAGCTGCACTGCCATTAGAAGATTAGATTGGCTCCTCAGGGATATTGCTTTTCCAGGTGGCTGCATTCTGCCTCAGCCATTGATCCCTCACATCAAGTCTACTTACAGAGAGAAGAGTCTGTGCAGAAGCTGGGTCAGGGTCCTTTCCTTCTGAAGCACAGCTGAGCATTACTGGAGGCATTAACATCCATACTGCAAGGTGAGGTATCCCAAGTGAGACAGCATCCCCATCCTGTTCCATTTTGGATACTGAACAATCGAAATGCTCAGTTATACAGTTTAGGAATCCCTAACTGAGATCTCTGGATTTGGAATTACTGTTTTAAAATTACCTTTATATGTTATATTTTCTTCTTTCCAGAATGCTTCCAAAGAAGCTCAGGCACACAAAGTTATTGCTGAGACCAGGAAGTGTAGGATGATTCAAGAAAATAGCTGTTAGTGTTACCCAAGACAGTCATGACCCATCCTATGTGCTTGCTTGCAATTGTACAGTTCCAGACACTGTCTGGACACCCTGGAAAAAAACGCTCCTGGAGAAACCGCACTTGCACGAATGCTGCAATCCATCATTTGCACTAATGTCATAAGCTGTCTTAAAAACTCCAAAAGATGAGGGAGGTGCACTGTTAAACCTTTGTGTGGGCTTCATGGGCAAATAACTGTGTTTACTTATTCTACATGCTTGCATAACATAAATAGAATGAATGGAGAAGTTTTTTGTGATATGAACTGAAGTAGATTTTAGTGGGAAAGCAGATGTTTCTGCCCTGCACAGGGGACCTGAACAATGTTTTAACATTCAAAATTATTTTCACATGAGAATTCCCACTTAGAGGTTTCCAGTTTATGGTCACTGCTTTCAAGTCAATAAGGAGAAGGGTATTTAAATTAAACATAATACAGAGCTTTGTGAAGTAAAGCTGCTAATCTGATTTAGATTGTTTCATTTCCAGCTCCACAACTCTCAGCTTCCAGTCAGTAGCCTTGCTGAAGGCTCTGTGTGCCTAAGCTCCTTGAGCTTCTTCTGTTGTCAGAAATTTGTATCAACAGCAAAGAGCCCAACTAACACTCCCATAACACAAAGTACACATGAAATAAAGCAGATTTAAAAACCATCAAGACAATGCATTTTTCTCATTTATTCAAATCTTCTGCAGGAAGTAAACACTGAAAGATTTAAAAAAACTTCACACTGCAGTATGTACAGTTTTGTGACATCACATGAGGAAATTAATTTCTAATAAAAAAAATGAGACCAGTTAAATTACTGAAGACACATCACAATAAAACTGGTTGTGGTAAAATCCCGAATTCTTATGTATGGCAATGTGAATCAATACTCCTTTGTTTTGCAGGGATGGAATAGTCCTGGTACAATATTTCAATTATGCAAAATGGAGTCCTGAACTTACATGACTTATTATAGTTGTATGAGCACTTCATGTTTTAAAAGTAGGTTTGCATTTTTTTTTCCAGACCCTTTTGAATTGAAGCACATTCTTTCACAAAGCTAAAATACCACAGCAGAAATCATGTCCAGAAGTGGAATACTGTTGTGTTTTGAACTGACCTGACTTGTTAAGACATTTTTATTTTTGCCAACGCACAGATGCACAGGGTCCCCCATGCACTTTTCATGCAGCAGGTAATCACAACTTTAAATAAAAGATTTTTTTCTATACATTCTTCCAGACTTGCAACTGTATACATACATGCAAAAGTTTTAAAACCTATGTGATCATATTTACACTTATACATGGAATATACATAACAAAAAAAGATTAAAAGGTTTTTTCCTTTGCATTAGAACAATACAAAATATGTATTTTTCATTAAGGAAACCACTATTTACATCACCTTTTAAAAACCAATTTCAACATATTATAGGTGTAACAAGTCAACATATTTACAGTATATATAAATATATATATAATATATACTTACCAGTTTACTCCTCTGTAAGATGTGGCAGAGAACAAACTGGTAATATCATGTCACTGATGTCAAAGAGAGCTGTAATACTTTCACCAACATTTAACAGAGAAAATTTAAACCACTCATTTCTTTCGCTTAAAAACACTGGTAAATTAAAAATTTAAAAACACCACTAAGAGTAAATGGCTACGAAAAGTAAAAGTTATGGCTGAATTCCCTTTTGATCTCATAGAAACCTCTCAAACTGAGCTGCCCAGCTCTGTGGTATCAGTAGAGAAGCCCTCCAGCTCCCCACCTTTGATTCTGCAGTCATGCATTACCCATCATTTCCTCAAGCTTTGGCAGAGGAGACACTAGAAACCTGGATATCTGAGTCCCAGATACTTCCCTCTGGAAAGAAAAGGCATATCTGCGTGGCAGTTCTGAGTCAATCCCCAAATCCAGCGGCTTTGGGCGCTCCACCAGGCGTTGGTGACGCCCTCGAGCAAGGCACGGGCACTCCACAGCCCAAGTGCTGCAGCCCCAGCCCTTCTCAGCTACATGGAGCCAAAGTTAATTCAGGTTAAAGCTCCAAGGGGCTGCAATCGTGGTATAGAGACAATTCCCTGACTCCTTTCCTCAGTGCTCTGAGAGCTGGAGCTCTTTCCCCCAGCAGTCTCAGCTGGCTGTAACTGGGATGTGCTCTCCCCTCCCTCCCTGCTCCTTTGGTGGAACAGGGGTCACACACCAGCACCACTGACCCTGCCTGTACAGCTGCTGCTGCTGAGACCTGCCAAGACCCCATTTTGCCTCAAATCCATAGTCTCAAGGCCTAGAGGAGACAGGAGTTGCTGAGAGCACCGAGCGCTCCTCCAGAGATGACCTTGGTTTGCAATCCCATCTACAGGGACTGGTGGAAATCAGGGATCTTAGAGCTGCTTGTGAAAACATGGCCAGCCCCACCAGTCTCTCCTGGGACAACAAACCCAGCTCCCACACCCCTCTTTTCTGATGGAAAAGTCCCCAAGGAAAAAGACAGCAACTCCTTTTTAATCACTCATGCTACAAGACAAAAAATAATTCAAGAGCCTTTGGTCCTAAGGTGTCAGTAAAAGTGGATGGGGTAGATTCAAAGAAGACCTCTCTTCCTTAGGGAGGGGGTAACACCTGTGATACTGGAGAATTCCATGTAGGAGGAGACAGCTGCCCTCAGCAGCTGACTGAGCAGTCCCTTGGCATGTCCTGCCCTCTCTCAAGGGCCTCAGCCTTGTTACCTGCTGTTTGAGATTGCAATGTCTACAAGAGATAAGATTCTTCCATGTCTCAAACTTAAATTATTGTATATGAAGAGTTTACTGACGTCTGTGAGAATGGCAATACCTTTTCATTAACATCAATTAAAAAGAAAGCTAAATCCTTAACTGGTCAAACTGTTAACATTTTAACTTAACTGTTTTATAAAAATTTCAAAACTAAATGTTCAAAAGTATATATTACAACAATAGACTACCCTAGAATAAATACCAAGGTCAGCGCATTGCTTGATTCCAGTAATAGTTTTTGGTAGGGTCAGAATCTCTTCCCTACTCTTCACCTCAACTGGACTTTGGAGAAGTTTTTTCAACCAGGTAATTCCACATCCTCCCACACTGTATTTTTCTGTGGAGCTCTTCAAGCAAATTATAGCCCTGTATTTAGTCTGGGAACCATCTATTATTCTATATTGTATACATTTCCTACCTATATACACATTTTTCAAGAAAAATAATCAATTAAGACTTTAAAAGACATTTAATGGATGGAACAAATGCCATCTTTTTTAATATTTCTGCTGGGTTGGCTCATATAAAAAGAATTCAGTTCCACTGTCAATCCAAAATATACTTTATCTCATTAATGATCATTCTATGAGACATCTCAATTGTCATTGGGCCACTTATAAATGCATTATTAAAGACAAACAAAATTTTATTTTTATATTAGACTTCAGACAATGACATTTAAAATGATATTAGATTTGCGTGAAGGTTTTAAAATATAAATCTTCTTTGTACAGCCCATTAATATATTATGCTTCACCGAAATAACATAAAAATATATCTTTAATTGCTCTTATTTCTCATAAAAACCAGGGGGAATGTGTTATACCAGATACTGCCAAATATTTGTGTTCCCTAAAAGAAGGTATCCCCCAGAGGGAGGCAAAACAGAATAGTGGTGCATTTTCCAGCTGTCAGACAGAAGTCCCTTTCAGTAGGAACTGCAGTGGAAAGAGGAGGAACTGACCATGGGATGGGGACAGGGACAAGAGGGGGACGACAGCTTGCTCTGTCCTAGCAAGCAAGGAGTCTGGGAAAAGGATCTCTGAAACCAAACCAGACAGAAAAGAGCAAAATGCCCTGTCACTCATGTCTGCTATGCAGACAGGAGACGGACAGAAACAGCAGTTTTGTCATGTCATTGGCTCACCATGGGGAAAACAGACAGAATTAAACCAGAGTGCAGCTTTCATTAACTGTGCAAGCCAACTGCTTAGCTGCTTGCTGATGGCAGAGAGGATTATCAGTGAAATCAAGAAGCCACAGAGAACATTTTTTTTTTTTAAGGGGAGTAAAAAGTTCAGCAGAACTGCTTGCCAATAATTCATATAATTTAGAAGAACTGGATTTTGTCCTCTTCCTCCCCCCAGAGAAATAAGGGCTGCAAATGGAGTTAACACTGACAGTGCTAACAGGAAAGCAGAGCCACGAGACTCTTCCCCAGCCAGCAATTCTTTTAAGGTGTCTCAGCTCTGAGTGCAATTTTCAGTTCCTCCCATCTCAGGCTGATATTGCCAGATGTTACAAATCACAGCACACTGAGGATTGAGGAAAAGGGCAGGGAAAGATTTCTCAGACACATCCCACTATCCATTACAGAACATGACAAAACCACAGTTTTATCCTCAGCGCTACCTGGAATATTATTCTAAAGCCAGATTTTCTGCAGTGAAAGGGTAGTGCATTAAAGCATGGATCAGCTGTTCAGAGAGTAATAAATATTGGCAGATTATAGATTCTTTTCCCTCGTTGTAGGAAGATGCCAACACATTTTTCATTAAAATCCTATTCCATCTTTGAGTGAAAGCCTGATGTGCTGCTTTAGTGCAGCTGGTATTCCTCCACAGGGAAGCAGGATGGTCCTGAACAGACAATTCCGCTCATCCCCTTCATGAGCTTTCCAGCATTTTCCTCACTGAATACATCTCCTAAGCCTTCTCAATCACACTACTCCCAGAGGCATTTTGGCTTTCCCCTTGTAGGCAGGGAAGTGACAGGAATGTGCCGACAAAAGGACTCATGCAGTATTTGCATGGCCTATGAAAATCTGCCCTTCTTATAAAAACCTAGAAAAACCCCTTAACTCTAACTAGTAACTCATAACTATGGCTAAGAATTCTGAGGAAGGCATTTGTTGAGAGCAGGGCAAGGAAGAAAAATAGATTTTACACCACTATTCTGGCAGGACCACAAACAAGATTTAAAAATAACAATACAAATTTTGGAAGCACTAAAAAATACATTTCAGTGCACTTCAATTATTAACACTGATGCAGGTTTTCCAATATGATGAGCTAATACCTTGGACGGACTGCTCCATTTCTTAAAAGTTATTCTTAAAATTTCACAAAACATATTAAAACTTTAAAAAAAAAAAAAGTACACTTTCTCTATGCTCAGCTTCAAAAAAATAAGGATTATTTTACAGGGAGGGAGGAAACGCAGCATTACCACCACCTAGGCTGTACGCTTACACTTTGTTATACCAAAAGCTTGCAGATCCAAATAAGACTCTGATCAAAGAGTACTCATAACTTAATCTGATACATACAGAAACATCTTGTACAAATTACAACCCTTCTAGTTTCCTTGTGACAATCTACTGTAAAGCAAATTTTATCTACATGTATTTTAAATAACATCACCAGAAAAATAAAAAGTTTATCAAATGAAAACATGTTTCAATTAGACCATGCTTTTTTTTTTTTTAATCATGCTCAATTTATACAGTAGTCATGTTCATACTCATTTTTCTTTTTCTTTTTTTTTTTTTATTTTTTTTTTTTTAAACAAAGATTTAAAACTGCTGATTGTAAACTCACTGAGGAGGTTGCAGTTTATTCTGGCTCTTTTTTGATTGTTCGCACTTTTTCCAGAAGTCCATGCACTTCTCCATTCACACCACCATGCTGATGAGAGGTGTTACTCCCCATGTGGCTGCTGTAAGGGCTTCTTAAGTTACTAAAAGGAGTTTTAAGCTCCGTGTCAGATGTCAACTCCTCTTTGATTGTAACACGAGTTGAACTCTCGGTAAATGAAGGTTCATTCCAAATTTCTTTGTCATGTGCTTCTTGGCTGCTGACAGAGCTGCCACCTTTCTGTAACATGTAGTACAATATTGGGTTGGTTTTGGTCAGTCTTGGAGAGTCTTTCTCGTAATCATTCTTGTCCATGCCCGTGATCACCCATCTGATGGGCCCCTTCTCACTGGGCATGGAACACATGTTGAACTGGTCGGACTCCAGTCTGGTCACTGTACTGCCCAAATGTTCGGGGAAGGGGGAGCTGGCTGGACTTTTTACTGCTACAGGATACTGAAATGTTCTGTGATCTACACAATTGTTCTGTTGCACAGGGCTCCCCACCAACGATCTTACAGAAGAAATGGTGAATTCAGGTTTATTGATTGTTGCACTGGTTTTGTTTCCTTTTTTCTTGCCCTCTGTTAGTATGTTATTCCTATGTTGTGACAGATCTCTCTCACAGTTTTCTGAGAGAAGCAGCTGTTTCAACACATTAAAGCCTTTACTATCTCTAGACCAACTCCTACTTTCAGTTTCACTATTTGAACCATGACTTACACCATATTTAAATTCAGCATCACTTCTGCTGAACTTCAGTTCTTGCTGGTTAAGCAAAGGCCCGTACAGCGCCTCAGTAGGAGAAGCATGATTGTTTCCAGCATCAGACACATTACTTTTCATCTTTTTTAATGGGCTTTCCAAAGGCTCAGTGTGAAGCTTCCTCTTCTTCGGTACTGTGCAAAGACTCTTGGATTCAAGGTGTGTCAGCTCGTTGTTTCGGTGACTCCTGTCCAGCTCATCTGCGGGATAATTGTCTTGATTCTGTCTCAGCAACCTACTTAGCAGGCCATTTTTGGAAAAAGAGAAATCTTGAGGTGAAAGAGGCTCAGATTTCACCTCCTCAGATGCTGGAGAAGTAGCTGTGTTTCTCTGCAGTGAATGAACAAACCCTTGGAATTTGTTACCCTTGCATTCTCTGACTTGTTGTGCATTTGAATTATAGGGAACATTTGATTCGTCAGATGGCTCAGTTTTTATTTTCACCGTCAATATTTGCTCATTCAAAGCCTTGTCCGTCTGTTCTTGAGAACTTTCATCTCTTAAAAGCATCCTCTCTTTCTTTTCACTTTTCCCTTTATTGGGAGTTCCCAGAAGCAGCTGAAGGACAGTGCGCCTTTCAAGGAGATTTTCTATTTCCGAACCTGGAAGTCCTTGTTCAGTGGGTGCCGGCTGACAACTGAATATTTTGTTATTTTCTTCATGCATACCCAATTTATTCGTAAGCAGAGGGCTGTTCAATCTATCAATCAAGCCCACAGGTTTATCCATGTTCCCTGCCAGCAGCTGTTTGCTAGCTCTTTGTTCCTCACTCGACATGGAACTCTGCATGCCACACTGAGCCAGGTTCTGCAGCAGCTTGCTGGCACTGAATGCCGAGGAGTTCTGGGGACTATCGGTCCTGCTCAGCTTAGCTCCTTGAATTTCTTTGCTTTTGGACAGGTCTATCAAGTGTTTAGATGCAGAATTCATCAGTCTGTCTGGCTGGATGCTGCAGGCGAAGGGCGGCGAGCTCCTCTTGACAGCCAGCGACTGGTGCGAGAGATTTATAGGCGAGTCTGCTTTTGCAGAAGCCAGCAAGGGTGGAGTGCTTAACGGAGTCATTCTGTTGGCACTGGGACTGTCAGTAACAGGAGTCCTTTTCCCAGTCTGTACAGTGAATTTTGCCACATCAGCTGTACTGTGTGGTCCCTGAGGATCATTACTCTTGTCTACTTGTTCTTCACTCTTATGCCCAAGTAACAGCTGAAGTAGTGTTACTTTCTGGTGGGGATTCAGCTTAGAAGCTTTCGGAGTGTCTTTCGCTTCCTTGTTCTCTGAACAGGAAGCTTTTGGATCCCAGTTACGAAGCAAGGACTGAGTCAGGTTATCCAGTGATGCAGGTGGACCTGCATCTGGTTTATCTGTCCTCTGTTTAAAGGATAGGTCTATAGGAAGACAGTTAGAATGGGAGCTTTCATCATCACTGCTGTCTTCTGTAAAGCTGGGATTGTTGTCTGAATACTCATCAACAGTTGTTGGTGTGCTGCTGTCTTCAAAAATGCTGGCTCTCTCACTCTGCTCACGCCCTTTCACAGGCTTGGTGGTATTCTGGCTTTTCAGCAGATGTAGGAGCAAACTGTTGCTGGGAGAGGTTTTCAGGTTACTCTTTTCCACAGTACTTTTGTATCCCACAGTTTTGGGAGGCGAGTGCATGATTCCCACTGAGCTCTGAAAAGGTGCCATACTGCCTTTGCTAGTGACTGTTTTGGGGGATGATCCTGCCTGACCATTGAGATGGCTCGTCACCCCTTTGGCCAAGCCGAACTGGCCCATGTCCTTCTGAGCACTCTCCTGCAGCCTGGCCATCGCTGCAAGCCTCTCGCTGGCAATCTGGTTGGCGTTTTGTGCTTTTAGAGCGTGTTCCCTGGAGTACTGCTGCAGGTGGGCCTCGCTGGAGAGGAGCAGAGCCAGCTGGCTGCACGCCACGCTGGGCTTGGGCGAAGCAGCAGGACTGGATCGTTTCTCCACCATGCTTGCAACAGCTTGTAACCTCGCAGCACACGACAGGGGCTCATTCATCACCTTGGGGCTGCTCTGCACCGCATGAGGAGACTCTATAAGCCTCTCCTTGGGCAGGTTCTTTGTGATGTCAGGCAGGCTGCTGTCCAGGTTCTGATCTTTTGCTTTGCTCTTCTTCAGCAGAGTCTTCAGGTGGCTGGATGCAACACCATAACACCTTAAATCTTTCTCCACTTGTAAGGAATCATGGCTAAGAGAATACCCCTGCTCCTTAAGACTCTGTCTAATCTGCTGTGACAGAGCAACACTCTGCAGCCTAGAGCTGAATGACTGAAGCAAAGAGGCAAGTAATGTGCTATCCTGTTTGCCTTTAGGCACATTTTCAACCATGCCAGCCAACAAAGCTTCCTTTTTTCCATCTAAATCCACAATGGAATCAGACAAGCGCCTTCTCTTTGCTGCATTCCAGTCTTCTGAAGACTGCAACAGCCTTGCTTTCTTGAGGTGCAGCATGCCAGATCCTCGATATGTACTTGTGTTAAGAACTGGACCATTACTCTGACAGCTGGGAAATATATTTCCTGAAATCTTAAAGTTTTGATCCTCCCCACTATGGCCAGTGGACTTTTTGTCAACTGCAGTACCTGAGCCTCCTGCTGCTTGATGCATTAGTAATCCCTCTAGGTAAGTTAGAACAACAGAATCCTGGTGCATCTCAGAGCCAAGCTCTTCTCCATGAGTCATGTTCAATAAAAGTTTCCTAAAAGGCTCTGTTTCTGTTCACTTCAAATACTAGTTTTGCTCAATCAAGATGCAGAGTTAGTAACAGGTAGATGTCTATAGGGTTTTCTTAGAGACTTTCAGAAACAACAGAAAATGTATTATCCTAGGCAGGCTTCTCCCAGTGTACACTGTTTGATGAGCCAGGTTTCCAATCATAGCAATCAGCTGATATCTAGGGTATTTATGGACGATGTCTAGGAGCTCTCAAAACATGGTTTCACAGAAAAAAAGTTCCATTAAGTATTTGCTGCCTTCTTTCTTCAGCAGGCCAGCTTGCTTTTCTTCCTTTTCCATCTCCACCAAGCACATAAAAATCCTACGTCAGAAACACAAAACAAAAAGAAAACATTTAGGATTAAGATGTAATTGCATAAGACATTTTTTCCTTAAAAAAAAAATCCAAATCCAACCCCCCATGCATTGTCTTAGGCAGAGATTCAGCATACATAAATAACATACACATTCCAGAAGAAACTAAAAATCAAATAAAGGACAAAATACATGGAATTTAAAGAACTTCATGAAAACAATTACAAGACAGCTTTATATAAAAATTAAGCTTACTTATCATAAGCTCAGCTACTCCAAGCCTTCACTGAATTTCACTATTCTGCAGCTAAAAATAAGGAATAGCAAACCTAAAAGGAAAATCTTGAACGACTCTAAACACAGTTTTTTTAAATCCCATGAATTTTACTTCATAGTTGCATGAACTTTTCTTCTGTAAATGTAAATAAACAGGACATGCAGTCTACTCTTAAACTGAACTAATAGGAAAAGGCAGGCCTAAAGCCAATGTTTAGTTTCACATTGCATATGTTTTCAAATAACAAAATAGACAGCATCCTATATATATGAGCATATTTTTGTTTGGCAGGTGGATGACACTGCTGAAATCAGAAGCAAAGTTGTTAGTGATGCCCAGGACTATGAACCAATGCAGAATCCAATATGGTAACACAACAGGAGTGCAATCTGTTGTTCTTACAACACCCAAACACAACAAGTTGTTAGAACAATCATGTGATAAGAGTGGGGGAAAGGTTGCTTATGCTCCTGATGCAACATAAATCCTGGCATCAAAATCCTCCCTTCCCTGGAGGATTTTCACCTTTATGTTCCTTCTGTACATGAAACACACAATGGCAAAACCAAACCAAACTAATTCTTCTCTGAAGTCTTATTATTCTTCAAGAGTATATAATTTCATAACTATAAGGTGCACCCTTTTGACTAAAATTTTGATTGAAACCTGCGCCTTATAATAAGGTGTGCCTTATATATGGACAACCAACCCAGAAGTGTGAGCCGCAAGAGCCATGCCAGCCAGCGCTGGGGCCAGGTGGGAGTGCTTGGGCCCGCGGCACGGGGAGGGCACCTGGGGCTGTGTTTAAAGGCTACGCAGATCCTTGAAAAATGTTTGCAAATTGAGCACCTGCCCTAAACCTGCGATCATGCAACTCTGTTACTAATTTGTTACTTTGTTGTGCAAGGATACTCACTGCAAAAAAAAAAAAAGTGCACCTTATAGTCCAGTGCACCTTATATGTGGACAAAGTTCGGAAATTTGCCGACAACCTGGAAGCGCACCTTATAATCCAGAGCACCTTATAGTTGTGAAATGAGTAATTTTTTTGGATGGGCCAGTGTGGAACAAAAAGCTGTTGTAAAATGCACAGCAATGGTTCTTGTGCTGGATGCATCTTTTCAGTTTCCCTTATAGGGTTGGTCAATGACAGCACGAACATCTCAGTCACCACAGCTCAATAATGAGATCATTACACCACACATGCATTGTCCTTTACTCATTCAGTACTAAACTGGTATAAATATTCAATATGAGCAAAGGTAAATGTCCTTCTGCATACTGAACTCTGCAATTTGCTTTCACAGGCTAAAACTCCACTGAAAACTTGTATTTACAAGTTTAACAAGGATGTACACAGATGAAATCCTTGCCTCCTTAAAGTGAATGAATATTTTATGATTGATTTCCCAGAGGCAAGTTTTCAATTCAATACCTACAAGCAACTCTAAGTCAGAAAATAATCAGATCTTAAAAATGTAAAGAATAAGAACTACTAAATAGATGTAATATTAACTGTCCTTAATCTCCCAGGGCAAATATTCTCCCATTTGGTTTTTAGTCATCTAGAAAAACTCTAAAAAAAATGGAGCTATCTTTAAAAAAAAACAAACCCCCCAAAAACAAATGCAAACAAAAAATCTAACCAGCAATGCATTGTAGTGTAAATGTGTATATCTGTGCATTTAACTATCAAATGGAAAGCTGTTAGCTATTATTGAGGTCTCAGTACTTCTCTCAGAAATACATGTCCACATTAACCATGATTTGTATAATTAACTGTAGAAGACAGAGTTCCTTCAAACATGAAACAACTTAAATGTGGATTCAGCTAACTGAGAATTATTGATCATCTTACTGTTCCTTCAAAGACCTCTGTACCACTGGGTGGGCTTTTGCAGAGTTTCAGCCCAAAAACAGAATAAAAATCACAAACAAAAAATCCCTAAAAGAAAACCAAAACAAGACTTCCAATAAAAATATCAAATATCCAACAACAGTAACAACAATACAAAGAGACTAATTTCCTCAACCATTTGGGAATGCACTTTATTGGAAGAATTTCTTTTTCCAGCTTCCAAAAGTAAACTGTTTATCTGCAACCAAATTTTCATGTTCCAAACAGTAATGAAGCTGACAGTATGCTGTTATTAACGTGGCACTTGATACCCTCTGCATTGCATTTAAGACACTAAAACTGAAATTCTGTCAGGATTTCTGACTGTGTGGTAAAAGTAAGGCTTACAGGTGACCTTTAAGATAGAGTCCCAAACAAACGCATCATTAAGCCAATATTCAGTACAACCTTACCCACTAAAACTTCGAGTAATTAAAAAAAAGGAAAATTTGCATTTATGCAAATCCCTCCGGTACTCCAAAAGCCTCTTGCAGGAGATGACACTTGTAGCCAGCACAGTTTATATACAATAACTAGTCCAAGAAGTTTTTCTGCCACCTTTTTAATTTTTTATTTTATTTCAATTACCCAGTGCTAGGTAAATACTAGTAAGTTTAATGAAATCAGGTTGCTGTAAAGAAGCTTCTTTAAGAGAATGGAATCTGGAAAGCACTTAATACATTAGAACAGGGCATCAGCAATCCTTTTAAAAAGCCTCCATTGATCTAGTGCTGTAAGAGGTATTACAGTGTTAAAATATCACATGTCTATGTCCATCTGAGGTGCAGCCATGCCAAATTCAAACCAGCTTTGGAAATTAATGTTCAGCAGGACAGTAAGGCAATAATTTAGCTACCTTCTAAATACATATAGACTGTACAAAAGAAATTCCCAAGACCCACTGAAATGTTAATCTTCTTTCTTGAAATTAAATATTTAAGAAGTTACCAGAGCAGTGGTAAGGAAAATGAAAAGAGAGTTAAAGAAAAGGCAGAAGAAAGAGAAAGGAGAAGTCATACAGCAACAGATTTCTTACTTCCCAGTAAGGGTGGAAGCAACTGCTAAGATCTACAAATCTCTAGACGTAAACATTATATCTAATTACTATGACAAAAAAAAAAAAAAAAAATGGAAAGTTAGCATTCCTGACCACAACTACTCAAAATGCACTTTTTCTGCCACTTTTATCTTCTCCCAGCTTTCTGTACCACAAGAAAAAACAACCCAATTGCTTTTTGCAGAACCTCCAGGAGCACCCAGTGATTACAGCTCATTAAGTCATGTTAACCCAGACAAAAATAAAGCAGCAGCAGAACCCACAGCACAAATGCTATAACCTGGTGAGACACTCCCCAAGTGAAGCACACTATGAGAAATCAATTCTTCAGCCTTTTAAAATGTGCCCAAGGAGAAACTGTAGGCAATATAGGGAAAAAGGGAATATTAAAATGTTCACTGTACCGCACAGATCCAGAATATTTATTCCACTTTTGCAGCTGAAGTTTTTCTTTGTTTGCCAACTACAAATATATTTATCCACCATAAGGATTTTAAAGGAATAATAACAAACTTCGAGATCCTTTGCTTACCACAAAATATTACTGCTGCAAGAGATAATGAAATCTCACAACACAGCTTCTAATGTTAAAGCACTACAGAACCAAATGCTTTTTGCTCCTGAATATTTGGTTTTAATTTTAAGGAATTCTGTGAATGAATGAAAACCTCAACTGCAAAACGTAACTGGAGACTAAGCAAACAGAAGACTTTTAGTTCAACCATTAGATATGCAGTTCCTGCTGTTTAAGAAACTATAGACGGCTCACAATTTAACTAGCAAAATCATGTTTGTAAGACATTTTTCCAATATCCCAGATGAGCATTTCCAGTTAAATCCTTTTGCTAAATGGAACAGAGAGCCATAGTAAATTAAAAAACATTAGACTAGCATTATTTGATTACGAGGGTTACATAATCTATCGGATAATTCAAAAAACTTGGTTTTATCAAGGTTTCTTCTTCTGCAGTATCACAGGAAAAAAAATCTTACAGAAATCATTAAGGTATTCATTTAGGAAACTGGCAATGGCTAGCAGATTGCCTGCATGAACACTTATTAGAAGACACATTACCCAAACTCATGCACATTGCTAGAATGATTAATAGAGGCTGAGATTAGTATATGTTCACACAGATAAAACATTTTTATTAACTACATTTTCAGAGTTCTTTCATGACAATTAAACTCCTGTAGCAATTTTATGTTCCATTTTTAAGTTGAAATGAATCCAAACATGCATTTGTAAAGCTAAAATCAAACTGATCTGTGAAATAAAAATCTTCAGTTATTTAATAAATTTGGTGTTCTAATGCTTAGCTACTACTGGAAGAGCCAGAAAAAGTCTCTTACTAGCTTCACTGACTTCCCATTCTCATATTCCCAAGTGTAAAGGCTCCAGCCCACCACATCAGCCAATGGCTCAGACTGTCATTTTAATTATTACAGATTTGAGGAATGCAGTACAGTGATTACAGTGGCAGCTTGGGATCCAGGGGTCTAATTACTCACTGTGCTGCAGACAGGCTGGCTGACTTCTGGTTTTACTTCTCTGTACCCTGTTTTCCCAGATGGAGTAATAATAGATGGAAGCTTCAGAAAATAATTGAGGATAAATATATTAAAGGCTGTGTGTTACTCAGCAGCTCCAGTACCAGTATTGAGTAAGTACCTAAAACAAAAGGATTTTAACTGATTCCCCATCCTTATGGCTGCTTGCAGTGAAATGTTGAAGAACACAGTGAAATTAAGTCCTCAAAAAGAATTCCTAGATGCACTGGGTATTGCAGCAGAACCTTGCAGTGAACTAAGAATGAGTAGGGGTAATGAGACTTATCGTCTCAGAATTATTTAGTTACCAAGCTCGATTTGCACACCTTTGATTTCAGCAGGAAGGATGTTTTCAGAGTGCTGGTAAAAGCACTTCAGTCTTTAGTTGGCTCTTTTTGCAAAGGTTCTGAGCAGCAATACAGCCCTGGCACCAAATGCACAGAGCTGCACAAACGAGCAGGTACTTCAGTGATACTTAAGCACGTGCTTTAAGAGAATAAAGTATTTAAGTGCTTTGCTTCCCCAAATCCATGCTTTATTTGTGTCAGAAATCTATTCAGATGAATGGAACAGCTGAGACCTCTTCACAGTTTTGATTCAGGCAGCCAAGACGTTTTGAAGGTTCCCTTTACAAATGTAGTTTAGAAAAAGAAAAAAAGGCAGAAATTATCAGATGGGGGAGCAAAACTCAGCAATAAGTGGGTGAATTCTCCTGCAGCTGCACTCAAAAGAACTTGACAATCCAGAAGCCTTTTTGTACAACTAATTCATTTAAATAAAATAAATCGGGCTTCTCTCCTGCAACTGTAGGGTATCAGTTTGAGAAAGCAAAATTAAACTTCTTCCCAGGAGCCTGGCACATTATTCACTCCTCCTAGGCTTGCTGACTGACTCCAAAAGACATTTTAAATATGGGAAGGACAGCCTATTCCTTTCAGACAGCTCATTCAGGAGAGGGCACGAGGAATCGTGTTGCTCCTGCTGCTGCCAGGAATTGTGCAGAGGCTGCTGAGCCCAGCAGAGCTGGCATTCCCCATCATGAGCTGGGGCTGTTCCCTGCAGGCTGGCACGGAGCACACGGAGCATCGCTCCCTCTGCAAACACCCCTTGGATAACACAGGATTAGCGACAGCCACGGCTCCACGGCCAAATTCTGCACGAGCACAGGCAAGGAAAAGCTTTTTCCCCTGTGTTTTGTTAGGCTGTGTGCTGCCAAGCACAGCCCCGACCTGGCTTTAAGTTTTGGGCAACAGAAAGAGGTGTTTTCTTTACTATGGGGATGGGGTGTGTAGACCCAAACCAGCCTGATCAAAATATTCTGATTACAGTAATTTCACCCGTATAAGGCGCACCGGCATATAAGGCACACTTCTGGGTTCCAATCACTATTTCAGTCAAAAGGGTGCGCCTTATGCGCGCGAAATTACTGTATTTTAGCAGTTTGAGTAATAGGATTTTGTAAAATACTAGAGCAAACCAATTCCATTACAGATGATGAAACAGCCCAAAATTATGCAAAATCGAATGTTTTACAAAAGCACACAAACCCTGAGTAATTGAGAAGTCTATGTCACACAAAATAGACAGAAGCACAGAACCAAGAGCACAGCAGGCACAAGACACAGTTTTTGCCCTGAGAATAAGACCTGACAGACCATGGGACTGAAATGTTAGCAAGCCTGACTGAGGAAGAAAAAAAACCCAATTGTTCTCGTGGTAGAGACTATATAGTTTTACTTCAGCTTTTAAGAGACCCTAAAATGTAAATGTAAATGTAAACGTAGATGCTGTTGTTAATAGTGGTGCCAGAGGCACAGGAGGGAAGGGGAGGCTGTTCCTACACATTCCATTTGGGGTTGGAAAGGGGGATTCAGTCACCTCATCTCAAGTGTCCCTCCACTCCTCAGATTTCACATGGGATTCTCCAGTCCGGGAATCCGTGACTCACTCAGACCACAGAACACCACCCCATGACAACGAGGAGCTTTAGGATGGAACATAATATTTATGGAGGGGGAACACAACATTTCCAGTGTGTGCCAAAACGAGGTGTGGAAATTTCAGAGATTTCCATCCCCACGCAAAGGGCTGCTTGGGGAAGCAGCAAGGCCAGGCTGTGCACCCTGCCAGGGGAGACACACAAGTCAGAACATCTCAAACCCCGTGGCAAAGCATTGCCACGTGGAAAATCCAAATTCTGAGCGACACTGAGACTCATCCCATGCTGATGCTCAACCCATCCCAGCCACATCTTCCAGACTGTGGAGCACAGCTTGCAGAACATTTCAGAGCATTGAAGAACACAGGCAAACATTTCTCCCTAAGTTACATATGACTTGTGGACTTTTTGTATCTTACTTCATAAAGATATCAGTAGGAGTGGAAAAGAAATTGAAAAGAAGAAAAAAAAAAAGCAGCCCTAACAAAAAACCAAACCAAACAAATCCCTACCTAAGAAATACAGAAAAAATAAACCCCTCATCCAACATCACCCCAAACCAAATAAAATCCTCAAAAAAGATGAAGTACACAGGAAGGAGGAAATGGGGAGCAGACAATTGCCTTGAAAGCTCAGTTTGCGAAAGCCTTAGTAGCAACTCTCCAAGATTTACAAGTACACTAAAGCACCACACACAGCTTAATCCAAATCTGGCCTGCATGTCAAAACCTCCTGCTGGAAAGTTCTGCACAGTTCAGAGACAAAACATGTGTGCCTATTTTTTATGCTGTGACACTCTTCAAACAACAGCTCAGCCTACCTTAAGTATTTCTCACTCTAAAAGGTACAAGAACAGAGCATCACAGAAATGACCACTCTCAGATGCAGAATACCCCATGTTGTTTGTATAACTTGCAATTCACCTGGTGTTTCAAATATTTTAGTCAATTCCTTACCCAGACTCATGCAAATATATTTGTTCTTATAACTATTACTGGAGGATTTTTTTTCCCCTAATGGTACTGTAAAGGACATCTTTGAGTTCACTTGATTATGGCCTGCTAACACTCTAGGCATGAACTTAGAAACACACTATCTGCCAAGTCTTTGCTAATCATAAGGAATGAGGAAGAACAGACATTCAATTTATGAACACCACCTGTGAAGGAAGCAAGTATTTGACACCTAAAGCTGTCCCATCAGTCACTGCTCAATGCTTCTTCTGCTGCTGAAGACAAAAAGGGCAGAAACCAAAAGATACTGCAGAGAAGTTACACCCCCCACCACACATCCATTAAGGACAGGGATCCAGAAATAGCATGTATCACTGAATCTCAACTAACCTGGGAAGGGATGATGATCCAAGCTCACAAAAACAGTGAGCAGAAATGCTTTTGGTTAATAGAGTCTTCTTATTCAAGAAAGTAAGAGCAAAAAACATACAAAAATCTACACAAAGACTTGTTTTCAGAACAGAATATATAACAGAATGGACAAATGATGCACCTTTCCAATGTTTGGTAAACCATTTGCCTATAAATAAGCAATTAAAAGGAAACTCAAACACATTTTCATTCCCTCTGACACCTACAAAACCAAATCACTGATTATACATTAAACTCTACATCAACTCCCCAAGAATGAAATGTGATTAATACACAGTGAAGAAATCAATGTCCTCTCCTGGGCAATCATGCTTTTGAGTTATGATCAATGCATGCAGATAATGCATTTCCACACAACTCTGACCTTCTGCTTGTTGGACAGATCTAAAGATACAAGCATTTATTGATAGAACTGCACTAAAACAGTATATTTCTTGAATAACTATGTTAGGTGGTTTGGCATACGTTAAGTCACTTTATGTTATTTTAAACAAGAACTGGTTTCAGATGTCAAAGTGCAACGAAGGACTAAAAAGTAATGCACAGTATTTTATTGACAGTAATAGTTATGTTTCACTTGGGACCAAGTATCTCATGGTTATGAACGAAAGGCACTTTGTGTACTTTGCAACAGAATAGGTTTCAGCTAACTGAACACAAATACACAGGAATTCCAGGAAAGGTGAAATACAGCATCCCAGTTACACAGCATTCAACTGTATGTAAAACCCCCATAAATCCATGCTAGAGACCCAGATGATTTTTGATTTGGGTTTGTTTTTTTTTTTCAGAGGGGACATTACAGCTTCTGCTGTAGTGCTTCAGTTTATCGTGAATTAAGTTTACAAAGCCTGTCGTGGACATAAAAAAGGCTCATACACTTATATTTAAGTGGGAAAGGAAAAATCTGCATTAGCAAGATAGTCTTTACCAGCTCAATTCAAATTAAAAAATATATATTTTTTTTTCCCCACTCCAAAATAGCAATAAAGCCAAGCGAAATTCAAGATAATACGTAAAAAACAGCTTTAGTGAAACCCTGGGAGAAGAGGCTCATAACATCCTGTAAAAACTAAAGGACAAAAAGTCCTTATCATGATGCCAGAGTTAATCCAAAAACATTCACAACATAAATCCCTAAGTAAAATATTAAAAGGACTACAAGTCATATAGCTGTATACAGAGATGATTGTCTGACCCTCACACAAAGAACAGGACTGCACCTCACCCCTGACCATGAGTCAAGTCAGAACAATTTAAATACAAACTTAACTCAAAACCAGTGAAAACAGTATTTACTGCCACAAAGGCATAGCAGAAAAAACGACTGATAGCTAGTAAGGGGAAGTGTTTAACTATTCTTCACTGTAAGGATATATACTTTGAAATAATAAGTTCTTAGAATTTATGCTGATAATGATGCCATGTACTTTAAAAAGATAATATACCATCACAAATTTGTGGAAAGGAACTACTTTATGTCTGTTTTTAATGAGTTCTTCATGGAGAAAATAATTGCAATAGCAAAAAAATAAAGCTACTTATTGTCTGTTCCATTCCTGTTAAGAGAGTTAAAACAGGCATTTATGCCTAATTAAAAAGCATAAAACAAAACAACACAGATGTGTGACTGATTTTTGAAGAAAGCATGTGATTTTCTACATAAAATAACATTACCCCAGAAATATAAGACCTGTTAAAGTAAATCTATTAGTCCACACTTGCATGTAAGTATTAGCTAATTTGGGACCCTATTTCCCAACGCCCCTGAAACCAACCACCTCACTAAGGCTTTATGAACCTGTATGCCCAAAGTGCCAGAGTTACCCCAACCAGCTCTGCTGCCCTGTGTGCACATGTCTGAAGTAAGGGCTGTGCTCAAGAACCTGCTGTGTGCACATGGCACAAAGCTCCTACAAGGCAAGCCAGACCAAGGACTTTGTCAGAGTCCATAGAAACCCCAAAGTCCTGCCAAGCGTTGGTTTTGCAGTTCTCCCTGTGGGAACACAGGATTATGAGTGGCATGAGGAAAGACAAAGAGCAGCGACTATTTTCATTGCTGAACCTCACTCAATGCCAAAAAAAAAAAAAAGTACAACCACTGGTGAGATGCTTGAAGAGAAAACCCCACCTCCAGGCAGAACGCCCATGCTGAATTTAGAAGAGTTTATTGGTGAGCTAAAGATGTCTTTGTAAGAACCATCTCCTAAACAGAACTAAAAGAACAAAAACATCTTCAAACCCACTGAAATCTGAAAAGATGACTGAAAATATAACTGACCCAAATATTTTAATTTTTATATTTTACTAAGGTATCCTGTGAAACAGGAGTATAAATCCTATTAAACTGAACTTGGTTTGTCCATCCCTAAAATAGATTTGACATACAAACACAAACACAAGGTCAAGGTCACAGATCAGCAAGAAAGATTACAAAGAGGACTGATGTAAGTGCTGGCATTTGATCAAAGCTCCTGGATGCATCTTTTTTTTAAGTACACTTACCAGAAATATCACTACACTCAATTTTCTTCACATTGGTACTCTACATGTTTTAGTATTCCTTGCATTTAAGAGCAGCTGCCCCGTCCCTATTTATCTTTATAAGAGCTATTAGGCAGCACAGCAAATAAACTAAGGAAAAGCTCTTTTGTTAAATAAAAAGGAAGTGAAAGACACCTTTTGCCATCCTTTTCACTCTATTCAGCCATTGCTAATATACATCAAATTACAAATCTAACAGGAAAACCCACTCACATAGCAAGACCAGTGCTAAAGAGTCAGGACCTCAGGTTTTAACTTGAAGCAGTCCAAGACACTTATCTTAATATAACAACTGTATATTTGGACGTGCACTTCGAAGCACAACACTTGCTTATTTATCCTAATTACCTGTGTGCACAGCATATATTTCTCAATTAACAAAAAAAAAAAAAAAAAGGAAAAAAAGAAAAAGAAAAAGAAAAAGAAAAAGAACTCAAGGGCTGTGCAGAACACAATCAAACTAACCTGTTCAGTAATCAGGAAACATTTACCTCCTAGAAAGCTTCTCTAATGCTGAGCGCTGAGTAAGTGAGCAGATTAAACACAGTAGCAACAGTTGAAAGACTCATTAAAAACCAGCTGCTGAAAACACTCAGCAATGAAAGTCATCCATCCATCCATCCACACACAAATACATTCTCAAAGCTTTAAACACATGCAGGAGAGTATTTGGCTTACAGGTCCTTCTGATGCCTCAACATGAGCAGGAGGTGTCTTGGGTGACAAAATGGCACTCAAAGCTGCACTGCTCCACAAAGTTTAGATGCTCATCATAACAGATAGTAATTTAAAGAATAGTGTGGTTTGTACTCTTAATTCTTAACCTCCACTTTCAACACCAGCACTGCTCTGATGTTAGTTTAGACATGAGTGGGAGCAATTTATATTTAGACAGAGAGATATGTCTATATATAGGACTGCTTGTGTTAATGTTAAAGCTTTTATTGGAACCCCTTTGGCATGACCTGCACAGCTCACTGGTACGTGGCATCTTGGACATTGCCAGTAGCACCTTCATGCCACCACATACCCTCCTGCACCCTGTTTCAGCTATTTAACATTTTCCTCCCTTTTTCTAGAGGTAGTACCTTTGCAGCTCTCTACCTGTATGACTGGGTTGTCTCAGCTACTAATAAAAAGGCATCAAATGAAAAAAAGACGGGAAAAAAAAGGTTTAAAAACTTGTCTTTTTGAAAAGATCCTTCACAAGAATTAGGTTGTCACCCTTTTAAGCTCTAGCATTGCCTGAGCTACTAGGGACAGATACAAATCACGCTTGAAGCCTGGGATGCCAGCTTCTCAGCACTGTGGTAGAGGTGCTTTTAACTCTGATAATGATTCATCAGATCTTAAAACAGTCACTGGTTTAAGATCAAATTGATTTAAGTTGTAGACCTCAGGGCAATACAATTCTGCTCCTCCTTAGTCCCCCTTTTGTAAGCCCTTTCAGCAAAATGGGAGAAAAGAGGAGGTTGGTTAATTTTTGTTTCCCCAAGTGGAATTTCTCTTTTTCCTACTTTGTGAAAGGCTGATAAAGCTTCTCACTGCATTGAAGAGTTAAAAAGGGAAAAATAAATCAGGCAATGATTATAACAAACCAGCAGAGGTTCCTTTCACATTCACAAAACAGCAGCTTACTCTAAGAACCAAGCACACAGGAAAACGTGTGTATAGGACATTTCACAAGTAAAAACCTTCTAGGAAACACATCAGCATATTAGCAGTACAGCTGCCCAACATGTGAAATCCACATGTGAAATCCTAAAGCAAGTATATTTGGAGTAATATAGCTTTTCTAAGTTTACCAACACATGAAAACTGAAATGCATGAAAAAGCCTTTGCTTTTACTGAGCTGTATTACAGTGAGTAACTGTTCATTCAGTGTCATGGCAAGTCTTCTCTCAAGCTTATGCTATAAAAACTCTCTTTAATCTTCAAACCTTTGATAAGTCAGTCAGCAGCAGTTGTGGGTTTGGGTTTATTTCCTGTTAAACACAAGCTCACTCTTTACACACACAACCTGCAGAAGTCAGAGGTTTTTGCTTGTTCTGAACTTCAGATCAAATCCCCCACTTTTCAAGCAGCAGGGAGGTGCAGGCTGCTGTCAGCACCAGTGGTGGCTTTGGCTGCGACACCGTGCAGAAAATTTCTGAAATCCAGTTCTTATCCATTCCTCCTTGGAGAGCTGGAACAGGCATCTTTCCACACAGTGATCCAAGCATAAAGCACTTCAAGGGTGCTGTCTTTTCTAAGGGTAATGACAAACAGGAGCAAACAACCAGCCAATAAACACAACAGCTAGCACAAAGTATTTCTGGTCAATTTAGTAGTCAACAATAGTCCACAACCATGGATTATTTTGAAGGACTGGATGGCTGTCAATGCCCAATTCTGTAAAGGTACAATTTTAAATTATTTTCTAGAAAAAATACTAGCTGTGATTATATTTATATGAGTGAAATGTCAAAATAAGTATCTAAAAATCTTAAAATACTGTATTGATGAACAGCGTAGCAGTAAGTTCTTGAACTTTTTACTTCCTTTTTACTTACTTTCCCTGACGTAAGTACACCTATGAATTGCAATGGCACAATAAAATAATGGCAAGGTTATGCACACATGCAGATCTGTGCATGAGAGAAGCATCCAAATGATGTCTCTCTCATGCACACATTCAAGTTACAGACATATGCAAAGACATCGTCAAGTTGCAAACACACGTTGATTCCAAATACATACTCAAGTTATAGATATATGCATAGAACAAAGGGGTATCTACCATGCTAAAAACCATCGCTAGTAACACATCACCTGTTTAATCATCATGACTAAAAACAAACTAGCTTTGAAATATTCTTCTAACTTTCAGGATGCAGCATAGGTTTTCCAAGATGTGCAATATCAGTTATTCCAGTGTTCCCATTCCTCAAGTTGTTCAAAAGACAGCTACCATTGCAGGTTATTTGGTTTCCCATGTGCTGGAAGTCTGGTATAAATTCATCATCAAATAAAACTGGTAACAATGAAGGGCAGTGGGAGGTAAGTGGTGAGTTTCTCTCTACAAATCTTGTCTCAGCTTTGGGGGAAGTATCTCAGAATTACAGTTTTAATTTATTCACTCAGCTACTACTGAAAGAATGTGGTGAGAATGGGGGTAAAGTGTCCTAACAAAAGACCTAAAAGTCAAGAATCTAGCAAATAAACAGATGGAACTGCACCGAAGTGGCTCAAGCCATGTATGATGTAGTATAAAGTCACTATCTGAGAGTTATTATCTATAACCACAATTCTATCAATTCAGCTGATCAGGCTATGTATAATTTCCAGCTTACCGTGCCATAACAGAGATCTGGACATGGCTGACAGGTCACAGCCCATGTTTTTTGTGTTATATAAAGCCATCTTTCCTTGACGTAACTGGAAGAGTCATTTCCCAGTTCAATGTTACATCAGTAAGTAACTCCAGTGTTTTCTAGATCAATAAATAGTAAGGCCTTGTCAATAATCTGATGCTAAATTCCACTGACTGCCTGCATTATTACTAAGCCACTTTTGTTTCTTCTCTTTTTCAATCTATACATAATCTTGCTAAAGAAGGATAGTTTTGTTCACATTCTGTTGCTCAATTTCATCAGTGAGTGAGACCAAAAGAACTTAAATGAACACATTAATGTGATTTCATTCAACAGCAGTTAAGACTTGTGAGTACCTGCAGAATCTTACATAACCACAAACAATTCCCAAATAGCAAATAAATGCTGAAGCATATCACATTGGAAAGGGAGGTACAAGCCAAGAAGGGCAACAAAAGAATACCAGAAAAAAGCCCATTAAAAAACCACAAACCAAAATATCTTCTCAAAGGGACTTCATGCTGTTAAAAGTATACAGTTTAAAATCCATTTGTTGAGAAAAAGCCAGAAGTTCTGGTGGGCAGGTGAGCATGTCTTCAGCCTCTCAGGAAACTCAGCAGATTGCTACCTCAGCATCCTAGCTAGCAATTTCAGGAGAAGGAGATCAGGACTGTACAGGGATGTGAAATGAACCAAGCTCTGACTGGGAATTCCTAAGAGGGATAAGAACCAAAGCTAGTGCAAATGAGACAAAGTCACTCTCCATGTCTAGGGTGAAGAAAAACATAGGTTAATAAACTTTTCAAGTTCAAGGCAAAAAACTCATACCTTTCAAATGTCAGTGCAGGATCTTTGTGAATCTGGTTTTCACTCCTCCCTGCCAAAAATAAATACATTATAATCAGGCTGCAGAAACTTATGGTGAAAAATAATTACATTTCTACAGTAACAGGAAAGTAATTCTGTTAATTCAGTATCAGCTCACAAAAAGGAGCCTGTCTTACTTCTTAACAAGCTATCAACAGATTAATATATCAAGTTTTTTCCCAAAGCTGGTTATAGTTGTAGTTGATTTGTGAGAGCATCAGAGTTTGACAAATGAAACTGAGCTGAGCAAGCTGGTGAAAGTAACCTGCCAGGAGAGAGAGGATAGCTCTCCTTCCCTGGTTAATACTACCCACCGTGTGAAAAAAAGCTGTCATCAGGAGATTATCTTTATTCTAACACTCCCACTATCCGTTTACCCACCATGACTAAAAAAAGCCCCAAACAACCAACCAAAAAGAAACCAAGAACACACAACACACCCATGGCACTGCATTCTGCTTCTCTAAAATCTGACTCATTTTCTCCAGCTATTATCATCATTACTCTCATTCAGTCTTCCATCAGCTCCCCACTTCCTAAACCCACATTTGTGTAGCATTAATGACATCCAAAGACATTCTACACTACACAAAACACAGCTGTTATTGTAATCTTGCCCCAAAGACACTCTGTTCATATAACCCTTTACTTCAACTTTTCAATTGATTTTCTCTTGCTCTAGATTAAGTTTAGAATTTCTCATCTGAGCTCTACGGACATTAATAATTTTCACTTCTATCCACATAACCTAACCACTTATTGTGTCTTTTTCCCTTACCCTTTTGTTTCCACTCATTTTTGCTGTAATACTCAGGCACCTCTCACACAGGAAATTCCATTATGCTTCTGCACTGCTCCCCAGGCAAAGATCACCTACACTCTGGAGGCTCTTTCCTCCTCTCCTCCAGCAGTAAATTACCAGAGCAAAAATTAATCCAAATCCACCAAAATACCTCCTGCAAGACCACAAGCCAAAACACAAATGATAGATGTTGCTTGCCTTTCCTCACAGAATTGTTTGTTCCCTTTTTCCCATCATAATCTATATGAAGTTTAAAATAAATACATCTGCACCTGTGAGATGCTGACAAGTTCAGCTGGACAGCAATTAAATGAAGCCCTGGAGCAACACAGGCCTCCAAATCAGTGTGTTTTCTCTTCCTCTTAAAGAAAAAAATGCATTTATTGGTTTTGCAGTACAACAGTATGTGCTGCTGTAATAACAGTTTTCACCCAATACCTTTCTTTCACTACTAAGATTGGAAGGGAAAGAAAGAATGATATACCCTAAAAGATCAACAGAACACAAGGACTAATGATAGGAAGAAAAGGATACAAAAGGCCTAAAATATAATGTAGAAGGGCTAAAATATAGCATCAAAGGGCTCCCCCTCTCTTGAGCTGCTACTTTTTTTGCTCCTACTGAAAGCTGTTTCTCTTCTCCAGCTGGTACAATGACAATATCCCTACCCTGATGCAATCTGCTTTCACTTCAGAAGGCACAGAGGCAAGAATGACCAGAGAGTGAAAAAATACTGCTCCTGGGAAAGAAACGAGATAACACTCTTTTCAGAGAGACCACAACTACCTACTTACTTTTAATCATGACAACAAACAACGACATGGATGAGGGAACTTTTGAGGAGCAGGCTGAGGGAGCACCTGGGCCAAGCAAAAACCCAGAGCTCCGCCAATGAAACAGTGACACTTTGTGTCCCAGCTGCCTTAATGAAATAACTTTCTGAGACCAGAAAGACATAATTCTGTAAGTTTCCATTTTTTTGAACATAATTTCTTCACCTCAAACCAGAGTGGTCTGATTTACTGGGTCTACGTCTGAATTCTGCTTTACTGCAAATAAAACGTAACCCTTGTTTCCAAAGTTGCCTGGGCATCTCTCCACTAAATCACGTAAAGCAGAGTTTGCTTATAGCACTTTGGAAGGTGAACAGTTTGGCTGCCCAAGAATAACCTACCAGGGTGCAAATTCCACTTGCCTTCTTTATATGCTGCCAGGTGTATGAGAGCAAGTCTGTCTGTGCTTGACATTTGGCATAATTACTATTGTAAAACATTTTATATTCCTGTAAATTCAGACTACAACCCCAAAGTGCTTACAAACTGAGATGAGATGCAGAGATAACGAAGCAGACAGGAAAGATGTAGGGAAAAAGTAGATATAAAGAAGAAAAAAATATCAATGCCAGGAAAGATTGTGAGATTGTTTAAGCTGCCTGACCAGCACAAAGTCCTGAACTGCAAAGAATGACGAGCAGAAACAGGACAATGTAGGATACTGTACACTGTAAAACATTATAATCAATTTGCTTCACTAAAATATAAAGCCAGAGGTGAAATTCCAAGTAGCCTGGTCCCTAAAACACCAGCTGCATTTCTCCACCATGTTGCAAGAAGCACTTCCACTAAACTTTATCACAACGCATATGGATGGAAAGTCCAAGATTTTCAGAGGTTTACACTCTTTTTACTGTGATATTGACCGAAAGAACAAGAGGAAGGATTGGAAGCTCTGACACATCTTGACTCCATTCTATTGAAGAAAAACAGGTGGGAGGGAAAGAAGGAGAAAAAACAGTAAACTTCTTTGTATCCATCACCACTCAAGACTAAAAGCTACACTTATATAGGGGCATGGGGGGGGAAGATTCCAAAACAAAAATTAATGGACTTTAAACCATTTTTGCAATTCACTTCCACATACGGGATATAAAGCATGCACTGAATGCAACTTATTTTTGCCAGCTGCTTGGTAAAACAATGATTCAAGAACATGGAGTAATAAGCTCCTTTTTGCTAATATATCTGAAAACATCTTTCCTGTCTTTTCCACAAATTCTTGTATTTCACTTCAGTTACTTTACTTACAGCAAGTGCATATTTTTCAAGAGCAAGCATGATCCATGTTCCTCACAAATAATCACAAGAAACCTAACAGTATTTATGAAGTCTTTCTAATGCACATCCAGAAAACCCAGACTACTTGATAGGGATATGTATGACAATCTTTGCCACTTCAGGTACTAAAACCTCTCTTGTTTAACATTTCTTTCTGTATAATCGGCAAATTTGATTATGAGCTTAATTTTTGCATAGTAAAGCTCATCCAGTCATTTTTAATTTCAGACTGGCTTGCACTCCATCATGACTAGCTGAATGCTACAAAAACCTTTCACATCATGACCTCATAAATCTTGGAGAACAGAAGAAATTCTCGAAGGAGCAGGGAACTGTTGGTAAGATACTTCTTCCACTGCTGACTGTACTCTGTCAGCTGTAACTACCTGCAAGTGTCCACACTTGCAAATTACACAAAACATGCATCTGAACTACCCTTCCATGAAATTATTTTCTCTGGTAAAATGACAGTCACGGGTAGAAAAGCTGAGAGGAAGAAAATGTTTGAAGTTGACCAAGCATCAGGGGTTTTTTTGATGAAACATCCAACCATAATTTAAAAACTTAATAATAATACCAATAAAAAAATAATCTTGATGTACTCCACCACCAAAAGCTGCAGAGCATAAGCATCATCCAAAGTACAGAAAGGACTTTCATAGACTTACCCATTCACTACATGAATTTGGAAATAAGATCCCTAACTATTCTAGATTTGTATGAACTACAGAATTAAATTATTTATTGCTTATACATAAACAGAGGTCATTAAAAAATCCCACTCACAAGCAAACTAACAAATAAGAGGCATTTCAGTTACCAAAGACCTGTTTCAATCTGACATCTAAATATCTGATGTTAGATGGCTGCTGCTATTTACAGACTGATCATAGTAATTTTGCTCCTCTGTTGTTCACCAGGACCTCTCATTACATGCACTGTGTGGGTCTGAAACATGTTGGAGGCTACTGGGTACTGTCAAAATTGCAAGAAAAAAGAGACTGTCTTGGAATAAAACAGAACATTTTAGGAACATCCATGAACATATCACAGCAGTGCTTTGGAATATTGCTACTCTATGCATGAGTAACAGTGAGGACAGGAAAATAAGTAGCTTGGTCAGTAATACATTAACTCCATATACATAGCAAATAAAGATTTTCTGAACTTCAGCTGAATTACAATATATTCTCTACAGTTTGTAAGTGTTTTTGTTTTTGGGTTTTTTTCCCCTACTAGTGAAATCAAACAACAATTGGGTACCTTTAAACTTGAGGAAACAACTAAAGGAGTAAGAATTGCACACTAAAGTAAATGCCTTTTTCTTCCAAAATAAGACAAATTACTGCCACTCCCATCACCATCAGGTGGAGATGCACGTCAACCAAATGCAGTAAATATAGGTTTTCCACTATAGCTGCTGAAACAATGTTCTCTCCAACAAAACACCTGACTACTGAACTAAAGTATCACTTCTGAACTAAACATGAATGATGGCATTATGAACAAAAATATAAATCCACCAAGTTTCCCTATTTCTCAGGGATCTAACATGAAGAAACAATCCTAATGAGCTGGGCAAGAACTATTACATGGACTGGAGCTGCAAAGACCACTGCAAGCAGCTCTTCTGATCCACTGATCCCCTTCACTCTTCTCTCCCAACCAAGTACAGTAAAATCCTTTCTATCCTGAAGCAAAGGTCTCTCATAGCCAAGTGTGTCTATACACATACCTAAGCATTTCCTGCCCAAACAGGTCCATTTTTCATTCCTTGCCTTAGAATGCTGTTAAAACCTGGCTTTTACCAGTCTAATTCAGCTGCAATACACTCACAGCTCAGATGGACCAGCACACAGGGTGTGCACTCATCCCTGGTTCCACCAAAAAAAGGCAGAGCTGCAGCAGCCCATGCAGGGCAGGGAAGGAACTGATGCTGCAGCAGCAAGTGAATCCAGACAGCTTGTTTTGCACATGCTGAACTCCAGCTCAGTAGTGCCCAGTCTCTGGCATCCTGAGTTACACTAAGTCCGACTGAGCAGCCTCTGCAAATCTCCTGAGTAACTAGAACTAAGCCTAGGTGCAGAAATGAGTTTGCTCCCCCTCAGTTATCAATAAGAGCATTTTTCCCAAGGAGTTTGTACAAACTCAAATTCTAGCTTCAAAAGCTGGAAGTTTCCACATTGACCAAACTCAGGCAATAACTTGGTGCCTATACCTATTCATTTGCAGAACCTGCAAACACTCTGCTCTCTTTGCCAGAGTGAGAGAAAATGAATCAAGCAGTTGCCACTGGCTTAAACATCTAAATCTGGGAGGAGAGGTGACATCCCAAACCTTCTGATTGCTAATAGTCAGTGCCACCTATGGCTGATGTTACAGAAACAAAGATCCAAAGGAAAAAAAAAAAAGTGTTTGGAACTTCTAACAACGTTTTATAAATGACTTCAAGACAACAGATTAGACCAGAATCAACTAATAATTGTCATCTATTCTAGATTGTTTACCACTGTTGCACTAGGTAAGGTGCTAGTATCAAAACCAGGTCCAAATTCTTTATATGATTTTACAACAAAAATATCTTAAAAACACACCAAATGTTTGAAATGCAGCTTTCTAGTTTCTTATCTACCACACTTGTCTCCTCAAGTAAAACTCATCTCGTTTTTATTAACAGCTCTATTTCAACTGTTCAACCTGGCACTGCTGCTGCAGATGCTTTGTCCAGTAGTGAGGAAAAAGATGCCACAGAGTATTTCATCAGGCCTTACACAATCCTCCCCCATCACCCCAACAAACTATCAGCAATGGACTGTATTTTCTTGGAAAGTTAACCAACACAATAGACACAATAATTCCCTCCAGAGGTTTCGCAGCAGTCTCAGTTCAGTACACAAGGCCATTAATTACACAATTGCCTTTAGCATTAGGAGGATTCTGGTAGTGACAGCACTGGTTGAGTTAAGGCTGCCTTCAGTATCTGTACCAAAAATCTATTTACTTGAAGTTATGCAACACCTCCACTTCCTCTCTTCCATATTATGATAGAGCATAGTAACAAAAAGAAAAGGGGTGGAGATGGGGAACAATCTCAAGCAGGACACAGCTGCCTTCCAGAACAGATCTAATCTGGAATTCACCTCTAAAATCTGCCTAAATTGACAATACCACTCAAGCAACAACTCTTACTTAAAACTTAGATTAAATATTTCCAGAGGAAAAGTTGGGTAATACAGGTAACCAGTGCTGGAATCAAGTGCACACTTCCAATATAAGCAAGAATTGTTTTTAAAATCTGATTTATTCGGTTGGGTTTGTGTTTGGTTTTATGTTTGCTTCCTCATTTGGTGTCTTTCCCATCACTCCATCCACAATACAGCAGTCTACCCCAGGCCAAACTGTATTACAAAATTCTCATCAAGATTCTAATGTCATCAGTCATGCTCTATCAGTAAAGTTGGCAGTACAAGTTTTAGTTAGGCAGACATTCTACTTTCCATTAAAAAAACCCAAAAACAAACCCTAACCCCCCAAAAAATCCAACAAACAAAAAAAAAACCCAAACGACGAAAAACCTCAGAAAAATCACAGGCTACCCAAGCTGATATATTCTATGGCACTAAGAAAATCAAGACAAAATGAAAATTAGCACACCATCAGTCCTCTTTTAACTATGATCTGAAGAGTCTACCTCATATCTCTCATGATATGCTTAGAATTGACAAAAAACAAAAGGAAACAAAATCCCCACAACTCTCATAACTGGCTCTTCTCAACAGAGGAATTATAAGAAGTCCCAAAGCAGTCACAGCAATCTTGACTGGTAAAATGTTTTCAAGGACTTGGATTTAATCATATGTCATTTTCTTTTCCTCTGATCATTTATTTAAAGTCATAGGTTGAATTATTTATGAACAAAAGTTAATTGCATTGAAATGCAATATTGCCCTGTATTTATCTAACACCTTCTACAGAACTCAACCTCCTGTCACTAACTGGTTAAAATCTACAAAAAATGAATGCAGAATTTGAGATGAGGATTGACCATTTCTACAGCATTACTGAAATTCTCTTCCAAAACCCGGTTAAATATGATGAAGTCCCTGGATCCTCCCATCTGCTTTGTAAATCATGCAACTGCTTCTACCAACTTTTGTTTTTGTTATAACATGCATTTGTGTTAAAAAAAAAAAAAAAAGGCAACTCAGGGGAAGAATAGCTTATTCACAAAATACTTGGTTTGAATAAACACGTTTTGTAATAAAATAATTGCAATACAATTAGTTGCAACTAAAGTCATCCTACTTGAGTCCAAACAGTCACATCACAGAGTCTCCCAAATTGGGGTTCTTAAAAAATTTTGTCTGTCAAGGGATCTCAAAGATCAACAACTTGCATGTATAAGGCTGTATTCACACTCTTTGCAAGGTGTAAAATGGAAGCTCAAGGGTACACTCACAAATACGCCCCACATCCATAAAGTGTTAATCTTAAGTCAGCAAGGCCATATGACAGAAGTAACTATTACAGTGCATGACTGCTGCTCTGCACACAGCGTTTTCCAAGTCCCTCACTTCCTTAAAGCAACTCATTTATTTGTCACCTGCCAGGACAAAGAGTAGAGAGAGGATTTCACAAATACCTCTGTGGCTTGTGCGTGGTGATAACACACCAGGAAAGATGGATTTTCATTTTCTCATCAAGTTATTAGATTAGGTTTACACGCAGATTTAAATGCCCAGGAGGAGTCTGCCACCTGTCCTAAACTTAATTAGTCAGGAATGTCTGCATGAGAAGAGAAGATACTTCAGATGTTTTGGAGTGACCACAAGCAAACATCCAAATAATCAGCAACACAATTTCAGTGATGCCAAGAACGAAGCACTAAGCACAGCCCTCTGTGCAACAGTCTGAATTTTATTAATGGACTGCTTCATACTTCCCACACAACTGACATCAGCTGAGCATCTGTAAAACCAGAGAAGCAGCTACATCAAGTCTACAACTGGGTTAAGGAAACGAAGAGATCTAGATTTCCCATTAAAACAGGGGTGCATATTTACACATTACTAAAGAGGGGGGTTGGTAGGGGTGTATGTGTGTGAGATATGAAGACTCAAATCCTCTAAGACTTTTCCTCAGCTTTGTTCTTGTGCTGCTTATCATAGCAGCACATCTAAGATTTGCAGGTTTTTGTACCTCCCCTAACCCCTCGCATACCTCCCCCCCCACCCCGACACATGCACATAGAACCATCACAGCACATTAACAACCAAGAAAAAACAACAAATTTTCATTTAAAGAGGCAAACACATCCACATTCAAGTATATTTTGCATTAATCATCTTGCAAAAAGCTAAACCCAAACCCCCTTAAAACATTAATTACAATTTTCTCTGTGTAGGTATGTAGCAACTACTGACACTGATGAGAGTGACTGAATAGAATACAGAGAATTCAGTTAATCATCTCCTTACGTTGCCATTGGCACAGAAATTTGTCTCATTAGCAGGGGCTACTTAGTTCGCTGTAGTAAACAAAGCTGCCGATGCGACAGCCTCACTCACACACTTTTCATTCATTCACATATTTTTCTTTCCTTAGACTTCTAGCATGTGCCACAGAAGAGCCGAATGTTAAACATTCCTGGAGTGTCACAATATGTAATACAATAAAACAGATTACAACCATACCTTTCTCTCACAGCAGTGGTGCCAAGCACAGGTACACTGTAGCAATCAATTTGTTCTGCAGACAGTAAGGCTTTCATAGAATACTAATGCAAAATCTCTTTTCTTTCTCCTTCGACTTGACTCCCCAATGCCTGGGTCCCGACCAATACAAGGAGGAGGGCAGAATGTCTTCTGCTGAGATAACCACAACTACTAATCAAGTATACGTGTACAAGGGCACAGGATTAAACCTGCACCGGGCTTGACTCGGGCACCGAGAGCAGCTCAACACATGCACAGCAAGGTCAGAATTAAACACACACACACACACGCACGCGCGTCTACTTGAGAGAACTAATTTATCACACTTTACCACTGACGGCTTTTTACCTCAGGGGAGTAAAATTACATCCTGGGGAACTGATGAGCCTCAGACACAACAGTTTCCCACAACAAATCAGATCTCCTGGAGAAGGGAAGAGGTGAACGCTGCTCTCCTGGCTTGTCAGGAGCTCCATGCACACCACGCTGTCTGTCTGTGCGTGTGTCCGTGTGTCTGTCTGCAGGTGAGGGCACACCCGTGTGTGACACACCACCACAACCACAAAGTTCAAAAACAGCCACTAACTCCCTTCGAGAGTGTTCTCTTTCTGAATATATTTATCTTTACCTCTTCACATAATCAATCTATCAAGTCTAATTACTCCAGAAGAAAGCATTTTATTATTGTCTAACATAGCAAATGTCAAACAAGCTGTTCATTTACCTTGAAGTTTATTAGCATAGAAATGCAACATGAAGATGCTCTCAAAACACTGTCACTTGTATTCACAACATTTTCAAAAACCCACTTAAGAGGTTTTTATTGCCTGGCATAGTTGGACACTGTTTTAGTTCTTAAAATAGGCAGGGCATTATCTTAACTGTATCGTCCATGAACTCACGTAAACCATACTTTTTCTTTAATCATCTAATTTATATTCAACTTTTCTCTTTGGTTCTCTTTAAATAAAGATTTTTCCCACATCGCAGTCAGCTGTATGTATGTGGATACATGTGTTTTCATAGAGGTTCAGGTATGTGCCTTCCAAGGAGTAAGAAGTAAAACACTTCAAAAAGCAGGGATTTTTTTTCCCCTCTCCTTAAGTTCTGCCCTGTCATGCATTGTTCCTGGCATTTTCTTTCCAGTACAAGCAGATATACATTTTACCAGAAACACATCAAGATGAACCCTACAAATTATCATTGGTGGGGTTTAACAACACTGCTTTCTGAATTGAAAAGAAAACACTGCGCAAACACTCCCCCAAAATAACGCCTGGCACTTTACCTAGGACAAATTAGCAAAACATTTTTGAAATATCTGTGTCTTTGCAGAGACACGGGCAAAAAAGCGGCGTTAATCAATACTGATGAGTTTGTCCTTGACACGCTGACCGTGTCACCGGGCTGTTGTCATGTGATATCATGTCATTTCCCCACCTGGCTCATGACCTTGTCCTTTAAATGACCCAAAGCTTCCCTCAAGTAGCAGGAGGCCCCTCCCCGCTGCCTCAGCAAGGTCGAACGGGTCAGCGTGTCCTCATCTATAATCCAGCACCATTTGTCAGCAGGGAGGCTGGAGGAGGCAGGCTTGCTACAAGGGGAGAATGCCCAATTAGGCAGCTGTCACACAAAGCATAGGCTGCAAAATTATCCCCTGTCAAAAGAAAGAGCAGCTGCGGGTGCCAATTACAGCAACCTTTCAACCCTTTAGGTACTGGAAACTACACAGAAGTAAATGAAGTACAATTAGTGATAACAAATCGATGAATTAGGACAGTAAATTAGAAATTACTAGCAGGTGAGCTTAGGTCTCCCATAATATTAAGGGCACAGCACACCCCGGGCAAGGGCAGGAATATACAGATTTCACAGAGCACATCAGTTTTGTCTCATTCCTGCCTTCCTTGTGTGGAGCCTGTTTCCCTCTCTCCTTTTCTTCTCACAAGCCTCGTCTGAGCCAGATGGTGCAGCGAAAGGAAAAAAAAAAAAAAAAAGACCAACCTAAAGAAGAAAGAAGTTGCAGCACCAAATCTTCCTTCTTTATCCTGGCAAATGCAGTTTCTCCTTTCTCAGGAGGTCTTCAGAGCCAGCACAATCTCTTTCTAGTAAGCAGGCTCCTAAAATCTGACATTTACGCACCACAAGTTCCAGCTGAATAAGGTTTGCTCCCCTCCCAAAAAACCCCCCCCCAAACAACCAAAAACCAACAAAACAAGAATAAAAACAACCAGGAAAAAAAAAGCCCCAGTAAATTTTATGTCAGTTACTCTTGAAAATCTGAGTTAAGTGCTAGACTTTTGATGACGGGGAAGACTGATCTCTCCACATTTCAGTTCTCAGACAAATCACACAGTGGCATCTCTGAGCATACAGAGCCCAAACTTTGCAAACAAAGTTTATACTCCATGATTTTTTTTTGTCTTTTTCCCCATAGTAAACAACTCACAAGGATTTTTTTATCCCTTACTATTTTATTAAGCAGACAAGCTGGAAAGTTACTGTGTGCTGGCACCAAAAGGCAGGTCCTACAGAGCACAGTAAATCCAGCTCCTCCTCTGGTGCATCAGGTCAATCCTTTTAACAGGAGAGTGCTACCCGTGGATACCTGGGGCTCTGCTTGCCCAAGACAACCACAGAAAAGTGGTCACCTTACCAGCCCCTGGCATATACAGAATAAGCTTAGGAAACAGAATACGGAAAAGAATAATAGGCGTATAGGATTAAAAGTATGAATAATTAACACACAGCCACATCAAACCATGGTTGAGACAGTGGCACCAACACCTTTGCATTTAGGTGCTTCAACTCAAAGTGACAAGCAAATTTGAAGAACAAAATTCAAATTCCAAGATGCCATCTCCTCTTCCCAGCCAGCTTACAGTCATTACAAGCTAAGTGAAATTGCCATTTCTTGTCAATTCTCTCATTTCTCATTCCCCAATCCACCTTTGGTATGTTCTTATGCCTTGCAACCACGCTGAGCACTGAGGACAGGAGTCCAGATTCCTCTCTGTATACTGCACTGTATTTGATACATATACTCACACATGCATATGTATATTTATGCTAATACATTAATTAATAGCATGAGAAGAAGCAGAAATTAAGCCACTGATCTCCAACAAGCTATTTCCAATAGCTATCTCTTGATCTGTAGCCAGTGATTAGTCCACTGATTAATAAAAAAAAAACCACCTTGCTGCCATAACTCTGACAAGAAACAGGATAATAAAACACTAACTATAAATAGATATTAAAAAAATGCTCATTTAACAGCATTTGCAATAACGGTCATCAAGTTTGACATTTTCTTTTGACTAGCATATGGAAACCATAGAGTAAGGAAAGAGTTAATGCGTTTAGAATTCAGTTTCCATCATACTTGGGTGACTATCTCTTTAAATAATTTAAATCCTCTCCATCAACTACAAAGCTGTTTTGAAGCCATTTAGCTTTGTTCTTTACATGTGTTCTAATTAAGAAATGACCTTGTCATCACACACACCAGAAATCCTGGATTATTTCCTGCAGCAAAAATCTACGAAGCCAAAAAAAAAAAAAAAAAAAAAAAAGACTAAAAGGAAAAAAATATATATACTTTTTCCTTTAGTGAGGAACTGAGGAAGTTGTTGGTTGGCTGAATGCTGAGGCAGTTTCACTGCATAATTTTAGTGTGTGTGTTGCTGAATGTCACAGGGCGGGTTGGTGTGACCTTGAGCTGCATCAGCAGCACAGCAAGGGTCGAGATGCCTGCAGGCGCCCTTGTACTGGATTTGCAAGACAAAAACCTTCAAACTGGCTGAAGGACATCTTAAATCTCTTCAAAGGTTTTCCCGAACTAATCTGGGCTGCTCTTAGCCGGATCTGTGCCAGTGTGAGAGGCAAAATTAAAAACAAGGTCTTTGACAGGATGCTGTCTCCTCTTAACCCTTGCTGTGCAGGCGGCAGCATCGCACAGGGATGCTCTGGAAGGCCCCGGGGGAGGCTCAACCCGCAGCAATTCTTTCATAACCAAATTATGTAAGGCACCATCCACTCAGAGCAGGGCTCTTCCTCCCTTTGAGCACCCAGACAGCTCCCAGCACTGCCAGCACATCCCTGGAAATGCCATTTCCAGCACCCTGGGGGACACCCTGCCTGCCTCTGCTCCCTCCACAAATATCCCAGTGAAGATGATTTTTCCAGGTGGAAGCATGTTGTGCATGCTAAGGCCAGGCATGTAAGGAGGAGGAGGAGGGTGAGGAACATGCAGTTAGCTGCTGTGGCAAGCATCAGACATGTTTTTGGAGAAGAAATTAAAAAGGGACCACTTCTCATCCTGTGATTTCCTTCTCAGTCATCTCGAGCCAAGCAGGAAGCAGAGCAGGGGTATTAACATGCAACAGGCCTAGGAAAAGTTGGAGAGCATCGCTGTACACACAGGGGAAACAAAAAGCAAATAAACCAATTGCCTAGCCTGCCTGTGACTGCTCATCATCCCACCAGTGACACAGGCAGAGATAACCTCTAGGAAAAGCCCTAGGAACACATGGTTACTCTACAAAACCACAAGTGTACCCAATGGATTTAGCAGCTTTATTCAAACACAACTGTGGGCACATCCAGGGGATGGGTGCTTCCTTCTGAAGTGTATTTGCACACAGAGCCGCCAACTCCACCTTCAGTAAAATTTTGCCAAGTAGGAGAATGCTTAGTTAGAAAGCAACGTGAATCCCCCCATATGAATGTGGAAAAAAAGGCATCACCACGTTCTCCCCATCTGTTTGACTGGTGGTATGTTATTGCTCAGGTTAAAACTGTCTACTTCTGCAAGGGAAAAAAATAAATACAAATGGGTTAAAATAACCTCAGCTTAATCAAAAGGAGCCAGCATCATACTTCAGAACTATCTTTTACTGTTTTCTAGGATATCCACCAGGCAAGTCCTTGAGGAGAAAAGGAAGGAGTCACTCGCACCAGCAGAGGGTGTTGTGATTCTTCTCTGCTTGAGCACAGAAAGCTTCCTTTAGTCTGGTTTTGTACAGTCATTTTCTAGGCACTACAGTCTGGTACACGGTAACAAAACATACTTGAGTTTACTGAAGAAGGACACAGCTTTGGCAGTTATGTCACAACTGCTATAACACTACCTTTCACCTACCACTAAAATAGATTCACGCCCTCACTCCCAGCTCGTCTCACCAAACACCCTCCTTGTTAGAAGGCTTTAACAATTTTAAGCATTAGTTTTTCAGTAACATCAGTGACGGTGCCTTCTGCATCAGCAGCAAGAAGGAACTTGCACTATACAGATGCTTTTCTAAGGTTTCCAAGGCATTTGTTACAGCACCTGGCTGTCAGAAGAAGCCCTGCGATTACTCAGAGCAGTCTCAAGGACTGTTCTGCCCCAGGGAAGCAGGAGGCTGGGGGTGGCACACACCTTGTGTGCCTTCTTCCAACACATCACAGACCCCGTCAAATGGAGACTGACCAGAACCACACCTGGGGATTCACTGATCTTCCTGCACAAAGGTGCTCTTTCTGCAGCCTTCCAGTGACAGGATACCATACAGACAGCCTAATGTGTGGGGGGGCGGTTAAAAAAAAAAAGTTTAGCCACTCAGTCTATTACACAATTATTGCAGTACTGCATCCATGCTGTGCTTCCTAGAAAACTTCCCAGCTTACCCCAATTACCAGGAAGAGGGTTAAGAGACCAGTAGAAGCAGCTCCCATGTTACAAATGTTAGCCTAGCAGAAAACACTAAAACGAATTTTCATGCTATGGCCACGCAACATCCGTGATTTCTTAAGCTTCTCCACAGTGTAACAAGACAAAAATATATTTTGGTTTTTCCAAACACCAAGTGTTGTGAAAACCCCGCAAACAAAAACAAAGAAATCCTATTGCAATGTTCCAGCTGACCAGGGTGACTCAAAGACGCAACAAAAGCTTTCAAGCCACACAGTTGCTGCTGCCAAGTATGGGACACGTTGTGTGGCCCTGCCAAAACTAGAAGCCAAAAGCCAAAAATACAAATTAGCAGCTTTCTTCCAGGGCCACAACAGTTCAGTAAAAACTTTCCAAATCAGGCTGTCCCTAGGAGGTTCAGACAGAAGCAGTGAGTGCACCAGCACACCCACCCACCCAAACCACAGCCATCGTGACAATGTCATGTCTATGGAGCTGGACAGTCACTCATTTCTGATCAAAGTGCTCTTTGTGAATACAATTTCTCAAGGATGGCAAGCTGCAGAGACTGAGGCTGCTCCCTGCCTGTTCCTACCACATGGATACTCACAGCAGTACACACAAGCTCTATCTAAAAAGACAGGATGAGCATTTTACAGACCACCCAAATACAGGTTGTGCGCTCATTCTTAATGCTGCCATTTTCTAACTTGAGTCTGAATATACAACATTCATATTCTTTAAAACTATGATTTATTTTGTACGCAGTGCAGCAGAAAAAATGATAAAGGTTGCAGAATCTAATATAATGTACTCTCTTTCCACTTGGACACCATCATTACATTAAAAAAAAATCTGTTAAGGAAGCTACTGTCAAAGCCATTCACTTGGAACCATACATCCCATCAGCATTTGCAGAAACAGTTGAAAAATCATGTTGTGACTGACCACATCTCCCAGCATTTCTGGCCTAACTTCCCAGAAGCCCTTGGTCTACCAAAAAAATGAAAATTATTACTATAACAAAACATTAGGTATATCTACTTTTTAAGAAGATTTATCAATAGTTTATTAGTTTTAAGTATGCTCAATATAGCTGGCCTTCTTATACTAGTATGCAGTAACTGACTTATACTAGTATAAAATAAATCAATATTGTAATTTCTTCCTGATAGCAACAGGTAAGGGCAAGAAGTACTGACTAATGTATATTAAAGTGATGGAATACTGTGATTCTTTCCATATTCTCCATATGGAGAGCATCTACAGGAGGGCCACGAGGATGGTGAAAGGTCTGGAGGGGAAGCTATATGGGGACTAGCTGAGGACACTTGGTCTGTTCAGCCTGGAGAAGAAGAGACTGAGGGGAGACCTCATTTTGGCCTTCAGCATCCTCTCAAGGGGAAGTGGAGAGACAGGCACTGATCCCTTCTCTCTGGTGATCAGTGACAGGACCTGAGGGAACGGCCTGAAGCTGAGTCAGGGGAGGTTTAGGGTGGATATCAGGAAAAGGGTTTTCACCCAGAGAGTGGCTGGGTAGTGGAATGGGCTCCCCGGGGAAGTGGACAACACTCTTGGGCATACAGAGAGCTGTATCCAGCTCTGGGCTCCAGCACAGCAAGGACAGGGAGCTGCTGGAGCCAGCCCAGAGCAGGCACCAGGGGGATCAGAGGGATGGAGCAGCTCTGCTGGGAGGAAAGGCTCAGAGAACTGGGATTGTTCGGTGCCTGGAAAAGGAAGGGCTTTGGGGTGACCTAACTGTGACTTTCCAGTATCTGAAGCAAGCCCACAGGAAAGATGGAGTGAGACTATTTACAGGGGTCTGGAGTGAGAGGACTAGGGGGAACATCTTGAAAGTGACAGAAAATACATTTAGACTGAATATTAGGAAGAAATTCTTTACTGTTGAGAGTGGTGAGGCACTGGAACAGATTTCCCTGAGAAACTGTGGATACCACATGCCTAGATTGTTCAAGGCCAGGTTGGATGAGGCTCTGAGCAACCTGGTCTAGCAGAAGTTGTCTCTGGCTCATGGCAAGGGGTTGAAACCAGATGGTCTTTGGGGTCCCTTCCAGCCCATTCCATGATCCCATGGTACAAATGAAATAACCTTATTCTCCTGAGATCCCAACTATCATCATCTTCCACAACCTGCTAGTAAAGCCCAAAGTTCAATTTACGTCTCCCACTGACTCTCAAATTCTCACCGCAGCAGATGTTTTGTCAAATAAAGTAACTCCCAAGCCTGGCACACCTTTTCAAAAAGTGGATCTCATAAAAACAAGGCTGATGACCCACCCAGATAGCACCATTCCTTTTCGGGGAGTTCATTTCCTGCTTCAACTATCTAAGATACTAGCTTATGGACATTATCAACACTTCATTCTACCTACATTCACAAACAGGTTTTATTCTAATATTTAACTTGTGTCCTGATCACAAATTACATGAACATTTGCAGAAGAATAAGGACTGTATCAGTGTTTAAGACTGTTTTGCTGAATCAGGACCCTGAACCTTAATGCAGGTTTTTCTCATTGCTTGCCAGTTTATTTTATTCAGTACAAAGCCACCAACAACCTTTGAGTTCTTCTGCTCAAGGTCATTTTTAACATTCACAAGCAGAGCTTTTTGGCTGTCTGCAGAGCACAGATTTTTTTTTTTTTTTAAAGTGGATTTCAGAGCAAAGTGATGTCTGGAAAATACTCTTTAAAGTTGCCTTAATCAGTTGCCTGTTAGTAATTCTACTTGGCTACCTTTAATACCATAGGCTCTAATTTTGTCTCCATCTCTGCACCCACCCATATCTGGAAGGTATAAACATGATATAAAATCAGTTTCAGCTCCAGCAATCTCAACGTCTTAGCTACACCTCCCACTCTTAGCCTTTGAAGGCATCCAGTACACAATCAGGTCCTTGAGCTCCTTCCCCTGTTCCGCCAGACATAACATTTTCTAAATTTGCACTTAAAAGGGGGTAAGGGTGGAGAGCAACCTACATTCAACAATAATTTGCAATATTAAAAAAAAAATCCAAAAGTTTGTTTATATTATGTTTTGTAAAGTTAAACAATTCCCTATTCCTCAGTCATCTTCTTCCATCACCCCAACTAACCTCCTTAAGCTTCTGTATCACTTCCTCCTTCTTATAATTAAGGATGTGGGATTGAAGGCGCTAATATAAGGAAGCACTTATTTTATTTACACTTCTGATTGTGCTGTATTAAATATTATTAGTATTTTATCAGCACCTGACTGATAAAGAAATATCACTAGCCTAGGCAACGAAGACAACAGTATGTTTTGGGTTTTTTGTATTTTTTTTAAACAAGTATATCAGTCTCTGCATCATCACAAATGCTACATAGCCAATGTTCACCTTCAAATACTCCTGTTTAAATACTCTTTGTTTTGTCTGTGCAAATCTCAGTATGAAGCAAGAAGCAGCATACTGATTACAGAAAATATAGCTAGCCATGAAAACTGAAAAGATGGAAGTGTCTGGCAGGCAGGCATGTTTTGTACACACTACTTCCACACTTGCATTGACGTTAGACATGCACTCTTCATTCTGGTACCCACTGAGAAGGGAGTAAGAAGCTGTCACCCAGATAAGCCCAGCAGAAGGGTGAATTACACTTGTGGGGCTCCAGCAATGACCAAAATGTAATGCTGTTTCTGTGTGTCCAGCAGAATAGCTGAAGCCAACAGCAGACAGCAGCGATTCCTGGTTAAGTGTATTTGCGTACTCAGCTGCCAACAGCACTTCCTTCTCCAAAACAGGCTTCATTAATTCCTAGCTCGTGCAGTGGCTCAGACTCCCTGGCTCTCCAGCTAGCAAGGGTGTCAGAAACCCGCCCGCCACAAATGTTCTATTGCTATTTGTAATTTCACTACACAACAATCTCAATTTAGAATTACAGGTGTTTTGTATTATACTCAAGCCAGAGATTCCCACTTTATTGCACACATCTAAATTTGCAACGTTTAGGCTCTCTTTTTTATTTATTTTTAGTCTTAGAAATCCCAATGGTTATGAATCTCTAAGTTTCAGACTTCTTGACTATATCTTAGAATAGAGTTTTAAAGTGGTATAAAATCTCACATTAAAGTTAACAGAAACTGAAGTAAAGTGTGATTTATCCTGTTTCTAGTCAAGCCGTAAGCTTAAATAAGGACCACTTCTTCATTTACTTAAGAACCAATAGTTTTAAAATAAGCAACAACAGAAATAATGAAAAAAAAAAAATGGAAAGAAAGTTCCTAAATGGATCCTTTTAGAAAAAAAGCCTCTGTCTTGTAGCAAATGTAACCCCTCAGCCCAAACAATGCCCCTGTAAAACAGATATGCAACAGCTCCATACTTCTAAGCATTTTTCCTAACTACAGCAGGTCTTGCCAAACTACTGACTTAGGAAAATAGAGAGCACACTAAAATTGTTCTGCTTTTTCAGAAGACACATTAGGTTTCTATTTAGTGCATACCACAAAATGTAAGTCCAATTTCTCAAGGTGCGCAATGGTCCATTCAGGTCTGTCTTAGTATTTTGCCAATACTATAATTGCTACCACCACCACCCCCAGGCAGACTGATTTAAAGAATCAGAAATATGAAGCTTTCACAACTTTTTAAAATGCACCCAAAGATTTCAAAACATTTGCAAAACCCCTGTCACTTTTCAATTATTTTCATTTACGGATGACTAACAGTATGTCTGTGCCAAACACACACAAAACACATTCTTCAAGAGGCATGAATCTACATAAAAACACAAATTTGCCCAATTAAAATACTGGGAGAACAAATATTTACCTCAAACAAAAACAAAAAGCAACTTCAAATATTTTGTCAGTTTTCCAAACTTTTATGAACATCACAAAAACTGTGTGAGTTACTAGAAATGTACATAATGTACATATAATGTACATAATGTACATATAATGTACATAAGAGTAAAAACCAGCATTATTCCACTGTTTCATCTCTCCTGCTGTAGAAGTGAAGCACTGAGAAACCATGGATAAGCAGAAATGCAGCATTGGGAGAAGGCAAACTGAGTACTAATTTGAAAAAGACGAAGATGGAACATTACTACTCTAAATATAACTTACATAATTTATAAAAAAGTTGTATAGATAAATATCAGATGTCCCCCTGTCTTAACTTTCTGTGGCTAATGGATTAGCCAAAATTGGGAGAAAACTGACAAAACTGTAAACCTTTCCTCCTTGCTATGTTTATGTGTTGGTACTAACAAACATCAAACAAAGCATCAACAATGAAGTACTTCCACCAAAAAAATAAATGAACCCAGTTTATGGGCTTACAAGAGCAAAATAAACATTACAGTACTCTCCAAAAGCATAAGATGACCAACAAAAACAACCGTACTTGAGTTCACCTACACGCATGGCTCTATGTTGTGTATCCCCCCACATCACCCAAAGGATCTCCCATGCTCATGAGGCAGCCTCCTCCTCTCATGTCACACTGACAACTGCCATCTAAAGAACAAAAGAAATGTATGTACAAAGCACCTCACGGAAAATTTCCTTCCCTTAATTCTCTTATGTATGAAGTCCACAGCAGGAACAATTTTGCTGTGGAATATTCATGCTCACTACCACCTGACATCAAGGTTCATTTCTCTGTGAAAGAGTCTCCAAAGGATAATAAAGTAAAAGCCTGAACACTTGCAAGAAGCATGTAATAATGTGGAGAAGCAGTAAAGATTACTCCTGCTCTAAGCAATAAAGGGGAATAAATAGATAATTGTGGAAAAGAAACTACTAAGATCTTTCAAAAGCCTGCTACTTAAGAATACAGGAAGAATCTGGTCTTTCAATGTAATGACCATCAACATCTAAGGTACATCTTTCAAGGCAAGCTTGAGCCATATAAATTGACATAAACCTCTTTTTTTGCGCTCAAACCAGAATGCCCAAGCTGCAGCCTGCTGGCCAGATCCAATCCACTGCAACAATTCATCTGGCCAGCTGCCCACTCTTTGCTGGCCTCCCAATGGCTAATTAGATATAGGAAGGAAGCAGGCAAGGGCTTGGGGAATTACCCTCACATCTGATTTCCCACTGCTATGTTTCACCAGGGCCTGCAGCCTCTGCTCTGTCAAAAACAGGGCGGAAATTACCACGTGCAGCGATGGTGCTGGTGTAACTCCATATGCCTGCTGATAAATATGAATTTTGCTCCATGTCTGCTAGCACTACCAGCCCCGTGTGCTGCCCACCTGTCTGTGTAACAACACACGTTGTACACACCCTACCCCAGTTATCCACATTTTCACACACACTGTCATCTGCATTGCAGCCCCTCTGCCATCAGTGCAGCTCCCTGGAAAAGCTGGACACTGGTTCTCCAAAACAACAGATTCTACATCAATCCAGGCAAGAATGTCTTGAACTGGGGTGAGTTTCTTCCAGAATAGGCCCAGCTCATGGAGGAAGGCACTCCATGCTCCCTGATAACACTTAGCTCTAAGCTGAGAGTGACTGCTAGCTGCCACCACAACTCCATCAGGCTATGCATACTAATGCTCTTGGACTACTGCCATATCATCCATATATGCTTTATTGCAGCTCATCTCCTTAATGTGCAAGACATTTATCTTTGATTCTTTCAAAATGAGAATTTAAAAAAAAATCCTGATACCGTAGAACTGGTTTTAGTACTGTTCAGACCATTTAAACTGGGTCACTGCAAGCTCTTCAAGCAGATGTTTCATTGTCACCACTTCTGCCTTATTAAGAAACTTTTCTGGATTGTAAGAGCTAGAATTCTTAAATAATCATCAGGTAAGCCTCTAGCTACAGTTTTTCCATTTATCAGCAGGAAGTTTAAACACTACAAATACAGAAAGAACAGGTTAATCACATGAATAAATCTACCAGCCTCAACACTACTTAGTCATGGGCAGCAGGGACAACAGATGGGTGACGGGACAACTGCAAAACTTGTAAAATTGAGTTCACTAATTCAAAGGCAGATGAATGACCATGACTGACAGAAGAATAAGTAAATCTCAGAGACATCAACTAACCATCCTTAGAAATATGAAGTGCTTCCCATTCCTTAGGTACACTGAGAAACAGCATCACTTTAACAGCAACACAGGCTCATTGATATGGCCTTTCTGGAACAAAGGTACTCAACTAGAATGCATTATTTTAAAGTAGTGAAACTCTTTGCCAATACAGTTTTATTTTGAAGAGGAATTGCATGAAATGTCCTGCAAAAACATGACCTATCCTAAAAACAGGTGTGGAAAAAGAAGAAAACAAACAAAACCAGAGTTGAAATGCATACTTAAATTAACTTGACCAATTATTCATAAAAATTTACCAATCCCACATGAAAACAGGATTTGCTAGTTTTTCATAATGATAAAGAACCTTCTCTGTTCCTGCTCTCCCCACATCCAGTTTCTTGCCAAAAAATGAATAGCACAAAACATCGTCACAATCTCTTTTAAAAAAATTTAGAGGTTTAACAAGCAATGATTACAACTTGCTGAACTCAATAATGTCCCTGTAAAAGATTTTACCCCTTTACTCAGATGCAAAACGTCTTAACTCTAGTTCTAGTTCTGTGGATGTAAACAAAACCACTGAGTAGACAGTCTTCTGCTCTGAAAATAGGATTCATTTAAGAAAGTGTTCTTGGCAGCTGTTCCCTCGAGAGGGAAGCTATGCCAGATGACAAAGCTGCTTCCCATGGAAGCTGGCAGGTAAGAGGTGAGCCCTGGGATCTGCTGGTCCCCCTTCCAGAGCAGCCTCTAGTACAGCTGGGCTACTCCTCTCTCTCAGAACAGCCAAAGATAACAGCAGAAACCAGAGTTACAGTTCTCCATCAAGTTTTGTCTCACATAACAAAACTTTTGCAATCGGCATATGTAGTTGCAAAACTCCCAGAGAAAATTCCGCCATGCCAAACTTGGCTTTCCATCACCAAATTTTCTTTTTTTTTTCCCCCACAAGTTTACAGAAAAAATTTTACTCTAGGAGAAGGTAATAGGGGGAGTATATTTTAAATAATCCACAGTAAATTTAAAAAAAAGCAGATGGATACAGCCGTTAAGGGCAAACAGAAAAAAAACCTGGTTCTCCTTCATGATGTGAAGAAGGATGAAACATCAACAAAACACCAAAAAGGTGACAGCGACCTCACACATTTGTAATGAAGAGGCTAAAGGAAACAGATTGTTTTCTCATCAAGAAAGAAGACATTCTGAAATAACAGCTATTCAAAGCACTGACTGAAAACATTAAATAGACCAGTCCTGCAGAAGTACCAAATGCTAAGGGTGGCAGGATTAATTACTGCAGGTGGTAACTGAAACAGAACATTTATACAAGTTCAAGAAAACCCAAAATTAGTTTCCAAGTTAATGATGGAGCAGCAGCTTCAAATACAGTCACTTTGCTTTTTGTTCACACAAAGTAAATCTTATTATTACATGCCACCATTTTAGTGCATTTAGACTTCTAGGTCTTTAATATTGTACACCATTTGCCTTTTTTAATAAAGTAGGTTGTACATACATTTCATTAAGATGTAACAGTGATTAATCTCAAGTAGGAAACACTGACACCATTCCAAAGGTGCAGCACTCACACATGGATCAGACCAATCTTCCCCAAAATTGTATTTTATATGGATTCAGGCCATCCTAGACCTCAGATATGAGTGAAAGGCATTCTGAAAAGGATGAGCCCCAGTACTACAGCTCCCCTAAGCTGAATCCCACATACCAGCCAAGTCTTACGTCTATCCCACCTCATTTTCCCTCCCTCTGTTACACAAGAGGAATCATTACAGAGTCCAAGGTTGTGAGACTATTTCAGCATTAATCTGTGCAAGACAATATGAGCACAGACATCCAGGGCTATGCTGAGCTTGGGCACTGTCAGAAGTTTGTCCTAAACTCTCAAGAACATTTGATGTTGCTTCTTAATTTTCAAGACCTGACTGAAAAGTAAATCTCTTTGAATATGCCATGAAAGAGACACAGAGGATATACAGCAAAGTAAACACTGCTTGGGGATAAGGCATAAATAAAGAAAAAACGTTTTAAAAAGAAACAAAAAACCCAACAAAAAGCATCCAACACAGATTTAGAAGGTAAAAAAGGGCAAAGATTCAGGAAAAAAAGCCCAAAAACCCCAAAAACACAACCCAGACAAAAAACATACAGAGAGCACATCATCCCAAACAAAATAAGCAATAATAAAATGAAAAGCAAAGCGATTAAAAACTTAAAAAGTCTATCAAATTTAAGCCAGATATTTTTGGTTGGCCATGTTAAATGATTTCCTACATTTCAATCAGCACGCAAGCACTCACTCACATAGCTGTATCTTAATCCACATCTGCTTAGTTCTGCTACTCATCTCCAGATGATGTCCTTCCCAGAACTCAGAGACTTTGCCAGAGTTTGGTTATACAGCCTGTCCCTCACCCTGCCCACTTTTTAGGTCAACAGAGGCACCTTCTCTCAGCTCTCTCCGACCTCCCCAGCAGCATCTTCCTCAAGCCCTTCAAAGTCAGCGCCTGGGTCACTCACAGCCCCAGTACAAGAGCAATTTGTCAATGGCTGAAGGTCAGAAAACACATGAGGACAGGGAGAAGACTGGTGGAGGGCTGGGGAGCAGGAAACAGGGCAAAAAATACTGGAAGAATAAATGGAGGGGAAAAACGAAAGTGGTATTTCCAAATACAAAGTGCCAATTAGGGGGAATAAAAGTGAGAATCATCTCTTTATAAATATAATTTTAGGCTTTAAAATACATTAAAGGTGAAGAATCAGCCTTACTAGTCAATTAGCTGTAGCTTTACTGGGTATGAATTCAGCTGCTACTATTGCCTGAGCTTTCTCCACCCCCGCCCTCCCCCAATCACTGTTTCATTGTGAAAGAATTTAATTATTATTTTCATTACCAGATGCATACATTATAAAATGAGCCTGCATAGAGACAATGAGCACTTTAAGAAAATAGGTGTAATAATGAGAATGATATGTTTACATTTTTCTGCAATAAAAATGAAGACATTCTCAACAAGGCTACTTTTAAAAATATACTTGAATAAAATAATTCATAACAGTCATAACACTGTGACACTTCTTTTCTTTAAAAAGGACTAGCCCAGTGCCTTAAATTTTAATACAACTTAAAATCAAATTAAAATGGTTTTATTAACTTCTTTATCAGAAATTTTCACAAAAATTTAACTTGAACCATTTCACAATGACAGAATACTAAAGCTTTTCTGTTTTGTCCTTAAAAAAAAAAATAAAAAAATCTGTTCCAGAGACATCAAGTATACTGCACACCCAGGGAAAGAATACTGCAGTCGCCATATAATACACTATAATATGCTGGTATTCCAAATAAACTACCAAAAATTTCAAGATTTAAAAAAAAAAAATAGTTTTCAAATGAAATACAGATACACATGTATAATTATTTGTGACTTTTGCAGCATAAACAGAAATTTCACAGCCATGAAGCAAAAACATCTGTATGGATGTAACAGAAACAACACAATGGTAACATCTGAGTCTTACTGATGGTCCGAAACTCCTGACTTAGTAACAACAAAACCTGAGCTCTTGTGCTTTACGTGACCCTATTTAACAACACAGGGCAACACTCCAATTTCACCCAGGAACCAGGTTCAATAAATCATTTGCTGCTCGTGGCCCACCAAGCACGCACTGGGTGATTTACAGGTAAGCACCAGGGCTGTCACCAGCACAGACTCCCTGCTCTCAGTCACAGTGTCCCCATGGAGCTCACCCACCGTGTGACCGCCTGTCACACGCACACATCTCACCTGTAAATCAGTCACTGCTGCAGGGGAACACTCAATAAGCCATGCTCCCAGCTCCTGGAGGGGTCCCCCTGCTCCAGAGCTGTCCTGTATGGCCAGGGCTGTGCCTCCTAGCTGGAATCTGCCCCTGGAGTCCATGGGCACCAAGCACAGAAGCAAGGAGTCACCCTGGGCTGGCTCCTCTGCAGAGGTGGCACAAGGGCGATGCCCTCAATGCCTCAGCATGAATTGCTGGCCATACCTGGGCAGACCTCTGGAGGCCCTGGAATGCCAACTTCCATTTTGGAAAGGTGTTGAGTCTTTACTCAAGTAGGATGGAGGGCATCTGACACTTAACCACAAGCCATAATAACAGAGCAACCTTCTCTTCCCATTCTTAGATGTGGATGCCAAGCCAGGATTCACTTGAGCAAATGAAGATGTTTACAGTGTAGGTGTCTGTATCTGAGCAGGTCATGTTGGTATCCCTGTACAGCCCATGGGAAGAACTCAGCCCTTTGACTTAACTCCTCTCACAGAACATGTCAAAAGGAGGTCAAATGAATCACATCCTACAAGTGCCTGCTTCTGCTCCCCATCTGACAATTCTCCAGCACTCCTGTTTCTCTCTGCTGGATACATTTAGGGTTTTCCCTCTACTTCCACCCAAGAATTAGACCTTAGTAACACAGGTGAGGCAAAGACCACACTGTCCTACCACCAGCTTAATCCTCCCAGTTTAAAAAAGAGTAACAAAGCACTTCGTGTACATTCCCAGCATTTGCCACTCTATACAGTGGGTGCCTGCTCCCAGGTAACACCAGTCCTTCACGTAACTGCTTTTAGTTACATGACTCCAATTAGTGTGTTTGTTTCAACATTATTTGTCAGCTTGCACTTATTCCTTCAGTACTTTTCCTCTCAGATGTCGCAAGGATTGCCTGATTCTCAGCAGTAACTCTTCTCATTAGCACAGAAACTTCCTCTTTTTGCTACCAGTCTTCAAAAAAGACATACCAAAAGATCTCTCTTTAGGCGTGACCTATATATTTTCTTCTACCTTACTTTCTTAAGTTCTCGATTTCCTAAACATTTTCCTTTGGTTCTACACTTGAAAAATATTATTCAGTATCTGCTGAAACCTGTGAATCTCCATCTGACTTTGAAGCAAGCTACCTGATCAGGTTTATCACCTCCATTATCTCTTATTTTGAGAGCCCTCAATTTTTTTAGACAGTCAGGAACTAAAGCAATGGATATTCTCGAGTTCCCTAATTTTTCTGGTTTTTTTTCCTCATCTTTTCCAGAAAGAAGTAACTTTTTTTTTTTTTTCTTTACTTCTAATTCCTCCTCTTTCTTCTCCTAAACTATATTCCCAAAGGTCTCCAGAACCCAGACTGACAGGAAAAGGGCTAAAATGTGTTCAGGAAAGGGAGGTAGATAACTTTTTTTTTCCTATCCTGTCCAAAGCAGACATGGCAAGCTGAACTCCCTCATCCTGTAGGGATGCAGTGTCTCACCTGAGCAAAAAGAGACATATTGATGTACTATTAGAAATTGGTTCCACACTGAATTAACAAGTCTTAGCTGCTTAAGATTAAATTTATATCCCCTCTCCCTTCCTCGTATCCTTCTATACCCAGAGTCATCTTGGTTGGCTCTTGAGTATTTGCCAACAAACCTGCAGATATCTCGCAGCAGTTGCAGAACAGAGCTTTTCCAGGCCAAAGTTATGTCTGTATTTATATTCCAATATATAAATAAATTATATTCGTCGCTCCAGCTTTGGCATGCAGTTGCCATGTAGCACCCCAGACAAAATCCCTCCTCCTCAAAACTACTTTTGAGCCTGAACATTTTGCTTTAACAACTGATCAACAAACGGCACAGCTAAGAAAAAAGTACCAAACACCCTCCCCTGGGGGTAAGTGGGCCCTATTACAGCTGTGAAACCTGGAGATGGTGCTTTAAGCTTAAAGCACTTGGTGATGGTTTTAATGCTTTGACAAATCTCTCCCAGCAGGAAGGAAACTTTCCATGCCTGGCTGCAGAGTCTTTCACAAAGCTGAAAGAAAACAGCACTTCCCTCAATTTAACTTGCCATAATTTTATACTGGTCTGTGTGAGGAAATGTCTTTTCCTTTCATTTCATGCAAAACATTCAATTAAATTCTCTCAGGAAAAAAGCCCTTCCATACTAAGACATGTATGCTATTTTTTTCTTCCACATATATTTCACTTTTCCCACTGGCTCGAGCGGGAAAAAAAAATTCTTGGAGTAGTGATTATAGATTCACATTAACCTGCCTTTCTTCAGGGGCAGAGGAGAAGAGGAGAAGCCCTGAGCTATTCCTCGTCTCCATAGGCCAAGAAATAAGATAGGCTTGGCACAGAGCCTGCCCAGAGAGCCGACTCCACCACACCAGGTTGGGAGCACATTCCACAGGCACAAGTACTTCTCGAAGAACTTCCTGCCAATGGCTACTTGACATTAAAAACTAGGATGATCTAGGTCAAGTATCCCAGTTGACATTAATTGCTATGTTGGATCAAAAAAAAAAAAAAAAAAAAAAAAAAAAAACAGGCAGCCTTTCAGCCGTAGCTCAAGTCACATTAGGCTTAAAAGTAACCAAGGCCAAAACCTTGAACTGTACCCAGAAGCCAAAAGGAAGCCAAGCAGCTGCTGAAGAACTGCCCCAGCATGTTCCTACGGCTCCTGCCCTCCCTGTGCACAGCCAGGACCGAGGAACAGCGACTCCATGGCCTCGCTCCGAGGTCACAGAGTCACAGACAGCCCCTGGGACGTGCCACCCTCTGCCTCCTCACGCAGAAGGCTGGGGGCCTGCTGGCTGTACCTACCTCAGAGAACCAGCAAATTACAAAACACTTAGATAAAAGGACAGGTGAAACACTCCACAGGCTGGTAAACTACAGCAGCACCTGCCTTTACTGCTTTATCTCTGTTTGCTGCTTCTTTTATCTACGTACTCTGAAAGTAAAGCATGTGCTGTGTCCAACTGGAAAGGAAAGATTACCTGGAAAAGCAAGTCATCTTTTGACTGATCAGAACACAAGACCAGGTGACTCTCAGTCACCTAGAAAATCCAATGCCAAGAAGTCAGATTCTGGAACAGCTGCTACCATGTGAAGGGTATGTCCTTCCAAATATTCTCCCAATCATCACCAAAAATATCTTACAGTAGACTGAGATAATTTTCAGGTACATAATGAGTTCATGACAAGAAGAAACAACTCCATGAGCCCTTTCAATTAATATAGCTACAGCTGAAACAGAAAACAACTATGGGCTCATCTTACTTATCCACACACCTTGAACAACGCAGCCTTTTATACAACAGGCACAAAAGGAGCAAATTAATTTTTAAAGAGTAAAAGATGAAAATATATAGCTGTACTCCATAACTCATAGCAGGTTTCCAAATTGTAATCAATATTTTCTTTTGCATTTAAGAACTGCTGAATCTTAATGCTTTTTAGATGTCCAAGTGCCAGAAATAATAATTTTATTATAGATAACTGTATGTGATTAGAGTCTGAGTGTAGTTTCTGAAGTTCTCTGCAAAGCCAATATAGGTTAAGTGCCCATTTGTATTGTTATAAAACTTCTTTACAGTACTGTAATACAATACTCAAGCAGCAGACTCTAAGCTAATATTTAGCATACAACCTGATAACCTCATATAGACCCAAGCACAGCTGGAAAACCTAAAGTCCACAGCAAGTTCAACGATATTTGTATTATTTTATTCAAAAATTTAAAAACACAGGTGTCAAAATAACTCCTCAAAGCAGGAACAGTATTTGGAAAAGGTAACTTATCAGTCAGTTGAACTATTTAACAACTGCAGCATGTGCAGTACTATGGACCACTGACAGCTCCTTTAGCCCAACAACAACATAAAAAGGCTTTTTTTCCCCCACATACAAGCTTTTTAGCCAGTGAAGATAACTAGCACTTTGTACAAATTTTACAATTACCAGTCTGGGGCCAAGTACCAAGCTATGTCAAGGACAATTTTCCAAAAACCTAGCCAGTGCCATTTAAAAATAATCAAAATCAAATAAACAACAACAACAACACAACCCCAACATAAAACCTGAAACGTATTTACTTAAGAAGTTGCAGTGTTTTTTCTGCTTTACAGATCAGATCCAGGTAGGGCATCAATGTTCAAATATTATGACAATCCAAATTAATCCTGAAAGTACTTGTAGGAAGAAGTGTGTAGCATTTCTCCATGCGTGCAAACAGGAAGCACCACAGTCTGCTTGTATTACTGAGAGAAAGTCTGGTGACTCTCCCAGCAATTATGGACTAGAGCAGATCTTTCCCATGCCCGTTTGGACATGAGGAAAAGGTTGTTCACTGGGGGGACAGTCAGACAGTGGAACGGGCTCCCCAGGGAAGCAATCATGGCACCAAGCCTGCCAGAGCTCAAGGAGCCTCTGGATGACACTCTCAGCCCTGTGGTTTAGTGGTAGGTAGCCCTGCAAGGAGCAGGGACTCTGACTCAACAACCTTTATGGACCTCTTCCAAATCAAGATATTCTATTTTTCATCATCAAAATGTTGATAACCTATTAAGACTTTTCAAAAGGCTTTTTTGATTAGGAAATATCCAATCATGCTTTTTCTACTTCATTCACAGAAGGATGTCAACAATCTTATAAGCCCCCTGCAGTCTTCAGAGCAAAGCTCTTGAACACCATTTATTGAACAGGAGTTACCTACAAAAATTCCTAATGCAGACAGTTGATCAGCTGCACAGACTAAAGATTGAAATGAGGAGTCTTCGTAAATTCTTTGTTGCTTTTGTGAGTTGGCTTTGTTTATATTACTTTCGATTACCAAATGCATTCAGAAGTTACTGTAGTAATATTTGCCTTTTCATCAATACTAGGCTAGAATAGTCACTTATTAACAATGGAAGAGTTGGATTTTAGAGTGAAAGAATGTAACACAGGTGAGTCAGGGCTTGTATTTCAATAAAATTTACTTTAGCAAAACTGGAGCAGAGTATCTCATAAACCTGATTCAACCTCTACTTAAATACCTGATTCTGTGTTTACTTTGGAGAAGTGCCAAAAATGAATAGATCTGAAAAATGAAGACAAAATAAGAGGGGGTAAAACTCCCAGAAAGCATCCACCACTGACACAGTCATTCAGAAGGAAACAATCATCTTTTTGTTCAGAGACTCACCTAATGTATGTTATTCATTTTATTTATTAACTTTTATTTAACCAAACTCTTGCTGCTGTTCTTGTTTACCTGCAAGGAGGCTCAGGTGAGCCCACTGAGGAGAGAGGCAGCAATAAATTATATAAAAATCATCACTTCCAGTCTCCTGCTTTCCTTTACTTGCTGCCATTAAAGAGACACCCTCCAGCTCTCCCAACTCTAATCAGTAACACCACTCTGTTTTCTCATCCTGCAGCAGGCTCAGAAAATGAAGATGGCACAAACATTTATGCTCTTAATATGACAAAAAACTGCACCTCTTTTAAACTGCTTCACTGTACCAGTGAAGTGGCAGGACTGAATCTGAACTGTAATATCAATGTGTACTTTGTCTTTTTGGTGTAAGAAGTCACTCTTGCCATTCTCTTGTATTTCCATAGCTAATTAAGTTAATATGCCCAAGCCTTCTCTCACATGTGCAATGCTAGCCTTCGTGCAAGCAAAATCTCTCATTGCTTGGCAGCAGTTTAAAATGAAAATTCTTTAGTGGGGGTAGATAACAACTGTAACACTGAATCCTGATTGCATCATTGATCCACACAGGTCGCAGACCTTCTGCCTCCATATGATGACCTCAAGTAAGAGAGGTACTCTAATTTCTCAACCAAAGCACCAGTGCCTTCTAATCTCCAAGTCTAACAAGAAGAGACAAACAAAAACCAAAATGAGGGTTATTTGCTCTATTTGTATACAGTCTGGTGAGAGGGTTACCTGTTGTCACAGCTAGCCTTAGTTTTGTCCATGTCTCTTCCACAGGCTAATCTCATGCAATGCACTGCCAGAAAGACATTGCCTTCCTGCTAGTTCTATGCAAGCATCTTTTTCCAGCATTCTATTGATAAATAATGCCTACATGCAACTACAACCAGGTGTTTGTCAGTGCTAAATTCATGTAATCCTGGCAAAAAGCCTGTGGGACCCTAGGATGGCTCTCTTTCTACAGACTTCCCCTTCTGGATGCTCTGCCCAAATTGACACCTCGCCCATTTTAGCCTGTCAAATTGCAACAGTCCCATTCTTACCCTGTTTTAGTGTGTGCACGTGATTTTCTGCTCCAAAACACAGTGGATTGCTATTTCCAGGCACCATTTCTGTGCTCCTGTGCTACAAAACAATCATTAGCATAGGAAATGAAAACCACAGCCACACTTGGGGGGTGGAATCACTTGTTCCTTAGGTCCTTCCAGCAAAAGGAAACAACAGTACCCAAATCAACTTACACAAGGACCCTACAGTTTCACCAATTTTCAAGCCAAGCTCCCCCTGAAATCAGTACATGGTATGAGGTTAAGGGAACCACTCCTCCTTGGAAAAGGCACATTTACTGCAATGCTGCTATTAAAAGGGACAACTAAAACTAATGTTAGCCTATTAGAAACAATGTTAATTGGTCACAAAGTCAACCCTTACCTCTAAAAAAGAGCTCAGTTTCTGCAGGCAGTAGGGCTATTTCCCCTAAATTTAGGTGTGTTCCATTTAAGCCTGGTGTTCTCTCACACTCAGTGTCAAAGCTTATGAGAGCAGGAAGCACTGAAAGCAAACCAGGACAGGTTCCCTTAAAAACAGAATAAATATTTTAAAGCATCAGAATCATGCTGAAAGATGCAAACAGCTATCCCTTTAAAAAGCCTCTTTAGGACCAAAATATTTTATGTTCCCTTTCTCACAGCTATATGTTCACATGCTCTGATCTATTTTTAGAATGTCCTTCCTAGATTAATTTTTAAACTTGAGTCTGGACACTTTTCACCCTCTCTGCACCCAGATATCCCTGTTGAGTCTGTTCCACTACTGAAGGTTGCAAGGACATGGAAGTCAGCCTGCCACAGGTTTGCATCTCACCCTTTCCCACTAAAAGCAGGAAAAAAAAAAAATAACCCAGGGATAGAGAGCCTGTAGATAACCCAGGGATAGAGAGCCTGTAGAGAGAACAGGGCACAGCACTTTCAGGGCAAGAGCCGTAACTTCCTACAGCAGGCATGTTATTACATGTACTTTCTGTCACAGTAGATGATGACTTAAAGCCATCACATTAAATGCTGCAAGGCTTAAAGAGAAGGAAAAAAGATAGCTGTTCCCCAACTTTCAAAGGAAAGAGTATAAATAAGCATACCTGCCTTTATCCATAAAGTAACCAGCCCAGACTTAGGCTTGACTATCTCTGAGAAAATAAACCCACCACTGATTTTACAGGATAAATACATAACTAAACCTTCTAGCAGTTCTCCTTTCCAGATACCATTCTACAGCTTGAGCAATGTTGGTTCACAAATGTGACAATTTTAACCCAATTGTTTTATTTAGAAGGGTCTTGTATCTGAAAGTCTGCATACATCACAAATCTTTTGAAAGGAAACAGATTTCAGGCAACCACTGATGTCAGTGTGAACTATTTAAGGAGTAGTAGGTTGCTTTAGACTAAGCCGGTTCTTCCCATTCCACTTAAAAACAGTTGGGATAAATAATGTAATGGTGATAAAAAGGAGTGGGCAGGGGGGAGGGAATTATTTAACCAGCTACTTTACATAAGATGCTCAATGAGCAATGTCTGTGGACTAAAATGCAATCTGACATTAGTTCACACTTCTGTTGTTTACATGTGCAGTCCCAAGGAGTGGTAAACAGCACTTGTAAACTGAGAGGAAGCTGTGCCCACAGACCACAGCATATCAAAATACCCAGTGCTGGTCAAATCCAGTGGGAGACAAGTCTCCCAACCATGCCATGGCTACAGAACTCCTGAGAGAAAGCACTTTTGCATTTCCAGACAAACACATTCTGCACATGAGCAATCTGCAAAGACTGAAGAGCATACGCAAGGTAACCAAGGAGAGCTAATAAAAGCACAGATATTACACTTTCTTCTTCTCTTCTATGATCTCATTTTAGTAATTACCAGTTATTTCTATGTATCTTAAGAGACACTTGTAAATAACAAATGCAGGAACACAGTGCTGGAACACACCAGCATACAGGCAGTCAGAACTCAGGAAAGCAAGTTTACCAATTATGTTTACACATTTTTAATACAGCCTAATGATTAAATCAAAAAGGAAACTAGTAAGGATATTTGCCCTTATCTTAATTAGCAAGGCTGCTTATGCAGGCTGAAAGGTAAGCATGTGTTTGTTTCTCCATCTCATTTTTATGTATCACAACTGAAGAGCATTGCATTATTTCAACTCTTGAAATTGTAAGAAGCCTCCAAACAATTTTTCCAGAAATGAGACTTTAAAATTTCACATTTGATCCATCCAAGCAAGATCTACATTACCAAGAAAAAGTTTCTCACTTATCAGAAAGATTCAAAAGCATGCAAAATAAGCACATTCCCCTTCCCAAACTTTTATCAATACATTTTTTCCCCTAAAATTTCTACAAGTAAATCTCATCACTACAAGTTCAATTATGTCAATGTGGCTTTTTGACCTAATTCTTCCAAACAAGAATCTATGAGGTCATTTGATTGATATCTCAACTACAGAATCTATACTAGGATTGAAAGCCAACCAACAACCCCAAAACTGACAACATCTACAAAGCTGATCACAATAGGTGCTTCATCCCAGACAGATGGAAGGGGGTCAGGAACCGCAAAAATGCTTCCCATCCATTACTTCCCTCTCAGAAGTATTTGCTGTTCCCAGTATCACCAGCTCTACTATACCTGTTGTTACATGCCCTTTCATAGTGTTTCTTCTATCCATGTGGTATCTGCAATACTCAGAAATATTGCATTATCTAAAGTTACTTTTTATTTCTTAAATAACCACTGCTATTTCTACACTGCAGGACATCCTGCCAGAATTTTCTGAATGCTGAAGATGAGGTCCACAGGACACAGGCAAACTTTTAGATTTAAAAAAAAAAAACAAAAAAAAAAACCAAAAAAACACTCACACATAGGACAGCTGCATCTCCAAGCAACTCTCTTTGCTCAGCAAGGTACAGAAGTGAGGAGACAACACACCCTGACTTGTGCAGGGAAGGGCCCTTCTGCACAGAAATGGAGCAGGTCACCAGGGTCAGCAGCACCGCCACGCATAAACCTGACAAAGTCCACCTGCCACAGCACCAAGCACTAAGCTAACAAAAATTAGATCAGATAGCAGACCTCCAAGTGTTTATAGCCCATGACTCAACTTTCCCTCCTGTACAGTGACCTTTACGGAGGACAGGAAAAGGAGGCGAGCATGCTTATATGTTAAATTCATACAATCCATTATCCAAAAGAGTAACTGGTATCAGAGGATCCAAATCTACTTAAGAAGCACAACAGCAGTGGCCTATGATATCCCCAGAAGGCCAGAACAGAGGAAATTTGATTGTTTTTGCGCTCCTGGTGTCTTGTGAAGCATGCGCAATTTTTCTCAAAAAGTAAAAACAAAGTCATAAGGCAGAAGACACAGAAGTAGTGTCATCACCAGCACAAAGAGGATATTTTAAGACCTGCCCTAATGCTCAAGTTCAGTTTTGCAGACACAGAACAGAGCTGACATTTGCCTGGATAAGACATCAGAGCCAGAGAAACCATACAGCACTGCAACCCAAAATACTCAGCATTATCCCAAAAATAGTGTCCAAATTCTGTTCATTTCCTCTATCAAGTGTTAAAATACTCTGAAAACAAAAGCAGAGCAGGGTAAGGCAAAAGTGAAATTGCCTGGAAAGCCTGAAGGGCACACTGAACAGATCCTTTTTTCCACTTAGGAAATTCACAGTAGAATATCACTAATGGTAAAACTTGAGGTCCAGAAGATAAAGTTCAGCAAAGTGACCTTTTATGCATTTGAGATCAAAAAAACAGTTGGGTCATATGCATGCTCAGACAGCCTTGGGCATATGACAAACAAGCTTAAAAAAAAAAGTTTGTGAGCAAGCACTCCAGACAGCTGTGCTCAAGAGCTATATCCATGAGACACGCTCAAACTTTCATGTTTGATATTGCAATCTAAAGACGAGCCAGAGTTCAGTAAACAGTAAATGTGATTCTGCACAACCTTGTTATCTTTTCATCTCAACAGTTAAACCTATGTGAGGGAGCACAAAGAGGTTACAAAATACTATCAGCACAGTTTATTAAATGGTCTTTTTGCATTTATTTTGTAGCAGGATGAAATTTAAGGTGGCAGAGACTTAATCGCCAATAAGTCAGAAAACCAGGACAGATTCTTCAAAAATCCTTTGGACTCTCAGAGGCAAGAGGAAATTTTTCTTCAAGAAATTCTGCACTCTTAAGTGGCCACTGTTTACCAGATTGGAGACGTTTTGCTTTATATGTTAGCTAAGCAAAAGTTACCAGCAAAGGTGCATTGATTCTTCCCTTTTTTTCATAAATAGGACCTAAAGCAACAGATTATGGGGATTTTTCTGCTGGTTTTGTCTTTCTTTCCCATAGGCATACACTTCTAGAGATACATTATTCTGGGAGTTCTAGGTCTTTAACATATGATTTGGAATTCAGGTGAAATTCTAGACTTGGAGAACTCAACACCACCACTCCTGATTTCGAAACCGAAGGATTTCACACTTATCTGTGGTGTTGCAGCTCCCCAACACCCCCCAGTCCTTTTAGATCATTATATTCTGGTTTTGAACTTTAACTTCTTATCCTTCTCACAAATCACCCAAAAATATTTTGCAATCCATCTTCTGAAAGCACCTTTATATCATTTCATTTATGGTTATTATAATAAATTCAAGAAAAAAATGAAGCCACTGTTCTATCTTCACACTTAGGAAGAAGAGAATAGAACCTGAAACCTTCAGCTCTTGCAAAAATGGGAGGGCAAGGGATGCTCTTGGGTTGAGTTAGATTATCTCCACAATCTAGAAACAGTCAAATAATACTATGCATTGAATTAATGAGAGTTTGAAGGATATTCTCATCGTTGCATAATTACTTCAGCACATAAAATTCAAATAACCAGAAGAAAGTTAGCTACCTCAACAGTGAGGAGCCCTCATGCTTCTCTTGTTAGTGAGAAATTACAAAAAACAAGTACTCTGCAAAATAAGGCAAACACAGTGAGCAGTCCTTGCTGCCCAGATGGATCCAGAAAACTGTGCAGGATCCAAAGTTGTGTCCATGTTTCACACAGCTCTGTCCTTCCCCACCAAACTCAGTCAAGTACAGGACTGGAAGAACACCCTTGCCTGGTTTCCCCAACCCAGCAGGGATGTCTGCTTCTCCATCTGGAAGCTGCAATCCTCGAAAAACACCATGACACAAAAAAGGTGTGGGAAAAAGTTTTTGGGGTCTTTTTCTTGTGTTGAGTATGACACTTGTCACGCACTCATCTCTCTGCCAACTACAAAAAATCCTGAGTGGAGAGAAAAAAAAAAAAAAACCAAACAAAAAACCAACCCACTCAGACATTTTTCCATAAATGATAAGCAAAACAACTATAGTCAAACAAAGTTGAAGGCTACTGGCAAGAAAATAGAGGCCTAGCCCCAGTTCTTTCTACTGCCAGTGAAATGAAGGAAAAAACCAGAATCTTGATGTTCTTCCCTGCTGTTTCACACTGCTTTCTCACTGTATTTCTGCAGCAGTGAGAATAAAGACAAAAGACGCACCAAAGAACAAAGCCTGAAACTCATTCTGGCAAAAACAGGGAGGGGGAACAAAAGGCAGAGTGGAAGTGGATGGACTACTTATAGCAATTATTGTCAAACATTTCTGCACTTCCTTCCTTAATGTAGCTCCTTTTGTACACAAAGGCCTCCAAATAGTTCTGAAAGGTTCCCTTTGTAAAAGGAGGAGAAAGGAAAACTGTAATAAGACTATGCAATGAAGATAAATTTTCCCAATAATGCAAGCTACAGGAAACACATGGAGGTCAAATAAAAGTATTATTTGCCTTTTTGAACACTATTTTCTTCAGCTGCTAAATAAAAACATTATGAAGCCATTTTACACAGTAAAATTTAACCTTCTATTAACCTTCCATATTAAGTAAACAAACCTTTCTAGCCAATAAGCATCATTGTGAACTCTCCGAGATGATAAGCAATACCTTAATTACATTCATTTACATGACTTTGAAATTGTTCCAGACCAAAGTCAACAACTACAAGGTCAAAGAGTATGGAAATCTAAAATAAGGAGAAATCCATAGTCGGCCAGTTCACAAGGATTGTGCAGCATCCTTTCTAACCCAGTTTGCAAAGGGTCAGTGATACCAACCAAGAACTTGCTTTTCCTCAATTAGATTAAAAAAGAAAATCCTCTAAAATACCAAAGACCAAGTCCATCTTTTTTTTTTTTTTTAAAGCTACTCAAAGTTGAAAGCAAGGGGCACTTCAGAATTGTTTTTAATGCCTAATGGCCAATCAAGCTGTAGGAATACCTTATGCAAATGTTTTATAATATTCTAAATGAAAGCCACAACATTAAATATACTTCTAAAAAATACATCCATACCACTGAGAACTAGTGAATATTTGGTATAGTGCCTTTATACTTGGGCATGCTAAAATGACAAGTTTACAACTTGTAGAATGCTACATGAAAACTAATGCTAATAATGCTCAAACAGCAATTACAAAAAACTTTTAACAATGGCTACTGCATGCAAGAAACTTTATAAAGTATGACATGCCCTGAAACAGCAGAAAAGTAAGACAGTCCATCCATTCCTAAGATATTAGATAATGGCTCAAATATAATCAATAGCAATCAAATTAGCCAAAATGGAGCACACATGCATGCTGCACTGATGGATCATTTCAGGATTACATTTTGTGTATTATAACAATGAAATTAATACAAATATACATATACAAAAATCGAAAGTACAGCTTTTGGATTTAGGCAGTCCCATATCAATACACTGCAGCTGACAACATTTTCTTAGTATTAAATTAAATAAATCTCCCTGCACCCTATTTTACTAGCCAAGCACTTTTTATACAATTCTCAAGCCAACAACCTTCTGCAATTTCAGTATGATTTAGTGCAAGAGAAGCAATGAGTATTATAAAATTTATGCTTGTTCACCTTCTCTCCCCACAGAGAAGGGCAAGACGTTTTTTCATGTAAATATGTATTAGATCCAAATCATTTAAATAGATATTATTCCATAGAGAACATGATGCTGCATATGCCCATTTCAGCTCTATGTTACTAAATAAACTGCAAGATAATGATGTTGCCTTGCTCATCCTAAAGGACACTGAAAATATTTCTGGGCATTTCAAACAGAAGCAAAAGGAAGAGACTTTTACAAGAAAAAAGAAAAACTAGGGTGGCACTTACAGAGCTTTCTAAAGTGAAGGCAAGTTACTGGCAAATTAGGAAATCTCTTTAGGAGCAGGTCACAGCTGCCACAGAAAAAATATAGCTCAGATACATGGAATCTTTACAGTATGAATAGCAAATCATTGCTATCATCCAATTTCATTTTCTTTTAAATGGAGAAGGGAAAGAATCACATTTGCAAGGAGAAAACCAAGAAACTTCAGACAGGTGACTAATTCTCAGAGTTAATGTAGAAATGCTAAATGCAAGGTGCCAAGTGCTAATTTGTCTCTAATATGTCTCAGTTATATTTAGCTACAAGTGCCACTGCTTGAATGGAAAAGAGACAGAATAGGGAAAACTTTAACAATGCCTTAAAAATGAGAGCTTTAAGCATGACTTTTAGGTGAATGCATATATCTCCCTGCTTTTCACAAAATGCACAGGAAGTTAATCAGCATGTTACACAAAATGCAATTTAAGTTACCAATTTATTTCTAAATCCTGCATATATTTAAAGTGAGAAAGACTGCCATTTGACTTGAAGCTATCACATACCATTTGGGCCACAGTCAGTTATCTTACAATACAGTCTGACCTCTACTTGATTTTAAAATAGGATAATCACCTTCAACTGTGTATGAACCTTGAACATTATCAAAAACAGTTTTATTGCATCAACGATTTATTAATAGTCTTATATTAATAGTAATGTAACTTTGACTCTACAAAGTCATAAAGATGACGAGAAACACAGTCAAGACTTACTGTGCTATCCATTTTATTTTAGGCTTCTAAGGCAACCTCATGACACAATCAGAAAAACTATCCTGAAAGTAAGAGCTACAAAGGAAAAACAACAGAACACGCATGTATCGCCCCAGTTCAACAGCAGAGCAGGAAGGATACAGACAGCATAATGAGTTCAGACAAATGCTGAAACCTTTCAAGTACCACAAGTGTCCTGCAGCCAGCTGTGCCTGGAAGTGGGGAAGCGCTCGTGCTGAGACAGGTAGCCAAGCTCTGGAGCGCAGCGAGGCAGAGGTGTGAGCCTCGCGTGGGAACGCACTAAGCCAGGCTCCCCTTCCAAGCAAAGCGCTGCGGAACGCCCAAAGCCTGCAGGTTCACATTCAAAACAAACCTGAGGAAGGAGGAAATGTTCCTCCCAGAGTGCTGCTGGCTCCCAACACTCACCGTGGCACCCCTGCTGCACGGTCACTTTTAGAGCTGCTGGCCCCGTTGCACCACAGTTTAAACAAAGAGCGGCTAAGAAAGCACAATATTCTATAACTGGCATTTACAGCATCGGCCTTGGACTCCTAATCTTTACCAGACGGGCACACAAATCAATCTATCAGCTCATAAAGGTATGCTTTTTAACCTCCAAAACAGATGGGATTGGCCAGAAACGTCTGGCATGTCAAACTGCTAATCACGGCTGCCCTTTGCACAAAATAACCCACTTAAGTTGAGGCATGGTTGCACTGTAACAGACATTAGTCTGTGGGAAACCCATTTAACTGTCACACACTCCCGCCACTCTTGCTCTCCCTTAATTAAGCCTAATGCCTTATGCTCTGACCTTTTGTTCTAGCCTATTAACCCTATCTAGCACAAGTTCAAATATGTTAAACCTAAAAGTTTGCTTTTAGTATTGAACGCCGAGCTGCAGAAGAAGTGAGGGATGCTTCTCTACCCTGCAAGTTACCAACCCCTGTGTTAGTCCCCAAAGACAAAATAATGTCCAAATACTAATCAGTTTAACAACAAAAGAAGTGGAGTTTCTTCCATTGCCATACCCTACTTTTTCCTCTTCAGAGGAGAGAGGATGGTAGGAAAAAAAAAGATGTGAAACTTCTGCTAGCAACTTCATATCCTCAGGCTTCTGGGTTTTTATCCAACAAGAAAAGCACATGCTATCAGCCAAGATCATACTGCACTCATTTGCTGTTCTCTGAAACCCATCATTAAAAATAAGACATAATTGGTTTACAGTGACCAATTTCTCCTCAATTAAAGGCTGCCTCTGCCAGCCCTCCTCACACTGAGTCACCATCTTGTTCTTTTGACAAGATAGTTACACTTACTATTAGTCTGTAATTCTCATCTGCATCTCCAGGTGAGTTGCATCCTTTGAAGTTTCTCAGACTTGCACAGACTTTGTTGGTGGGTTAGTTGGAGCTTTAACCCTGCAGGCCATGTCTCACAAGACGCCTTAATATTTTTAGTAGCTGTGGGGCTAAGCAGAAAAACAAACCCATAAAACTTCTCCAAAAGGTTGCAACGGCATCCAGGCATCTTGCCTCGCCTTGTCCTGTTTCGCTTCCTGATCACCAGAGTGCAAAAAATAACTTGTAACCGCAAGACTTGCGAGATGCAGTAAGAATCTTAACCAATAATGAGCTTGGCTTTTGCAATATGTAATGAGCTGATTAAGAAATGTATAAAAATAACTGAACAATGAATAAAGAGAGCTTTTGGTTGTCACACAAGGAATCTTGTAACTCTCTGTCTAACTTGGACTTCGGCAGACTTAAAGACATGATTTATTCATTCCAGCTACACACTCTTCCTTTTATGCAAGCTCAACTAAAGCATAGCTGCCTTCTGCTCCACTATCTATTAATTCATGAAGGTTACACAGCACCAACAAGACCAGCAGATATGTTTCTAATGCAGTACTCTTCTGGAGAAAGTCTACCCCCAGAGTCTAGAACTCTGACTTAAACAAGAACTCTAATTCCAGTGACAATAACAAACCTCTGGTCAAGACACTACTGCACTCCACAATAAAGCTATTTATGCATGCAAGCAAGCTTGGTATACCAACAGAGGTATTCCACAATTAGTGTTCAGAACTAGTAAACAAACCTATTCCCCACTCAAAAATAAACAATGATGATTGCCCATAACTGCTTTATAACATAGGTTAGGAACAGAAAACAGAATGCAAATATGTTCTCAAATCCTTAGCTTAACCACTCTACTGACAAGTTTAACACTTGGTGCAACATTCTTCTTTACAGCTTATGCTTCTGTAACTCTGACTAAATAGAACTCCTTTTAAAAAGAGGAAAGAATCTTGAACCAAAGCTTTGAATTACTTTAACTGTTTCTGAAGATGTGAAAGATTTCAAAAGGCTTGTTGCCACTAAAGCCACTGTCTACTAAGTTCTATTAAAGCTGTATAAGAGACCATCTGCTGCTGATCACAACAATTCTCCAGTTTTAAATTGCTAATTAATTAATTATGTTTTAATTCCAAAGTGGTTGTCTTACTGATTCTGAGACCAGCAAAAAACACCGTTAACTTTTCTGTAAATACAATTGCTTTGACAGCCATAAGACGCACTAGAGCAACATTCAACTCCTTTATTTGAAAAGAGAAACAGAAAAAACATTGTGGAGAAAAAATGGATCTCTAATCTCAATTTCTGGTTATTTCCAAAGCACTGATTCTGGTTAAATCCAATTCCCTACATTTTAAGAAGTGTATATATTTTGTAATGATTTCACTTGGCTGTATTCTATTGTGCTGGAGATGTTCAAACAGCACTACACAGACCAATGTTGTATTTGAGTAAAGTCAAGCAATGCATGGATTTACTTAAAATAAATAAAAGAAAAATATATCCTTGCATCTGCAATCCGTGTCATTACAATGGATATGAGAAGCTCTGCAGGCTGGGATTTGGTACGACTGCCTCCAGCTTCTAGACCTTCCCTACTAATGCTCACAAAAGTTGCCACTGGAGGCAATGCAAATGAGTCCTAAGAGAGACCAGAAACAAAACAACAACTGCTTGTCAACCATTACATGCCCAAATTGTATTCTTTATGCTCATCAGCATTCTCAAGTTCTTAGGCACGCATGTAGGCCCACCGAGGACAGTGGGGCTACTCAAGTGAATAAAATGACTCACAAACCAAAGTGCATATACATAAGCAATCACTGGACAACTCTCGGGGAATTATTCCCTGGTATCAAAGAAAAATAGGATTTAGGAAATGGGAACCGAGGGAGCAGATCCAAACAAAATGACGGTGATGCTAAATGTCTACAAGCCATTGTAACGTAATATCTAATAATGATTTTACTGTCACAGTCCCTTGCCACACAAGCTCAATTTGGATCTGTTTTATTTAAAAAATAAGAGAGATGGTAACACAGTAAGTTATTTAATCTTCTCTTTCACTCTGAAATTACACATAAATCAATCTCTTCACTATTTAGCTACCTCCCAAACAAGTGGGCTAAACATTCAGAACTTAACAGCAAATTACACACAAAAAGTTCAGATGCCACAAAAATACTTTTTCGCTTTAATCAGCACACATATTAAAAAAAAACCCCCACAATTCTTGCAGTAAAGGAGAGGGATTAGCTTGAACATTTATCACTTCAAAACACATTATAACCCTAAAAGGCTCATACATGGCACACAGTTGTCTGACAGCTTTGGCAAGACAAAGAACAAACCCCAAACCAAAGAGACAAGGTAAACAACCCAAACAAATTATTTACCTTGAATGTGATTCCACTAGGAAAACTCTTCCTTCAGGAGTCCAAGGATGCATTAATTTTCTTCCTCAAAAAATTCATTCTTGATCTGAAAAGAACAGTAGAAAACACTCTATGAAATTCTGCAAATCATTCTTTCCTACCTAAAATGCCTCGATCTACTTTCTTACTGCTGGCGTAACAGAAGGCAATGCTTTATTTTGGTTAGTACAAACTGCAAGTAACATGTTTATATCAGAAGATAAATGTAGTTCCAAACTTCAGAAACCAAAATCTTCCAGACAGAACCATGAGTAAAACTAGTAGAAACAACTCATGTTGTCTAGACTTGTACCAAGGGACATTATTCTCCAAGAACAAAATCCATATTCAACTCTAAGCCAGAATCCTCTTTTCCTGCCTTTCATTCAAAAAACAGCTGTGACATGAAAGCCCTCTTTCCTATGTAGTGGTTACTGCTTAACACTTCAAACTTGCACCCATGAACATCAAAATCCATTTTTAAAGAGCCTCTATTAATTTACACATACAAAAGGAAATGACAAGACTATAGTATAATAGATGAGTGTAATGCTAAACATAACAAAATTAGTTAGAAAAAAAACCTACTAGAAATTGTAATATTTGCTTTTGAGCGATTTCAGAACAGCATATAACACTATTTTATTTTAGTTAGAGAACGCTACCCATTACAATCACAGCCTTCAAAATTCTTCTCAGTACTGGTCTATTGCTCTTAAGTGAAATACTGGTAAATATTCTAAGTTGCAAACTTACAGCTAGCCCAGAACCTTCTTATTTCCTTTATTTCAGCCTTGTTGTTGTCAACAGCCTCACTATGAAAGGTCTTCAAGTTACCAACCAAACAGCAGGCTTATTATGCACAGAGTTAACTTTTAATACAATGAAACGCTTCAAAAATGAATATACTTTCTCCACCACTTAGCTGAACTTTCCCCTCCCTCCTTCTGCTTGGCAATGGGTGAGTTCCTCTCCTTATTTCAACACCTTTAGCCTCTGCTCCCACAAAAAATGCATACAAAAGCTTTTTAAATACAGAGTTCCTCTAGCACCAAGGACCCCACTGGTGGGTATGGGTGGGGAGAGGATAAAAGGGGAAGAGCGGGAAGCATGTGTGCTAGGAGCACATTTCTCCCTCCACAAAACCATTTGGGTCCAAGCCAGATTAGACAAAACACCTAACAGACCACTGCAATGTGCTTGCTAACTGGGAAAAAAAGATACAGGTGTTGATCAATGGGTGACCATCTTAAAAAACACCCATTCAAAGCTTTCAGGTACATGAAATAACATCAGCATGCTGGCCTACTGCCAGCACCAAGACCCAACAAAACATGCCCAACAATAGGGCCAATTAAGCTGAAAAATAAGTGAATACCCTGGAATACTACATGCAGATGCCATTTTAAATCCTTCTTCCATATAAATCACAAAATGCAAAGGTAAGTTGCACCACAGAAGGGGCACAATCCTCAAAATTCATCTCCAGTTAGCAGGGATATCACAGTAAAAATAAACAGAGAAGTGGCAGGTACAGTGACAAAGGTGCTAATAAATATTGTTCAAAGCCTACTCAACTCCATTTTACTGGAAGAGTAAATAAGCTGGATGTGGAATCTTTTGTGGACAAGGAAAAACAGGACAAGATGTCCCAAAAAGCAGATGAAAGCTACTAAAAAATATATTCATATTTCCAAGCCACCTGAATTTGAGAAAAATATTTAATTCCAGTATTACTGCTCTATACTACAGATGTAGACAAAATGTTTTTCATCACTGACAAGTGGATGAATTTAATCATTCCTACTTCCAAAAGACAAGAGATCGCTACGTAGTAGGGAAAAACACAAAACAAGGCAAAAAAACCTCACTCCATCCAGTATTGTCATTAAAGTTGAATGTATAGATGGGCTTTCCTTTTGGTCAGCATTTGACAGTCTTTTTTGCATTGTTCCAGCTTTGTGAGATTTCAGTGAAAAGACGACAACAGAATTTGTTATTCCTGTGAAAAAAACCATACTCCTATAATATGTTTTAAAAATAAAAGAGGAAAAAAAAAAACTTTTCTAGAACAGTATTTTATTCCCAAACACTTTGCACCTGAACCACTTGCTTTACACACCTTCTAGCTTTTGGAATGTTGATTTGTGTTGCTTTATGGACTACCAAATGCAGGATAAGTGATAACACAAACACCACCAAGGCCATCTCCTGGGCCAAGAACCATCATTTCTGTCTACACCTGAGACAAGCCCTGCTTTTGACATCACTGAAAAGGCCTTTTCAGTTCACTTCCCCTCTCTCTTTTCACAGTGGGATGAGGCACAGAGAAGAAGCAAGTAGTTCTGAATCTTAGTTTGCTATGAAAAAAAAAAAAAAAAAAAATCAGAACAATACCAACCAATGAGAACAAAAATACTGTTCACCTGTGAGCAAGACTTACTGCTTGGATACATTTCAACACAGAAATTCACGGATTATTTTTCTGGAGCAAATTAAATACTCCCTTATTTGCTTTCAAAGAATTGTTTCATCCTAGACTGGAACACATTTTACATCTAGCACCTGATCTCTTCACGAGGACTCCCTCACAACTTCCTTCCTTAAGAGGAGGAAGATCACCCCCACCAGAAGTTGTTTCCCAACACCAAGTCTCTTTCCCACATTGAACTCCCCATCTTAGAAACCAGTGGCTAAAATAGAAGATCTGTAGCTTCTGCTTTTAATCTGATTTTGTCTACAAGCAAAATTTGTTTTCCTCTGCTGAGGGCAATGGTATTTAAAACCAAGTAGTATGAAAACAAAATTTCCTCAAGACAGGCAATTAAACAAGAGCAATGAGCTCCAATAACAACTTAAGTATGAGAAGACTAAGCCAGGAGGAGTTTGACCAAACTAAGATGTCTAGAAACTGCAATTCTTCCCCTTTCTACACATGAATATTTATTTACATGAGTTTTAGTTTCTATTCTCCTTCTTCAACCATCAAGCCAAGTGACCTGCAAAAGACAGCCAAATAAATTACCAAATTAATTCTTTCAAGTGCTAAATAGGTCTGCTAGCATTTCCAAATATTTGAAATAAATAATCCAGAAACCCTAAAGAGCAGGCATTCATCTTTACCAAAAGAGTCCCTCTGCCCACTTTTCCCAAGGAATACCTTCCCACTGGGAAACACATGAGTTTTCACATGATCCCAGATGTTCACCCAGAGATACTGGCTGCCAATCCTTGTATGCTGTTTTCTAATGCAGTGTTTACCAATGCAACCGGTGAATCCCTAACACCAAAATGTCCAAAAGCAAAGCCATGACCCTGTCTGAACACTTTCCCCCAGCTCTCCCCTCCTTTGCTGCAGGCAGGCCAGCACACCTCAGAGTTACTGCTCTTATTTTGGCCTGTTGGCAGGAAGAAAGAGCAAACCACAAATGCTGTTACCATTAACCTTTTTGTCTTTAGCTCAAGACTGTTTAGACAGACTGTCAAACTTCTGCTTTCTATCTTTTTTGCACATTTATGCATATTCTGTCACACCTCCTCTTGTTCAGGCTTCATTCCCTACCTACATACCTTTCTGCTTGTTTGACATTGCCTGCCCTCCTGAGCAGCAATGATTTATACTTCAAAATTTGCACTTCTTGTCCTAAAAGGGTATTTATCCTTGTTAATCCATAGGATAGCTATCCTATTAACCCTGCCTGCTGCTCATGACCCAACCCATCACTCAGCAGGTGGGAGATGAGCCCTGCCCTGCCTGCCCCCAGGCATGGGATGGTGGGCACCAAAGCCCCTCCCTGGAAAAGGGGATTGTGCCCCCAAAAGCCCCTCCCTGGAAAAGGGGATTGTGCCCCCAAAAGCCCCTCCCTGGAAAAGGGGATTGTGCCCCCAAACCAGGCACCCAGCTGGGAACGCCACACTCTCCCAGGCTCACTTCTGGATCCCCTCCACTCCCTGTACATTCATTTATAGGAAAAAGAAACAGCCATAAGCCTTGAGGGGTTTGAGATACAAGCAAGCTCTGAAGAGCTACTCTAACATGATAATTCACAAAAATCTTCTCGTCTTCATGTGTTCTCTGATAGCTCTGCAAGGAGGTGTCAAGCACAGCCCTAGAGCAGGACAGCTGACTGGGGGAAATGCAACTCCCTGGCTTTGCCTTGGACAAGTTTATACACGTGCTCTGCACAAGGCAAAACAGGGTTTATCTTTTATTATAGTCATGTCCCTCACTGTCACTAGTAAAATTAACAATGCTCTCAACGCTATAATAATAAAGCTGGCATATATAAACTTTTTTGCCAATGTTTGAAGCCTGAAAAACAGAGTTAGCTCTGAAGAGACAAAATAAGCTTTAAGCAAGCAAGACTTCAATTCTTTTAAGCAAATCCCACAGTAAGCAAAACTACAGGCAAATACGAGCACCATAAAGTTAATTCACGTCTGAGTTTTTCAACCTTTACTGAATCACTTAAAAATTTTTTCTTGATGTTTTTTACAGAACAAATTTACCCCAAACACAACTATTAAACAGTGCAGGTGATACAGCGAGCGATTAGATTACCCTTTTAAGTTTACAGTACAAAAAAATTTTTACTTCTACTTATCAACATTGTTTTTACGACTATAATAAATTTTGGTTAGCACATCTTTCACTTTAGAAAAGGAAACAAGCACAGGGAGCAGAGAAAAAAAGCATGTTTTCACCTGCAATTTTCTGCCAAAAGACTAAAAGTAAAAAAAAGCCAAAAACCTCAATCCAGCATGGCATGGCATTTGACTGCGTGTTGTATTCTGTGCATGCATGGCCTACAAAACCCTGAAAGCCATTGATAAATAGCTCTTATTCATTAGATAACCCAGAGCACAGGCTGGTCTTGCAGATTTCAGGTCAGATTTCACCCCTGCCCAAAACACACAGTCACTACTCCTCAGCTCTCCCACGGCACTCACAGAACACAAACACATCACATACCCATTTCACCCATGACTAACTCGCTGTCTTGCTTTGCAGTCCATGTCAACTCCATCTCAGGAGACCACTGACACAACAACAAGTCAAACTTCTCGACCACAAGTTTGGGAAGACAGCCGCTTCAGACAGCAAAAACCCCCAAAAGCTGCCTGAACACTGCTCTCCATGAGAAGTTTTGCCTTCCAAGATGTTAGCTACCGATGCCCATAGAGTAGAATTACTCAGAAGCCATTAAATCTGATCCCAACCTCAAGATATCCTCAGCTCAGAGAGCTTTTGTCATCTGGCATTTTAATGTGTCGCTCTCTCACGCGTTCAGTCAGCCCTAGAAGCAGTAAATCGCATTTGTGTATTAAAGAAAATGTTTCCTACTCGCTCGGGAACACACCACCCCCTTTCCACAAGTGACTGCTTCCTCCCCATAGTTCTTCGCAGACTGGATTCGCACTCTTTGTTAAATAAAGCTTTACGGTATCTCTGAACATTTATAGTGCCATGACTCAGTTAAATTCTAATCAGCCTGTGAGCTGTCTGACACTGCAGCAGGTCCCCTCAAAATAAAACAAGGAATAATATAGTCTCCAGATTCCAGAGAGATGAGGCAAAAGAGGACAACTTCCACTTCAGCCGTCTTAACAAAAACACAATCCCAAAGCCAGAAATCCCACTGTTTTTTTTTCCAACACCTTCAACACGTGTCAAGCATTTTAGCTGAATCCTTCTTGAAATTGAAAGGAAATCACCAGGATACACCAGACAGAAGCAGAAAGGTGCAGCACAGGCACAAGGCTGGCTGCTCGCTACAACGCTACGTTCCCTTATGTTTCAATACCTTCCAACTTAATCACCCACTGACACTTGCAAAGAAGAGCCTCTGAAACGTGTTCCGTAGGGAGAAACGGAGGGTGGAAGCGGCAGGGGGGGGGAAGAAATTTTAAAATTCACCTTTAGAGGGCTTCGGGGACACACACATACCAAAAAAAAAAAAAAAAAAAAAAAAAAAAAAAAGCACTACGTCTGGAAAAGTAACCTTTAGTCTAGAAGGGAAACAGCGACGTCTCTAAGGAGCCCGGAGCGATGAGAAGGCATCTTTGGGGGGCGCAGGGAGCCGAGGCTGAGCCGCGGCCGAGCGGCAGCAGCCCCGGGCTGGCTGCGGGCCCGCAGGTGGCGGCGGGCGGGCAGCGCCAGGGCCGGGCGGGCGGCGGGGGCGGCGTGGCCTTGCCCGCAGCCCCGGCAGCGAGGCCGAGCCCCGCGCCGCCGCAGCCGCAGCGCTCCGAGCGAGCGGCCCCGCTGCGGGAGGGGCAGCGCGGAGTCCCTGCGAAAGGAGCGCGGGGGGGCCGAGCGTGCGGCCGGCGCTCGGTGAAACACTCGCGGGTCCCGGGAGGACGGACTAGTAACTTTTGCGTTCCGCCGGCTCCCACAAACCCTCCGCGGCCGGGCAAACTTTCCGCCCGCACCGGGGGTGCCGCGGGGCGGCCGCCGCCGCCGCGCAGGGCTCACCCCGGCATTGTTCCCCGGTGCCGCCGCCCGGCACGGCGCGGCCCCGGCCCGCCCCGCTCGGCCATTTCCCCGGCGGAACAGCGCCGCACTCACCCCGCAGCCGCCGCGGCTCCTCCCGGGCGGGCTGCCCGAGCCCCCCGCAGCCGCTTCGCCCCGCTGCCGCGGCCGGTCCCGGCGCTGAGCTCCGGGGGAGCGGCGGCTGCCGGAGCCGAGGCGGGCGGAGGGTCCCCGGGGCTGGAGGACAGGACGGGGCTGGCCAGGGCAGGACGCGCCGCCTCCCGCCACCCCCGAGCCCGCGCGTCCCCCCGCCCCGCGCATCCCCGCGCACATACAGGGCGAGCCGAGCTCCGCTGCGCTGCTCTCCGCGGCTCGGGGCTCTGCTGCAATGCCTGCGAGGCTGACTTTCAAAGCCTAACCCGCAGCCGCGATCCTCCCTCTCCGCCTTCCACCTCGCCCGCCGCGGCGCAGCCCGGCTCCTCCCCGCGCCGCGCCATTCATCTCTCCAGCCAAGTTTCTTAACCCTTTGGAACCCTCCCGGCAGGAGGCAGGGCGGGATGCGGGCATTCGGGGATGCGCCCCCCGCCCCGCCCGGCGCAGGGCAGGGCACGTACGCGGATCCCATCCCCTTCTGCCCGCTCCGATTAATCTGACTGAACTCGCGGAGCCCCCGGGAAACAAACTTAGGAGCCACAGCACTGGGGGACCCGTATCTAATGAAAACGGCAGTGGCTTAAAAATAACACTCTTTTTTTTGGTCTTTTTTTTTTTTTTTTCCTTTTTCTTTTCCCCCTTCGGCTGCTTTGGAATAATAAGGGCGGGAGGAGGGCGCTTTTAGCGTTACTAGTATTTGTCGGTTTAGAGCTTGTATTTTCAGCGTTTCCTCCGAAAAAGCACGTGCTATAAACATTTATTATTATTATTATTATTATTATTATTATTATTACTCTTATTATTTTATTTATGGAAAAGCCGGGATGCTCCCGGCAGCGCACCTGCGGCCGCTCTCTGCTGGCGCTGCCCCCTCCCGCCCCGGTCGCATTCCTACCGGCTCCCGGTACCTCTCGTTATTCCCAGCTTCCCGGTCACCGGGAGCGGAGAGCATCCCTGCCGGCTCCCGGTACCTCTCCTTACCCCGAGCCCCAGCTTTCCCGGTCACCGGGAGCGTGGAGCATCCCTGCCGGCTCCCGGTACCTCTCCTTGTCCCAGCCCCAGCTCCTCCCGTCTCCGGGAGTGGGGAGCATCCCTGCCGGCTCTGCCAGGGCGCCCGGCGCTCCCTGTGCCGCGGGGGAAGGAGGGCAGGCAGGGGGAAGATCGGGGCATCGGGGGCAGACCGGCTCATCGAAGCCAAGCTGTCTGCCCACGTGGCAAATAAATATAGTTTGCGGGGGGGAAATAAAAACCAAAACCAACCCGGAGTTGGGCAGTACTTCCCAAGAAGAGTCAGCCCTCCATTTTGGTAGGCGACGTCCCCCAAACCTCTGCTGTCAGAAATTGCACTAAATGTCAAGTTGTTCTTTAGACTTTGCTGCCACCAAAGAAGAGAGTACACAGAGATACAGGCTGAACTTGGCTGCATAAACGAAGCTACAAAGTGCAAGCGACCTTCATCACACCTCCAGTGTGCCCGTGTTTAACAAACGTCTCGACGTGTCGCACGTTGTCTGCCAAACACTTCACAGAATACTTCAAAATACTTTACTTCTGCGAGTCAAAGACTGACGAAAGAGAAACAAATTTGTTTGCAAGTCACATATAAACTGCATGGTAATTACTGCATTAACACATGCCAACGTTTTAGTTTTACAACTCAGGTAAAATAAATTATCTATTCAAGCATCTTTTTAGTAAGAGACGCTGGTAAAAGAGCACAGGAAATTCCACCTTAAAGAAAGCTAAAAGGAGTCACATTTATGAAAACCTAAATATTTTAACCGAGAGATACCATGAATGAGAGTAGATGTAGGAATGTTAAGCAAAACCTCTTTCACTTTGGAATGTACGGGTTGTGTACAGGCTTAGAGTGGAGCTAGTAATGTATTACTTGACCTATTTTTTAAAGCCAATGAAAGATTTAGGTTAACTTCATCATGTGTTTTTAACCACTTTCTTCCAGACATGCAGCAGCATATTCTAAAGCCATTGTATTTCACAGTGTTTATACAAGTCTATTTTTTTTGAGTGCATATAGCCTGATCTTACTTCCATTAAAAGAATGGGTTTGCTCTTCATTTCCATTATAGGCTCATTAGCAAATTTTGATCGTAAAGAAATTATTCTTAATTTTTTTATTTCACAAAGAATCTTCATCTCAAATTTTTTTCAATGCTGAGCAGCTGAGTTATCTAGGGAAAAGGAAATTTTCTCATTACTGCAGCAATTTATCTGCTATTTCAATCAAGAGTGTCTGTAGTAGGGACGTCTTTCATTCTTAACCTTAGGGAACGTATTGCGTAGATGAGAGACCTACAAAATGAGGAATCTTGGACAAGCAACAGAAAAAAACGTGTGTGTGGAGTATTTGTTAAAATGATTGTTGTCAGGTAACACACAGTTGCTTGAGGACACAAGTTTCAGGAAGATACAATCAACTGAGACTGTATTAAATAATAAAACATATAGATGTAGTAGGTTATTTCCACCACTTAATAGTTGTATCACAATGAGTTGTGCCACTAGCCCATGTTTACTTAAATATGAGAATTCAAACAACATGCCAAATAAATACCCTGTACGAGTAAAGGAAAAATTCCAACACACAGTGAAATCCATCTCTCAAGAACTGTGAAAGTACTGATGTGTATTTGTTGGTCCTCCCTGTGAAATCTTCGACCAAACGTAACCACACACCCACTCCCCAAACATAAAAGTTGAGCACCCATGGCTGTGCCTATCTACCATCTCTGGGCGGTGTCTGTACCTTCACTTTCTTACACACATCACAAAACAGGACACTTGTTCAGTTGTTGTTTTTTTTCAGAGGGAATTCATCACTATAAGATGCTGTTAAATGGAAGGCCAGTTGTGACAGGGAAGCATAAACTACCTTAACATCAGTCTTGGAAGGGAAAAACATATTTATAGAGCTTACATTAGAGCTCACTCCCAGAATTGCAAGCACTCAGTGGACAGCTATTGGTGTCACACTTCGGTAATATCAGTGAAACGCTTCATTTTTATATTTATAAAAATGTATAATAATGCACCCCCTCCTTTTCAAGACAGAGAGGTGTATTTTTGACCTAGGAAAACTTATATCAAAACCAAAATATAACTATGGTTCTGACATTCTTTAAAATTGATCTGTGTGACCATTTAAAAAATGGTTAAATAAATAGTTGATGTACCTACAACTTTTCTTTGATAATTTTGATGAGTAAAATACTGCATTTAAAAATTATGAGCAAAGCTGCCTCTTCATTAACAAGCTTTGTCTTTAACTTGCTGAAGCAAAACCCACTGGTCCATGCCATATGGTAAAAAGACACATATTATTATCAAAAAGTAAATGCAAATGCTATTTTGTTATTCCCAAACATTTTTAAGCTAATGTTAGCTTATTTTTAAATTGCATAAGGTGCTTTGAAGAGTTTGGGAAACTACAGTTGCTTTTATTTTGATTTTTCTTTAAGGTGATCACAGCCTCTCAAAAAGCTAACCACTCGGAAACTACCTTTTTCAATCACAATAATTAAGGCCTTGCTTTATGGCGTCCAATTGTGATATGAGAGGCTTAGGATGTAAAGCTAGCTTTACAGAAATGCATTTCCAGCCTAAATCTTCCTCTAAAATAGTTTGTCAGCCTTACATAGACAAATAATGAAATTCTGTCCTTGACTCAGCCTAGTTCAATTCACGTAATATGTCAGATTAGCCACCATTTCAAAGGTGCCTTCACAAAGGATTAAATCACCAAGTAGTTCCAGAATTTAGGAACACACACACACACACACACACACACCAAAATTAAACAGAAAATAAATAGAAAATAAATAGAAAAGAAAAGGAATTATTATTATTCCTATTTATTCAATAAAGGACCTCAAAGGAGGTTTACTTAAATTAATGACCATCATATAGCAATGCTCATAAATCTGTAGTAAGGTGCAGAAATCTGCTGTTCTTCAGGAGTAATGTCTGGGAGCAGCTGAAATCAGTGGGAACCCTACAGGTGTTGTCAGAGGAAGAACTGGTGCAGGGAAGTGTTCTTGCTGGGGGTACCATAGGGCATCTCCTGTTTTCCTCATGACAGCAGCAAGGCTGCAACTCTTGGTGGTGGAGTTGAATTATACAATAACATGTAAAAGGAAAAGTAATACATTCTGTAGCTGAAAGTTATAAAAACCACACGCCTCTGCTCTTTCATCTACCTACATTTAAAATTATAAAGGTATAATACATTATAAATGTATATGTATGCATACATATATCATTCCCTACTGGAGCTGAGGAGCTGTTTTCCACTTTTTTTAAATTTTTTTTTTTTAATTAGAGAGTCTACTGCTATTTTTACAAGTACTTCCAAGCAGGTCATCTGAGAGGAATGTACCCTTAGCAGCTCAAATTAATTTTTTTTCCTGCATTATTTAAAAGTAGACTTCAGATCGTGACTATTTGTTCTAAGAGTAATAAGCAAAGGACCAGATGCTAGACTCTTTTCAATTACAGAAACATTTAAAGACAGCTGTACCATATAAACTCTCATGGAGGAATCATATGCTTGCAGCATCTGGTGAGTTTTGGCCATGCCTCCAGCACTCTGGATCTGTGCTGAGGCAGGAACTGGGTTGAGGCTTACTTTGCCATGTGTGTTTTTGGGGTAGGCATGTGCAGTTTTTTGACCCTAAACTAGGACTAACACTTCAGTTCTTACATTCAGTGGCAGGAAATAAACACTTCTTGTAACATCTTTCATAGAAGAGTCAAAGGGGCTGGTGCAAAATTGATATGACTACCTTAACTTATTTATTTTGCCAGAATAAAATACCAGGGTTTTTATCCAGAAGAGAGCATCCTGTACTTTTGAATTTCCTGCAATTTCATCCCACTTGCACAAACATGAAGAGTATATTTCTGAGAACATTGTTCTGATGAGTCACGTTCCTGGTGGTGTGAAAGCACATCCAGAAAATAACCACGCTGTTCACACAGTGGCATGAGCAGTACCAGCAGAGCAGGTATGACACTCCACAAGCACTGCTCCTACCTGTGCTCCATGGCCTTGCAAAGATAACGTTTGAACAGGTTAGAGACATATAGATGAGCTGTTCAGAACATCCATTTTCCTTTCCGAATCTGTATTTGTCTCTTTTCTCTGACAAAGGACTTCCCATGTCAGCAGCAACAGATTGAAAGAGGACTGAAGAATCATGCCCTCTTTCACACTCAGCTTTCAGAAGTTACTCTCAGTAACAATTTTGTTTCACAGCCCCATTTTTCTGGCTGGCTAACAGGAGCTCTGGGTAACCCTTTGTCGTGGTTCTCATGATGACACAAGGCATGTTGTTGAAACAGTATGTTCTAAAATGAAATGAACAGTACGTACAAATTATACACACACGATCTGGCAGCCAGAACCATGCTGCAAATGAATAAAGTTCTGGACAGGACCATTAAAAGCACCTAAAAAAGCAAAGCTTAAGTGTTCTGTGTTTGCCCTTCAAAATAACACAGGTGCTGGAACAAATATTTTAAAATATACAAATGCTTTAATTACGTATTGAAATTGCAGTAATATTCTTTAGTACAAATGATACTAAGTGCTCTGACTCAAGTACAGGAAACTGCTGTGTTAAGCTAAACTGTGCATCTCATCTATTTTTATTAAATCTATTTCCCTCCCCACACATTAGCTTATGTACAACTAAGAAATTGTGAAAAAAATCTGGCTTCTTTGTCTAGGTACCTGAAAGGAGACTGTTTTGAAAACAAGTTCCACTTCTGAGGATGAAATATTCTCAAAAAAATTTCTGACACCACAAATTTAGTCACAAGTGATTAATTAGTGTTTCTGTTTACATACAGATGCCTAATGAGAAAATCCATTCAAATTGTGCACGAAAAAACTTGAAGAACTCAAATCACTGGGCCATGTAAAGTTAGATAAGTTTCTGCTTGATTGTATTTTACATGCAGAGTTTATCAGAATTGTATTAGCTGTGCTTTTATAACTGATCCAACTATATATCTTTGCATATTTTTATTAGCATACAAATGCTCTGCTAAATGTTAGGTATATAACAACTCCAGCTTTGATGCTGTTGATCATCACGCCAGCAGTTTACATCTGACATAAAACTGTCAGAGGCATAGGAGCGACTGAAGTCACCATAACCAACAAAGCAACAGCTCTCTTCACATAAGTTACATCCCCTTGCAGAGCTGGGAAATTTCCTTTGCCACTTTTTGCATATATTTTAGAAAGCTGCCTAGCCAAGACTGCCCTTGCTTTAAAGGGAGAGGGAACGTGAGGATACTGCCATATATAAACAGCAGACACTATGCCCTGTTTCTGTAGATGTAATTCTAATTTTGGAATAATTGCATCTCTTTTTTCTTGTTTGATATATGATTTTTTAAAAAAAAGGTGGAAGCATTTTCTTTGGAGAAGAAAATTCATTCTGGGTTTTGATGACTTAGCAAAGAGAATATCTGGGTTACATTCTTAATTTGAACAACATCCATTTTACTGCATTACAGTGGCAAAACCAGCTACTTTAAAATAAAAGCCTGAGTAGAGAAAATAATTGCATTTTGTTTCATGTTTATTTGGTTTGGAAACAACATTTTGAGTTTAACCTGCTGAATTAACCTGCTATGCCCGCTTTATGCTTTGCTTTGTTATTTTGTTCAAGTAGAATACTATCATCTTATACAAAATGCAAATAGGTCCATGTTTTTTCTGAAAATCTCCTTTTAAAATTATTCCATCCCCTAAAATCCCTTCTTTAATGTAAACCACGCTGAAACTCATGGTACATCATACTATTGTTAATTTCCTTAATATAAGGACTCACATTGCTCCACACAGGCAGCTGCTAAAATATGTTATGTTCTACATCCCTAATAACTCCTAAATATTTCAATGGCCTGGCCAATTGTCTACCAGTGGAATCATACAAAAAGAGTTGCTTGAAAAAATGTGTTTGGAAAAAAAAAGAAATAATTTTCTGTGTGGCTTGCCTAGAGCAGATTTAAACTCTTGAAAAGGTGATCACTGCTCACAATTATTTAATTAATTGTTAAATAATTATTACTTAACAAATAATTATTAAGCAGTTAAATTGGCCAGGTTGAGACAACAAAAAATAATTAAATCCATAAACATTTTTTCACCTCTCCTAAGCCAGTTTATGAGCCAGTTATTTGTAATTTTCCACTCATGCTGTCTGATTAATGTCGCTCATACAGATGCTTAAAGAAACCTAATCATAAATCAGGTAAATTCTTGAATTTTTGAAACAAATAGTTTCATCCGCTTTCCAGAGTTATTACTTCAATTGTAAATAGATATTGTTCATGTCCTTTTTATAAAGAAAAATAAGAGGTATAAACAATTTACTATGTTGAGTCTCGCTATTCTCTACTGAAATACTCTTTCCCAGTGTCAGAGGTGCACTGCAATTCCAGTAATGAGCTGTACTTGGATTTATGAGCAAAACACAGTGTAAATCATGACACAAAGACATGTAATTTTGTTTTCTATGACTCATCAGCTTTTTTCCAGTTTCCACCCTAATATCCAAAATCCCCACTTTTTTTTTTTCCAATTTTTTTTATTATTATTTTTGGGAGAAATTGTTTGACTCAGACACTCCAACCAGGATACTTTTCCTCTGATTGCACAGCTGTTCTCTTCTGAGTTCTCATTCTTTGTTTCCCCCATCTCTTCTTAGAGAATTGAAATATCACTGAACATTTTCATTGACATTTTCTGATCCTGCTGGAATGCTTCTGGTAGAAAGAAAATCTATAAACCAGAAAATAAAAAGCAACCTACTGAATTTTTCCTAAATTCTCGAAAATGGATTTTTGAAAATCATTATTTGCAGAACCTGTTATCTTTTTATTAGGTTTAATTGTCTTTTTATTATCCCTTCTGGGCTTAAATGAAAAAAAGAGTAGCAATAAGTATTATTCAATCCAGAAGAAAGCAAGGAGTGCCACACCATGCAATAATTCTGTTTGTTATAGGTTGATACACAACAAGAAGCATAAAATCGCTCCAAGAATTTCTGTGTTGTTTTACATCCCCAGAAAGCAGCATCACCAAAAGACATAAAGGATTTGCTTTTGACTTCAGTGAGTATGGAAACAGATTCTATATTTTAGATGAGGTTTCCACTACTTAAAAATTTCTGCAGGATAGCAAAGAGATGTAACCTTCTCCTAAAGATAGGCTCTCATACACCAGCTATTCTCATTTTGCTAGATCTTAATGTTCTCCTTGAATGCCTGAGGAGCTTTATCTTCCTGTTTGGCACAGTTCTAAATTGGCTTAAATCATATTTATCCAACATTTACCTGCATTATATTTTCAAGGGTAATTTGTATCCTTCTCCCAGAGCCTTTTTTTTTTTTTTTGTGCTCTGTAGGGTTCCACTGTGGCCCTGTTCTTACTCAGCAATCTGAAGCTGCCTGTGAGTAGTGTTGGTCATTGTCATCATCCTGGATTTCATTTCCATGCCACCAAGACACAGATATTGTCAACCAAACCAGCAATTTCAAACGATGCTATTACCCTATTGACAAGCTGGTAAGCATAAAAGCCTCTACAAGCCTCAACTTTCTTCAGTTAAAATCAAAGAAAAACCCTGAGCTGTTCATGGCTGGCTCTTACCATCAACCCACACCCACCTGAACTTCTAACTCACCTTTAAAATCCAACATAGGTTCATTGGCTCAAAACCCTGTATGTTTTATGATTGCAAGCTCTTCTTTCAGTGTTGCAGTCAAAAGATAAGGCTTCTTATTATTAATTGAGCTAAATGTGCTTTGCTTATTGCTCACTCATGCTTTTATGTTCCCTAGGTAGATTATTTTAATGTCCAGCTTGTTGATCCACTGAGGAGGCTGATTACCAAATTTCATCTTGTGTAGCAAGTGCTGTTTCCAGAGTAAGTATTATACAGACTAATGCATGTTTCATACCTGCTGCTCTCTCATGGTGTCTACTAGCACACCACAAAATCTATTTAAGCTATTACTGCTCCTGTGCCACTGAGTGTTTTCATTAACTTTGAGTTATTATAAGACATATTTGTCAGGGGGCTGATTCTACCAGGTTAAGGTGAGGGAAGCTTCCCCACTGACTTCAGACCAAAAAAAAAAGAGATGTAAACACCCATATATTGTCTACTCATGATCTTAAAGTTATTGCATGGGCACTGGGTGGTGGATTTCTGCTTGTATCCTATATATGTTTAAAAAAGTGTTGGTGTGTCCCAACTGGCAGATTGAGAAGCACTTTTAAGCTCCTGAATCCTGGTGCTTGTGCACTGTGGCTATACCTTATATATTGAAATAAAACTATGTGTAGGCACCGTTTCTTTGCAAAGTCTGATTTTTTTCTAAAGACAGACTTTTCTGCCAGGCTGATCAGAGCACTAGGACTGACAGGGGCAGTCTGGGCTGCTCTGCCTGGTGATGGCATTGTTTGCTGAGGGGTTCTGGCTTCAGCTATGTCTGTGAACTGCCATGAAATGCTTAGGAAGTGTTTAATGTCTAAGATTTTCACTTTTATTTTGGTCTTTCCTTTGAAAAAGAATATGGTAAGGATTTTGTTCCCAGGACCTGACTTTTAAATGACCAGAAATTAAAGCTACCAGAAGAGTGTCATTAGAACCTTTCCTGAGAACACAGAACTTCATGAGTGGTGGGGAGTGAGAGGATTTATAACTCTCCAGCACTGACCGCAAAGGTAATTTCACAACAGACTGTAGAACTTACTTGGTTATAGGAAGTCCTTACAAGAGCTAGAATTTCTGCACAAAGGAGTGTCACCATTTAAAAGGTGGCAGTTGTAGAACCCCTAAAGTTGCAGCTCAGAATAAGGGCCTACAGGGATTGCACTGAAGATTAAATATTTTGGCTCTGGTGTCTGCTGTAATGAGAATACGTGTAGAGATAAACTGGCAGAGCTGAAAAGTATTTAATTTAGATGGCAGCCCTAAAAAATTAATGTGAAAATGAGTATTGCTTAGGGGTAATAGATTGAGGGTACAAGACTCATTTTTTGTTAACCTTTTACATGACAGTGCAATATTGTAATTAAACTGGCAGCATTATTTGTTTGGGGAATTTATCTTCCATTCTTAATTGTTTTGTAATTCCTAGGTTATGATTTTTTTTCTGACAACTTCTGACTGACAGAAATCGAAGATTTTTCATATCAATACAATGGAATAAGTGAGCTTCATTGTACTGAGCAAAAGATTAAGCAGCAACTTGTTGTAATTGTTGTAAATTATTAAATTAAACTATTCTTGAATATTAATATTTGTTCTGGTCTATCGCGAATATGAACATGGAAAATCAATTGATTTCTTTCTAGTAACTGGATCCTTAAGAACTTACCCCAAACTTGGAGCCACTTTGATGTTCAAAGGCTGAGATCAGAGATGAGAAGAAAAAGAATGGAGACCTCTTCACAATATTTTTACCTTTGAAGTCTCAGGTTAAAAGTACTATTTCTGTGTGCTTAAACAAGCAAGAGAATGAAGGATAAGATCATGAATTATGATAACAGACAAGTGACAAATGTTTTGCATGAAGTACTTTTCCTTGTCAGGGGAGAGAATGTTCTTCTAAGAGATTTCCAAAGAGATTGGCAATTTGTAGAGTCAATTATTGGGAAGGAAGAGATATATACTGTATTTGGGTCTAACTGTTTAAGTGGGAATAAAAGATTCATTTGGAACTTTTCCCCTTATTTTCCCTCTACATTTTATACAAGTGGTAGCAAACATGCACATTATCCAACAACAACAAATCCCCTAGATTCAAGCCTGGAACAGTACATCCCATGCTTGCCCCCATGAAAGTTTTTCATGAAAGCTCCTCTGTCATTCAAGATCATACTATTCCCTCCTCTATTTATTTCTAAGTGTCACTCAGCTCCATTCTACCAGCTTGGAAAAACGTCAAGAACTTTTATCTTCAGAGTCAGTTGCCAGTTCTGTTTAGTGAACAAGCCAGCAGGGACCTCTGGTGCCATCAATGCAGCTCTGTCAATGCCCCCCTCTCTTTGGGGATGGAGTATATCATTATCCCGATGGCTGGACAGAAAAAAGCTGCATTTTTAGAATAGTTCTCAGGGAGCAGTTACTGGAAATCTCCTCCCTTGAGACAGACTATTGGCAACAAGTTTTGCTGCTGTGACATGAGGTATTGCATCAAGGCCCAATCCTGCCACTAATAAAGTTAGTGGGAAACGTGCCATTCTTTTCAAGTGAAGTCAACAGGATTAGTGTAGCAAATCGGGGCTAAAAAACGTACCTTGCATCTACAAATGCAAATGGAAAGTCATGTCCCAAGTGAGAATGTAATTTTAAGTCTGGTTTCAGAATCTGGCAATGTGTCAAATCAGAATAAGTCCCTTCCCCAAATTTGAAATTAATATAATAGAAAAGGGAAGCTTTATTTTCATGTTGCAACACTTCCATTTTTGGTTTCAGGGGTGTTTATTTAAGTTTGCATCTAAAAAAATAAGCCAGGAACAGACTGTTTCACTTTTGGATTTCTTTTTCCTCTTTAAAAGAACAATTCATTTCCTCTAATACAAGGCATACGCATTGTACAGATTTTAATTCTTTACAAAACTATTTTCTGATAGAAAATGCTTCACTTTATGCTTTTCCTTAACCAGCTCTAGCAGACTCTTGTAATTACCAACAGATACATTACACATCTGTGCTAGGAAACATTACTTAACCTGCTCAGCCTAAATAGAGAATTTCTGTTGATGTCAGCTGTCAGACCCACAGGCTCTTGACTGCTCTAACAGGTAACAGTCCCACTCTCTTGGCAAGAGCCCTTTTCCTATACAGAAATAACATGGTGCTGGGTTATTTTAATTTATATGTGTGTGTGTGTGTGTGTGTGAGAGAGAGAGAGAGAGAGAGAGAGAGAGTTTGTTCATTCTTTTCATGAGATATTATCATACTTGGCAATACTGGCTTTAATTCTACTTAAAATGACAGAACTGGATTGTCATCATTTTTAATGGGTAAAATCTATGCAGTTTGTCAGAGGTGCTGTAAAACCTAATCAGAAATTAGACTGTAAAATTAATAGGCCTATATTCTCTATAATGCTGTTTTATAAAACTGGAACTGTAGATTGTGAGTTTCACACACAGTGCAATTGAGCAGTGGTGGAATCCTCAATTTAAACAAATAACATGTTCAGTAGCTGGTACCCCATGCTAAAGAGCTGCTGGTTGTGTTTTACTTTGAGTAGTAGGGTACCAAATCCTTTCATTCCATGAAATTCCATTCATGCCTGGGCTTCCATCTCAGTATATTTCTATACCACAGCCATAGGACATGGGATAACTTCCCCCCAGTTCATTTCTATGCAGCAGAGGTTAAGAGTGGCTGTGAGATGCTGATTTTGGACTGCACAGCCCTTGTGTACAGGTGATGGAAGGGAAGTGGTAACTCGATTGGTTGGAGGGGAATGATGGGGATGTATGGGCAAGAGAGGGAGGCTGGGAGAGGAGGTGAGAAGCACCACTGTGGAAAAGGGGAGCAGAGCCAGCAGGTCCCCAGCAGGAATGTGGGAGATAATACCAGCATCTCCCCTCCCCA
>VRYO01001681.1:14162550-14222470 GCA_009812075.1 Sialia sialis | reverse complement strand
TGACATATGTGACATTATGTAAGGAGCGGCTGCTGCCGGCCCTGAGCCACGGCAGGGCGGCAGAAAGAGACACAAACCCTCCTTCCTTCCCCTGCTTCCCATGGGATTTGCGCCGCTTTAACACCGAGAGCCTCCCGTGCAGTGGTCGTTCAGTGTTACTATAAAAGCTCAGGATGCATCTGCAGAAACATCCCTTACGCCGGAGCTCTCTGTGGAGACGCACTTAGAAACATTGGTGTGAGGGGAAGATTAAATAGATAAGAGCATAAAACCAGATTATGGAATAAACACAGCCTTGTAGAGCAGTTCAGTGGGAAGGCAGGAGCTCACACTCCTGATTCTCCTCCCGAATTCTGTAACACCGGGCAGATTCCTTCACCACTTTTCCCTCTTTCTCCAAATGCTCTAGCACAGCAGAAATACCTTCACTGCTCTCTAGCCTAAGGAATCTGGACCTCAGTTTAGTCTTCAAACTTGGAACAAACAATTATCATATAAACAAACATACAAATGTTCTTCCTTTTGGTTTTGGATTGTGTACTCTTTTCTTGTAAATCCTGCTATTCATGCCATCCCAAGAAAGAAGTGTTTTCCAAAGGCAAAAGAGCAAAATCTTTTTAACCTACCTGATAGAGAATAAAACACAATAAAAATACACTTTTTAAAAAATCCAGTTTAAAAAAAATCAGTAATATTTCTTTATATTAATAAAGCCATTGCCTGAAGTAATCATGTCTTACACCATTAGTGAACAGCAATACAAAACAAGGTGAAAACCTTTAAAAAAGAACTTAAAGGAGTGAATCTGTAACAAGAAATAAACTTTCTGTCATAATTACACATTTAAGAGGCCTCTACTTTACCATTGGCAATTCAAAGTGAAAGTGCCTGGCTTAGTGTTGTTGTCTTTTAGCTACTATTATAGAAATTGCAGCTACACGATTTTCAAAGTGAGCAACTTTATGAAGCTAATTGTGTAACATCGTTTATGAATTTAAACCACACAATTAATGTGTTATTCACAGACAGGCATAATGGACTCTTTGTACTGAATGATGGTTTAAGAAAAAATGTAACTGATTTTGAAGCTACGCTGATTGATTTATGAGGTAAAATTAAAAGTGCTAAGTATGTATTACTTGTCTACTCACCCGCTAAGTGGATGGGGGTAGTATAAAAAATATCTGTACATAACTAGTTGCAATGCATGGATATCAAGGAATCAGAGCAAATATTTAAAGCAAAAGGATTACCCTAGAAGTAAATGGTGAAGATTTAAGAAAGGCAATTGGCTATCAAAGGAAACCAGAAAAGAATTAGATGTTCTTGCCTATAAAAATCTTCTCTAATATTAGGTAATGGAAGCTTTATTCTTAGAAATTTTAAAACAGCTGGATCGAACAATATAAAATTAAAAGACAGCTCTCCAGTAACATCTCTCATTAATATCCTGCTTTTTAAGTGATGGTGGGATTTTAAAATGAAATGGTACCAAATATGAGCAATGGAAACTACCTGCCTCAAATGAAGAAAAGACCTCTGTGGTACCAAGGGATCTGACTTCTTGGTACTTACCAAGAAGTACTGGAAGTACTTTCCATTTTTAATTCTTTTGGAAGAAAAAGAAAATCATTATACATGGTGAATATGTTATGAGTTCACAGGCAGTTCTATTGAAGAGCTTTAAACCAAGCAAAAAGTTCAATTACTTTAGATAAAAACTATGCCATGCTATCCTGCTCTAGCTTTTTATACTAACAGATTTTAACTGAACAGCAAATTGAAGGAGGCATTCATTTTATTTCATTCTCTGAGCTGATAGTTTAACAAAAGTACATAAAATCATAATAAAGCACAGGGCCAGTTTGGAAGACACATATCAAAGCAATGCACTAAACTTGCTGCTTCCACCATCCTCATCACTTCAACTAAGTGAAAGTCTCAATTCACTCTTAGCTAAATCCCATAACATGTTGCTATCTCTTATTTGAGCTAGCCTGCGTCAGGGTAAAAAAAAAATTCATCTACAGAAAAAACTACTCCAGTAAAGGACAGTTCTTGTCAAAGGGCAGAAAGAGATGGGTTTAGAAAGGAAGTTTGTATAATTTAATAAAAAAGTTAATCTAAATGTAATAAAAAAGTTCATCTAAGTGCTTCCATATTGATGGGTCTTGATTTAAGCTTTAAAATTAAGGAAGGTTTACATTTCTGTGAAACAGCCATGAACAACAGAATATAATATAACTTACTTTTAAACTAGAGCAAAATACTCCATTTTTCCTAGATTGGCAGCTGTCACGCATTTTTATATAGAAACAGGACAGATGGATTGCTTATTACTTATTACTTTCATTTTAGATACCTAATTCCATCAAAATGTTGCAAAGCAATAACATGGCATCAGCACAGAACTTTTTACCCCTGAATTTTTGATGGACAAAATTAAATAAAATTCACCCAGCTCTTGTGACTTTTATTTTCTGTTGAACACACACACACATCTATATAAAAATTCCTATGCTGCACCATTTTCTGTATAAACAATGTAAGATACCTATAAAAGCAGTTTTCTCTTCAGTCAGAGTCACATTATTGTCTAAACCATATGACTTGTAACTGGTTAAGCATCAACTTCAGTTCATTTTACAACTCAGCTTTGTACTCCCTATCCATTTATTCTCCTGCCAAAGCAACCTGACCCTTCTTCCACCCGAACATTAACACACATTATAAGTTTCAATTCTTCCTTTTTCTGGAAATTTATCTTCATACTTTGTGAACTTTGTAACTCATATTTTCATCAAGTTTCAGTCACAACACTCTTATGGGTCTGAGTGACCGCATTTTGAGTGTGTTTACACTCTTATGTCATGTGTGCTAGGATGACATTATGAACTCCCATAAAAAAAACAGACCAGCTTAGTGTATATCAATAATGCTTATAACATGTGGCATAGAAATGAAATGGAAGTTCTGACACTACTGCCTTTCCTAGTATAATTTATTGAACTTGTGGCCACCAATTTGAGATGTTTATACATGCTAACATTTCTGTTCATCACTCCACTGGCTCAGGCATGGCAATATTCTCCCTAAGAAAGGATGGCCATTAGGCAATACAATAACTAATTGTTATTGTAGGAGCTCGCATTTTGCAATCCAGCAAAATATTAATAGAAGACCAGTTTACAAATAAATAGCTGCAGTTGTCATACATTGAAAAAAAAACAACCAAAACCAAAAACCCACCCAAATGTGTCTGCTAGATTTGATATGTTATTGAGTAAGTTAGAGTACTCTCTACTACAGATGACCTGGTTGCTGTCTAGGATTACACTCTGGAGCATGGGCTATCCAGCCCAAAGGTTAGGGCCTGTGTCCAGAACTGGGAAATGAGCCGAACGTTCATGGCCAAAAAACAGGAACCACAAAGTCAAACCAAGGGTCAAGCAGCTAGAGATAGGAATAAGCATCTGCCCAGGAATCACGACCTGAAATCAGAAACCCATGAGAAGAGACTGCAACCACAGGGCACAGTGCAGAGATGGTTCTGAAAACATACACTGATATGTGTGAGAGGATGTGCTGGGGTTCCACCTTGGAGATCTGCTCCTGAGCCATGGCTGATGTGCTCTGGCTAATGGGTCCAAACTGCAGAGACCCTGATTTACTACTACTGAAGAAGGTCTTATCACAGATTAGCAAATTTTTCCTGAAAAACATGGCTAATAAACCAGCCTTCTACCCTTCAAAACTCTCTGGATGTCGGGAAAGATGGAAACACTATTCCCAGAATCACACTTATTTTGGTAGGTCCATAGAAGGCTTACAGCTCTGCTGCAGCCAACTCAGCAAGTTCCAGAGGAATTACATACACTTAACACTAAATTTTGTACTAAGATGCAACTTCCAAATCTATTAAAAGCAGGAATGAATTTAAACAAAAAAAAAAAAAAAATAGAGCATGGTTCCTTAGGGTTTTGGTAATTCTGTGACCTTCCAAAGGGTTTTTCGCAGTGTCACTGGAGAGAGGGGTGCCAAATGGTCAGACTGGACTTCTAACTATAATTATGTATGCGTGAAATAGCAGTGGAGGAAGGTTGTGTGCAACAGGGCCTGGTGTGGATCAGAAGATAAGTAAATGGTTTGGGTTGGAGGTCGTCTAGTCCAGGGACATCTTCAACTAGACCAGGTTGCTCAGAATTCCATCCAACCTGAGCTTGATCAGCTCCCAGGGATGGGACATCTACCACCTCTCTGGGAAATCTGTAACAGTGTTTCACCACCCTCATCATAGAGTGTCTCTCTTATTTCAATCTCCCTCTTACAGTTTAAAGCCATTAAATTTTTTTGCTAAAAAGTCTGTCCTCATCTTCCTTATAGATCACCTTTTAGTGCTAAAGTAAGGTCTCACAGAATCCTCTCTTCTACCAAGGCTCTAATTCTCTCAGTCCATCTTCATCTGCCTTCCTTAGGTATCTAAGGATGTCTTAGGCACATAAGAATTTAAATATTCAAATATTGTGCAGTGGGTCAGAGCACCCACATATTTCTTAGAAAAAAATCATGTTGAGGATTTTGCTATGACCTCACCCTATTTTTCTATGGGAAAGAAAAATATTGTCTGACTTCCTTTACAGCTTATTCTACGCCTTATTGACAAATCATTTATGACACTAATTTATTAGCATGGAAATATTACTACACTCAAGACAGCCTGCTTTGATTTAATACATCAGGGTTTTTCATAAGCCAAGGTCCTATCATCTCTGCTGGATCATTAAAAGTCCCTTGGCTTTTTTTTTTTTCTTTTTTTTTTTTTTTTGGTACAAAGTAAGAGTTTTGCCCTGTGGCCCTGGCTAAAATCCTGCGTATTGGAATGGATTTGCTGCTCGAAGGAAGATTCACTGAGTTGATGCTTAAGATATACAGGATGTGTTTATCAAAACAATCTTTACATTAGCTCCTTGCCATAAAAGTCAATGGCAAAGAAGGGGAAAAGGGGGAGCATAAATGCAGAAAAGTAAAATCCAACAATTAGAGACAAGCTGCTTAAACAGCAACACTGTTTTATCCTCCTTGTGTGAAACATTCAAGGGGAAGGAATGTAACTAGATCCATCTATCCCTTTTCCATACAGTTAGTGTTTCAGGGGTTGATATCTGCTTGGTTTTGTGAAAACAACACCACCACATTAAAGGAGCTGGGTCTAACATCCAGAGGCACCTGCTGAATTCCAGAGATATGTGAAGCATTGGAAGATTCAAGAGTCTTTTTGCCATCACCATTATATTACAAGGAATCTGGGTGGCCAATTCCATAATCTGTTGTTTCAGCTTTTTTCCTTTCTTCCATGGTTTCATTTCACTACATGCACAAGCAGTGATTGACTGCTGGTCCTAGTCAAAGTAAGCCAGCCCTGCAACACCAGTACTCCAGAATACAGGAGTCCATTCAGAAAGCACATTAAAAAAAGAAAACTTGAGAATGAAATGAAAACTGAAGCTCTGTCCCTCGCATAAATCGATTTGGTATTTTGAAAAAGAAATCAAAGACTCATTGACCTAAAGCTTGTGGCTCAGATGAAATCCACAGAAAATCAACTGGCTTATTTTTAATTCAAAAATGTTTCCTGGGAAAAGAAGAAAGTGCACCTTAACACCTAACTGAAGATAACCAATTATTTTATCTTGTCTTCACTTCTTCCGAAACCAATAAGCCCAAACAATTTCACTGTTACTTAAAAATGAGCTATTGAAATGGGAAGTGAATTTACAAAGTGGACACATTTTCAAGACCTTCTTGCATCCTCAGAGTTTTTAATATGTATTTCAGCAAATGCTATTGTAGCTGTAGCAATAAATTTAAACACCTGTTGTTTGTGCAGTGTGTACCTACCAGCCTGTCAGACAGAACAATTCATGCTATAATATAATTCCAAAGAGTCTGTTCGTATTTTGTCTGAAAAGTAAACAATTCATCTGCTCACAAGGAAACAAGTCTACTTGTCAGCAGAGAAAATAAATGGATAATATATTATGAATGCTATATATCCAGAATATTGTGATGCTATATACCCAGCATAAAAAAACCAGCACAGAGTTTTGAAATAAAAATAAATGTATCAAAACAGCCTATGTGTATAAGTTCAGTTAATGCAAACAAGCAAAAGCTAGCTAGTGAACATTTCAGCTGCATTATGGAAAATGGGCTACACATGCAGGCACACACCTTGCAGTCTGTGAGGAGCACATTTGCTCCTTTTTGGTCCTCACCCCAGCCAGCAGCACTGATAATGCACTGAAACACACTGATGTTTTCCCCTCCCTCTCCTCTCCAGCAGATATGGGAGACACCCGGCTGCGTCAAACGATCGCTGGGGAAGCAAAATCTTCAGCAGGAACTTTGTACCCGTATATATCAAAAAGTCAACACAGCTCATTGTCGCATTAGGGAGCTGCTGCTGTCCCAGGATTGCTGAGATACTTGGCAAGACAGACGGGCAGCCTCGCTGTCTCCCCGACGGCGTCTGCCCTGCTGCAGATCTGTCAGGCGATTCATTGACTTGAACTGAGCACATAAATTTCCAGTTATGACTAAAAAGTGAGAAGATTCTCCATGGCTGAGAGCTACGTATCTCTGCTGATAGGCAGGCAGGGAACACTTTGGGGAGCAAGAGCAGGAACAAAGGATCACTCCCAGAGTGCGAGAGCGACTTAGAGAAAGGAAGAGCAAGCTAAAAGTAACACTGGTGAGAAGTTAATTCAGTGTTAACTCTAGAAGATCATTCTACATTCATTCATTTTCCATTCAAAACATCATTAAATATTTAAATCACCCCCACCATAGGTGGCGGTTTATTGAGATTTGTCTTTGAGAGCTGAGAGTTCAGTAAACCAAAAGCTGCTACCACAATCTCAAGTCTGAATTTAAAACCAGCATCTTCACAATAAACCACTGATCTCTACCCTTAACTGTGTCAAACAGCCTTAGCTGTGTCAAACAACAGAGATCATGTAGAACCCTCCACTTAACATAGAACCAATACAAATCTGGATTTTCATATAAAATCTCATGTCAGACAGGAAGACAAAAAACAATAAGGTTCTTCCATAATAAAGACTCAAACCTTTCTCATATCATATATCTTATATGCCATCAATCATAATTCACACATTGTAAGCAAATTTGGTTATTTTACTCTTTTTTCTTTTCTTACAAAAACTTATTTTTACTCTATTTTCCATGCTGCATGACTGAAGCGCAAAAACCCGAGCTTCTTGCCAGGGAAAGGCTTAAAACCTGAATATGAGGAAACAAACATTCCTGTTGGACAGCTCTTCTGAAGAAGTTTGTCAAAGTCCTTATGTAGTAAATATATGTAGACCTACAAGAATAATTTCATTTTAGTCCACTCTTGCCTTCTAATTTTGTAACAATGTGTGCAATTCATTTAGCGTGTACTTGTTTCATTATTGCCAACATATAAAGTAGTGAACTACTCAGAATCCTCTACTAATTTTAACATTTATCTGGAGTAATTTGTATTTTATTTGAAATACGATTTTTTTTTTAAACTGGCTAAGTCCTAGTGTGCAAACAGCTTTAGTGAATATGACACCAAATGATCAATGTCAATTTGCTTTAGAGAGCACTCTTAAGAATCTCTACAAGCACCTTCTTGCTGATATAACACAACTTTCATTAGAAAGAAGCAATAGGTGGTGGAAAGTTTGCCTTAACTACCCCAGAAGAACAAAGCAGTAAAACTGTAGCTGCAGACAAGCCTCTAACTGTAGCAGCTGGTGTGGTCAAGACTGAATGAAGAAGACACACAGAAAAGAAAGTTCTGACGAGGAGAGCAAAACCAAGACAATAATGAGAAACAAATAAAAATACCTCTTGCAATAATCTGGTTTGGCTTTTTTCAGTATTCCTGCAAAGGAAATCCCCCTGCATTTTCTCTAGACACCTGTATTTGCATGGGAAGGAGGAAGGTAGATGGGAGGGCTTTTCTGATAGCCTTACCTGGAGGGGTTTGAAACAGGGACTGGGGAGTGTGTAAACTGAGAAGAAAACATTTCACAGGCACAGATACTTAGTGGAAAGGTACTAATTCCCAGATGAAAATATATTCTGCAAGTCATATTTGCATGCATACACTGTTTTCTGGCCACATTTTTTAGAAGGGGCAATAACAGTCTTCTCTTAAAAGAGTCTCAGCACCTTGAATAAATTCCAACTTTTACTTACCCTAGATCTCTTTCAATATTAGGATCTCAGTAGATCTGAAAGCAACTAGGATCTGGTTCTTGGTTCAGACAGGCAATAGGTGGGATGATTCTCAAACTACCTGCTGAGAAAGAAAATAGCTAGCTTTAAACAAAAGCAGGTACACCCAGGCAAACATTTAAAACAAAACAAAAAGAGGCAAAAAACCCCAAAAAACAAAACAAAAACATAAAACCAAAAAAAAAAAAAAAAAAAAAAAAAAGAGAAAAAGTAAAGAATCAGAAAACTGAAAACAAGAATTGACCTGCAAGTAATTTTCCTATTTATTCTTGTATTTCTAACTGAAGCCAGGTGACAAGGCGACACAGGCACACAAGACTATGATGAAAATGGGGCGAGGAGAAGGCAAGAGGGAGATGCAAACATTCACCTATTTGCTTCAGTGGAGCCCACAACCAGCATAGCTGCTACCTTGCAAACCCAGTGCCTTTGCTGTTTTGCTCGATTTGGACTACGTACCTGAACTTCAGCCTACTGCCCTGGCCCATGAAACCTCACTAACCACAAGGCTATGGGCACTCTCCTCCTTCCTTCCATTATGCCTTCCACTGGAAATATATCATTATTAATATGTGGTCAATGCCAACAGAAAAGAATGAAGGATCCCACTCCATACAAGAGTAATGGCCTGGCAGGGCTCATCCTTTCAGGTGAGGGAAGCCAAGGCTCTAACCTGTAGTTACCACCCAGAAGAACTCTCTCACCTGAAGGACTTTTATCAGTGCAGCAAGCAATGTACACATTTTACAGCTGCTAACTTTATCATCTTCTCCCCACCTTTTGTGTATTTTCAGTTGCCAGAAGTGCTGCGGCGGGTAGAGACAGTCAGAGTTTCTTAGGAAACAAGGATTCCAAGGCCAGGTATAATCAGCCTAGAAGAGAGAGGCCAGGGACTTGGGTGGAACTCCAGCAGTGGCAGCATCATAAAATGTTACTCACCATTGCTGCTGTGTCCGGGGTTTGCATCGGTGCAGACCAAAGGAACTGATTACGGATGTGCTGTGACACAGTCACTGCTTCCAACAATGTCTCAATGACTTCATCTGTTCTCTGCACCAGTTCCACGCACACACCAAAGAGTAGCAGAAAAGAAACTCCCAAATTTTCCTGATTTTCCACAATCCAGGACAGGAATGGAGCATTACAGGTGCAATTCCTTTTATGTCTCCTTCTCAGGAAGAGCTCAGCCTTTCTAACACATTATTTTGGATCTGTGGACCTTGGCTGACTTGTTTTTTTTCCCCACACTTCTTTTAAGCACTGAGTAGCTTGTGCTCTCTTCAAGTCCTCACAAACCATGGTTCGGACTGTTCACTGTAGGGTCTTTGTTATTTTCTTAAATATATTGCTTAGAAGGGGAAGATCAGACCTCAAGTAATAACAAAAGCACAGGTCTAACTTACCAGAGGAAGGCTCCTCTGGTGTTTGGTGGACTCACAAATGTTTGCAGGAAAGAAAAAATCATCTTTTCTAAACACACAAATCTTTTGGTCCAGAAGTCCTGATTTTGGCTGCTACAGTCCTTCTATGAAACGTGGTTTTAATTGCGGCTCTCAACAATTCAGTTTATTGCACCCAGACTTACAGCAGCTGTGATACAACGGGGGCAGACTCCTGATGTCTGAGAAAGTTTTCTGAGCACGCATGTTCCTTTCAGCGAGGTGAGGTGACAGCAGTCTGCAGCATGCTGTGGCCACTGAGCACTGATGACTTGGTTTGCCACCCATGGTTTATTATCCTTTCCATGATAAAGGATGTGGCAACAGACAGGAAACTTTTCTCTGTCTGTAACACAGCTACAGCGTTGCCTGAAGTATAAATTCCTCCAAGGGTGTTTGTACCAGCCTTTGCTCTCAGCTGTCAGTCTCCCTTCCCACTCAGGGTCTGTGCTTGGGTACAGCAGCCTTTGATGTGACCACAGCTAATCAAAAAAGCTGCACAGGTGGGTTTTTCAGCCCTTATGAATAAGAAAGTTGGTGTTGGCTTCGAAAAAGCCTCTGAAGGAGGTGAAAAAAGAGGATATCCAGACATATTAAGTTCTCTTCACCCCCATGGTGTGGAACACCGTTACTGTGACACAAAGGGAACACAGGGACTAGCTTTTTTTTTCTTTCTTGTTTCTTTTCTGAAAAGAGTTGTTTCATCTCTTTGGATATATAGAATTAGCTGTGCATTTTTCCTCATTTAAATACATCTCAGGAGGAAGGAGAAGGCACATGGGCATTACTTCCCACATGCATCATTCTCCTAGCCTGCTCCTCCAGAGGGGTTTGCTGAGGTCACTCCATTATGCAGCACGTTATTTTTAAACACTTCAGCGACTCCTTCCAAAAGGTTCCCTCTCTAATGAAACCTGACACACCAGAAAAGGGAATGGGAAGTTTTTGAGGGTTGCACTTTGCAATGTGAAGTTGCTTCTCCCGAGTGTGTCAGACAGCAGGGCCATGGGGCCAGCAAGGCTGCAGCCACTGACCCCTGCACCCTGGCTGGACCTTGCCCCGGTCAGCTCCATGGCAGGAGAGCTGGCAGACTTTGAACCCAGGCTTTGGGGCTGTGAGCAGGGCAGCAGCTGCACTTTGCAACACGAACTTTGTACTTCAACACATGGACATTTAATCTCCATAAAAGAGCCTTTGTTTCATTACTTATTAACATCTCCTCCTTGAGTAAAGTTCTTTGTTAATGAGGTTTTAAAGCATTGGAGGAGGGTTTTTTTCCCCACCTTCCTATGCCCAGAAAATAAAACTCACCCCCCAGCCTGATAGGATTACATTAAATCTTAAAAAGTACCAAGAAACCCACCACTAAAATAAATTTAAAACTTTATGCACCTTCTAAATACTCTGGATATTTGCTGTGTGCTCTCTTCTGAGTGATCAGTTCTAATAACCAGAGCTAAATACAGAAATCAGGCAATGTTCTGAGGCCTGTCTTTGCAGACATCACTTTTTGAGATGAAACCTACGGCAATTCAGCCCACAGCAACATCCAACCTTATTTAATAAATCAGTTAAAAAGATGAAATAGTAGAAAAGTGTCAGCTCATCCACACTAAAAAGCCATACTTTATGACAGTGTCATGAGTTTTATAGTTGCACAGCTTTTTGCTACCAGTTTTACTTTGGAGCAGTGTCAGTGCTTGGCTTCTGTGTATTTCATCATAAAATATGCTAACACTCACAGCCCAGCAAATTTGAAGAGAAGGCATTTGTGCCCTGTCCTTCACTAAAATAAATCTTTGATCAGGAACAGAAACCTACCTAAACATCAAATGAAAACCTCAAGAAAGAGGCCACCTAAGATGCTTAATCATTTCTGTACCAACAGAAAAACTCAAGATGCCTGTGTGCATTTACTGTAACAAAACCAAGTGACAGAAAAGTACTGGAAGATCCTGATAATGCTCCATTATATCTGTGTTGTCATAAAAATAGGAGCAGCAAAAGAAGATTAAGAAAGTACAGGTGTATGTAACAATTCTTCTTCTGCAACCAGAATAAAACAAGTACTTGAAAGTATAATATTTGTTACAGCCTCTTAGAAATAAATTATCCACAGACAGAGGGATCACAGTCACACTCTTCCTATTTTTCATCACTACCATCTTTTCAACATGAATTTCCTTCCATGCCTCTCTGGTGAGCTGTTTTATCTTCCTTTTTTATTTCTCTTCCATCCGATGGGGGAGACACCCTCACACACACCTGACCTAGTTTTCCTTCATCTTCATTAACAGTACGATACAAAAAAAGGAAATTTCCAACTAGTCTAGCAAGTCAGGTGGGTAAAGAATAAACAAAGTGAAGCAATATCAAAGCACTTCCTGCATGAGGCTGGGCTAGCTGGACTCAGAGCAATAGGATGAAGATGGGTCAGTTCCTGCTGCTCCCTAAGAGGAGCCCATGACTTTTCTCATTTGGATGTATTTGTCTAGCCCCACACTCCCCTTCAGGGCACTGCTCTGTCAGCATCATCATTCATCTGATCCTGGAGTTTGACTTACATTCTTTGCAGAGAGTGGACTGACAGAAAGTTACACAATCACTTTGCTTCTGTCACTACTTTTTGAGTAAGAGTACATTTTCCCTGCTATGACCTGCAGAGCAGCTGGCACAACCACTACCTTATTTCCCTTCTGTATATCCAGCAAGCTGTGGGTTTCTCCTCTTTGAGGAACCCCCCATGATAAAGCAGGCATTATGCATTCCTCATCACTGGAACTCAGCCCTCCAGTCACACGGGCCGACCATCATGATCATAAGATTTAGCTGCTGCTAAGAATAGGCACGAAGGTTTGGAAGAGCTCCTGCTTTATTCCCGGGTGCAGCTTCTGCATGGTGTTCGACAATAAAACCCTTAGGGCTGGATTCTGGACAGCACCTGCCTGCTCTTTCCATCAGCTCAGGGGGGTCAGACCTCTCTCCACGAGGACAGGCACAAAGGTCTGTGCCATTTGCTTAGTTAGGGACAGCTGCAGACGTTCACAGGAAACCATAATGCCTCTGGGAACAAAGCAGGAAAGCCTCTGGGAAGCTGCAATACCTTTAATTTAAATAAATAAATAAAAAATAAATAAGCTTGGAAAGAGAGCTGAGAAGAGCAACAAGAATGATTTTGTTCCAGAAAAAAAAAAAAAAAAAAGACTCCTTCCAGTGAGACACTGAACTAAATGTATTTTGCTTCAAAGACAAGATTATAATCTTTAAGGGACTAGACAAGAAGAAGATATTTCATAAGACGCTAAATTAGTGGGCAGACACAAAACAGAATCCAATATTTGCAAGTTCAATCTGAAGATAAAAAACACGTTTTAAGTATAATTAGCTACTGAGATGAATTGTCAAAAGATGCAGTAAATTCTCCATCACTAAGAAGCTATTTTAATTATTATCTGCTTAGCTTCCACTAGAGCCCAGAAATCTGAGACAACACAAGCCCAATAATCTCTAAGTTTATCTAACATCTAGCACAAGCCACCCCCTCTGTCTGAAAATTGTTCCTGTTGCTAATTCCAATGAGATTATTTTTCCCCAAGAAATTCAAGGTGGGAGAATTATGACAAGTGGATAATTAGGGCATACAACATCAGGTCACGTAGGCATTATTTATATAATAGTAGCATTCCTCAGTTCAGTGCTTCCAGGGGAAAAAAGAGAAAAAAAGGTATTCCCTAAAGTCTAATTCAGGTTAGAAAAGCAAAATGATAACAACAAAACCCCAATCAAACAAAAAAGGACTACCATGTTATATATAAACTTTAAAATATACAATACTGTGTAGTACTGTGATGTGCTTTTATCAGTTCCAGAATTCACCACAGAGAATCATAGAATGGCCTGGGTTGGAAGGCTCTTTAAAAATTGTCTGGTTCCACTCCTCTGCCAGGGTCAGGGACACCTTCCACTATCCCAGGTTGCTCAGAGCCCCATCCAGCCTGGCCTGAACGCTTCCAGGGATGGAGCATCCTGACCTTCTCAGGAAAATCCGTTCCAGTACCTTCAAAGTAAATTTTTTTTTCCTAATATCTGATGTATCCTAAACCTGCTCTCAGTTTGAGCCCATTCCCCCTTGTTCTGTCCCTACATGCTCTTGCATATGGGAATATTTACAGTATTTACATAGATTTCAGTCTAGCACTATCAAGCACTCTACCAATTCCCCCCTGAAACAATTTTTTAGCATTACTCTATACCCTAAACAAAAAACTGCAGCAGAACATTATTTCTCTTTTGGTCCTCTAGGAGTTTACTTGGGTAGCTCCTATTAACACTAATCAGAGTTAAGGGCAGAAATCCTCCATGGACAGCCATGTTGTCTGGGGATACGTCCATAATTAATATATTCTAAGAGTCTAATTTTGAAACAAAAGTAATCAGGCTTAAGATGAGTTATATTAAGGCAATAAACCTGCACTGCATATTTGCCTATATATATATATATATATATATATATACTGTATCCAAAGTCAGACCAATGTATAGTTCACAAGGCAACTTCTACAAAAAAAAGCTCTATATTAGCTCAATTTAGGAGCACAATACGTGAATATGCAAGAAGAGAAAAAACACAGTGGGGTTTGTCCTTTTTCTCTTTCTTACTCTTCTTTGCAGCACATCATTATTATAAGTGTTAATGCTTATCATTGTCCTGCTCCACATCAGAGTGCCCAGGCTCAGCAAAGCTAACATAATCCTAGCACTTCTGATGTTACAAATTAAAATTAACTGTGCAACACCTTGGGAATATTTGTAATATGAAAGATGTGGAACAGCGACTTTGTGAAAAGTACATGGAGAAGAGGAATCTAGATGCCTTGAACATGAATGGTTTTGCAAGTAAGAGATACTGCAATGGGACAAGGAATTCAAAATAAAACCATGCCAACAGAACTTGGTTTCAGTATTATTTAGGATTTCTGTCACAGAAAGTGACATTTTCAAGTCTGTGGCTGCTGATGCTCCAGCACAATTGATGCCCAAGTCATACATAATGTATTGTATACAACACAGTATATTAACTCAGCTTCAAAGTGTTAATATGTCATGAAACTTAATTCAGATATCACAGATTATGCAAAGGAGGTAGAGATGTGGAGACACACTCCCGTTTCTCAAAGGTGTCAGCCAGACAGCTTTGTGTCCCCCAGTCCAGGAGAACACAGCAGCAGCTTGCTCTAAGCTCTTTCACAAGGTGAAGGCTATGTGGGTCCTCAACCCAGTGTTTTTGACAAAGAAATCCCATACTGAGGGCAAAACTATTCATTAAAAAAAAAAAAAAAAAAGCAGCTGAAGAAAACAGCCCGGGTTTTGCAGTGTCACAGCTACCAGTATATTTTACACTGCAGATGTGAAAACTGTATAATATAAGCACAGAAGAACTTACCATTTTCATTATCTACAATAATTCCAAGTCCTAACTATCTCTGTAAGGGTGAAAATCCAACTGGACCCTCTGAGTGTCCATGAACAGATAGCAGCAATGGAGACAATCTGTTTTGCTGGTCAGATGCTGGGAAGAAAGATCACAAACTAAGTTGGGAATGGAGATTTATCCATGCATGGAGACTTACCTAGTGCCTCTGTCAGCTGGAATGGAGACCACGACAACCCAGAGAACTTAAAATGGAGGTAGAGACCTTCTTCCATTTCCACAGACACTGTTTGTGAGCGTCTCACTAACTGCTCTCTCCCTGAGGAATTCCATTCTGCTACTAAAGGAGACCATAAACAACACCTACCAAAATTACATTGGAAGCAACGGAGGGAAAGAACCTACAGGAAGTTTTTGCTCATGGTATGAAGCTTTCAAAATCCCCTTTGGAGGCACTTCAGCTGAGGGAAGAGGAATGTGATCTAAATCTAAAAGTGAAGTTTAGCTCCTGACACTGCCATATTAATTTTGCATGAACTTGGGCCCTGATGCTTTTAAAAACAAGTGGGAAGAGCTAGATCTAATTGTCTCTGTGTGTCACTTCATCTGTAAAAGGGAAAACAGACGACAATTTTCTGTCTATAGAGACAATATAGGTAGATAACATGAAGCATTGAAGAAATATTTAGACACTCTGGACACATATTAAGACTTTAATATAGACAGCCGACTAATACTTACCATCTTTCTGGGTGTTTAACTTCAGGTTACAGAATGCAATTAGAAAATATTCCTATGCAAAATATTTAATGATTTTATTCAGAAATTTTGTAGGACTCCCATTATTTGAAGCAAGAATACAAAATATAAACCAAAGTTGGCTAAATAAGTGCATTTTAATTTGTTAAGAAAAAAATCCACCTATTTTTAATTAAAAGACAACTCTGTCTCAGAAGCCACACACACACACACAAGAACCCAAACCAAAAAAACCTGTCCTAACTCTTGAAACTTTGAGAAATCTACTTTCAGTAAATGAAGTGTTTAAGCCTCCATGATTATCTAGGTTATGGCTTTTTTGTATTGTCTGTACTAAGCCAAGAGGAAAAGGGGATGCCTTCATTATTCAGACTTAATGAACACGCTCAATTTAGACTAGCTAGATAATACAGTGTATTTGGAAACAAAGAAAGCTAAACTAGGAAAACACCCAGGATTCCCTGGAAGAGAAACCACCTCACAGGGCTGATCACAGCCCGGTACACCAACTGAAGCAGGACACATCCCTCCTCAGTGACCACTTTGGGGGGGATGGGAGGAAATGAAACAAAGCAAATCTGCAGGAGAGGGTCCACACACATAGTACAGAAACCTTGCTGTCATTAAACACTGAGAGGCAAAGGAGCAGCATTCTCTACACTTCTGTGATTTACTAAATGTGTCCTTCCTGCAAGATCAGCATCTAATGCTACCAATCTGCCAATATAACAATCCTTAAACATTTTCTCAAGCAACACCATTCATGGTAGCTGATAAACAATTTGGGAGCCCATTGAGCCTCACCACCAATGTAGAGTTATTTTTTTTTCTATTTTTTTTTAATGACAAAACAGTAAAGTACACCACCAGGTCATATTTGAATATCAACTTCTCCTTTAACTACATCCAGGCTGCACTCACCAACTTACTTCTGCCACCTCTGTCCCATCCTGTTGTGGCAGGAGCTCCAGGTTCTCCTCATCTCCTCTTGGCCAAGTTAGAGCATCCTGATGTCTCTCAGTGCTCCTCATGAAGGTTCACTTCCTACTTTCTCCTCTAATGGCAAATCTTATTCCAGAGCTCCTGCCAAATATTTCTGTGAAGGCTTGGTTTTCCCATCCCCTGTTTTCTTCAATTAAACTTAGGATATAATAGAGGACTTAGGATACGTAATTAAGGCTTAGGTTGTAATAAAAGGGACGCGCTTTTGTTTAAATTTTCTGCCTTACTGTGGCTGCTTTAAATTTATGTTTCTATCATTCTCTAATTAGTATCTCTCTTCTGTCTTTAGGCTGGCTTTTCCTGTTTATAAAGCTGTGGTAAAACATTATAAATCATTTAACCTAGAAAAAAGTGATGGTACCAAGAGCTTACCAAAGCTACAATTATCAGTTTGCTCTCAAAACTACCTGGAAAGTACAGACAACAACAATTCTGTCAGAAAATGAGTGTGAGAAATTATTTAAACTCTTCTTCCTACACAGAGAGCACAACTTCTGGGGACTTCCTCGCATTAAATAAAAATATCTCTGTGAAGATAATTAGTTCAGGTGTGGCAGCAGTCTAGAAGGTGGTTCACCTGGAATCACTCAGGTATTCACCCACCACCAAACAACATGAACATATTTTCCCCATCTCTCATCCTTGTCTCAGCAAGCATCCTGCCATGCAGGGAAAGGCAAAAGCTGGGGAGCCAACACAGCAGGCTCACAAGGACTAATAGTAACCCATTAAAATACACATAAAAGTCAGAAGAGTGGAGGAATGAGGAACTCATAGGAGTCATTTCCCTCCTGTTCCTCTGCCCATCCATTTTCACACATCCCTCTTCACACATCCCTCCCCCCATTCCTCTGGGACAGCTCTTCAGGTTCTGTTCTAGTTCACCCTATGGAGATCCTAGGTCAGCTCCCCCAGGATCAGAACTTGTGAAAGGTAAAAAAGCTGTATACTAAGTCAGCCACCAGCTTTATAACAGCACCCTGCAAAACACTAATTCCTTCTCCACCCTTGGTGTCAGTCCCACAACACTCGCATGTTTTGAAAACATGAAGCGTGAAAACAATTACTGTCCAATGCATAAAAACTCTTCTTTTCCATTTGAAATGCACACATTTTCAAATTCTGTCCTCTCCTGCAACAGGGAAAGCCGGTGAAGCTAACCACATCCTAAAATGGGCTTTTGGTTCAAATTAACCCAAACATGGCATATACCTTCAATGTTAGGATAAGTCACTGAACTAGGCATTGAGCACAGCTCAATGAAACAAGTCACAGCAGAGCTCTGAGAGGTGTTCACAACAGATTACACAAAACATCAAAAAATCACCATCAACTTCTGCACTGTGAGATGAGACCCAGCTCTCTGAGGCTGGGCCATGCAGTAAAGAATCTATTATACACCTTTGATCCTGCATTCCAGCCTCTGCCAACAAATCCACTTTGAAGATACTCCTAACTTTCCAAGTCCTGAGAAGCTTTAGTCTGTATTAATTAATTTAAAAATGAAAAAAATTAAACATGTGCCTTAGGATGATATTCAGCCTGATCCCTCTGACAGCTTTCCTGATGGCTTTGAAATCTAATATCTTCTGCAAGAGTAGGAGTTTTGTGACAACTTTCAAAAGGAAGCTTCTGCCTTCAACACAGGAACTGTATTTGTTTCAGTGGCAGATCAAGGTCTCCATGTACAGAACAGCAATTATCCCATGAACACAACAAATATGCCAGAAAGCACGTAGGAAAAAAAGTATATGCAAAGTCAGAATCTAGTCAAAACTCATCCCAGAAACTCTTTTCTAAGCAAAAGTTTGTGGGAGAAGGGAAGGGAGAATTAAAACAAGTCTGGCTGCACATCTTGAACTTGCTGAAATCTGAAGACATTTAAACCAAATACAGTAATTTACTCATAGAGGCTGAGTTCTTGTTTGTGCAATGACTGGACGGGGAAGAAACAGAAAACTCCTGCTAAGAATTTCTTCTCCTGGGTCAACTGGACCTAAAAGGATTTAAAATAAATTGGATGCCTTCTCTAAGGAAAGCCATTACTGTAAAAGCTCTACCAACCTGTAGATTTAGGAGAGCTGTGACCCCATTTATGGATACTGGACCAGAATATTGGGCACTCCTTTGTTAACCTGCCACAAGAATTGCCCCTTCAGCAAGGTACAGACTCTAAACTGCACAAAACAGATGCCAAAACCCTGCTAAAAAAATCCCAGAACTTTTCAATTCTCAGAGGAGGAGGAGATTAAGTCTAACCTAAGCACGTCTGCCATTCACTCCATGTCAACCCACTTACCTGCCTGCCTTCCCTTCTAGCTGAGCTGCAGTACCAGTTGTGGGCTTTGCACCTCCCAGCACGTGTCTGTCAGTAGGGATGGGTGGATCTGTGGCAGCCTTCTCCCTCTGCCCATCATCCTTTCCAAAACACAGGAAACAGCTGTCAGGTCAGTCCTGAAAGTTGGTTAATAATTACACAGACTAATCATTAGCCTTTCATCTTAATAATTAGCATTTCAAAAGTATTTTATTAATCCATCTTGTTTCAGGTACAGACCATTGTAAGCTCTGGATTTTTTTTTTTTCAATGCTTTTAGAGTCTTTTTTTCATTATTAAATCACCATTGAGGTTTCCAGAGGTGCTGTTACAGAGCTTGTAATAGCTTGACTTCCTCCACCCCTCTTTCAAATCCAATTCACTATCTAGGTGAATGACTATCTAAAATTATCAGCATACTCTCCAGATATCACTATCTAGAATAATCTGACTCCTAATGCTTAGCAGATACAGTAATAACATACCTAATTTTTAACATTCATAATAGAGTTCCCCTGGGACAGAGTAGAAGGAAGACTGATTTATTATTAATATTATAAATAATTAAAATTAATGAAATTCATGAAAAGTGGAAAGTGTGAACTAAAGGAAGAACTAGCACAGAAGCCTTAATGTAAATTATAGTCTCTGTGTCTGTACAATACCAGTCTGTACTCCTTTACATCCCTGCAAAGCATGCATAAAACCTTATTAGAACAAAGTGATATAATTTCCCACTCATTTTCCACACATAGAAGTATCTACAGAAGGTGCAAGGCAGGGGAGAGAGTGGTCAGTCAATCGTGTTTTAATTTACAGCTATTTTTGTCTAAGCCCTGAATGGCCTGCCAATTATGAACAGTACCAGCTGGGCTGTCAGGAGAGCAGGCTAAGAAGGACACACAGAAAAAGAAAACAATCATAATGTGAAAATGAAGAGCAGGAGAAAAGTTTGAGTGGGGAAGACCTGACGGGAAGCCCAGCTCTGGTTTGACAATGCTTCACTACCGTCCTGTCGTCCAAACCCCCCCAAATAAAAACATGACTGATTATCACCATTATCTGGACACAGGCCTATAACACAGCTAGGATTGTATTTTTGATTTCTTGGGGCATAATCCAGATACCTACTAGTTATTAAAACAGTGAATTTTCTGTGCTTAATTAAGCAGTGAAAATAAGAATTTCAAATGATGAGGAGGATGAGAATCTTTCAATGGGTCTTCTTTCCATTTTTCAAATAAGTAACAAAAACTTGCTCTTTTATTTTTTTGATTTTTTAAACACAATAATTTTACAAGAGTTTTAAATGAAATGGAAAAAGAAAAAAACGTTGAGATTTTCAGTAGAATGGAAGCCCTGCTGTTTCAAGAGCCTCTTTCCTCAGACTGTCTTGCAGGGACAACATAGAAAACAATTCTTCTAAACAACACCTTATGAATGCTTATCAGCAGAGTCATGTCTTGAGCAGCCATTGAGGGAACAAGGAATAAGCATGGGCATTAAAAGACAATTTTATTCCATTGCTATTAGGATGTCAGTGCTGGACCACACTGGTGTATATATAGAAATGTTTCATTTGGCAAAGGAGCAGTTTTGGAAGCTGACCTGCTTTTCATGACTGCTCTTCTCTGTGAAAAAAAAAAAAAAAATTAAGAGATTTACCCCATGCTTTATTGTAATCTGCTTATTTGTGGGCGCAGATCAGTTTAAAAAGGAGAAGTATATTTATACTCATGCACTTCACTGTATATCAGCATCACACTGACAAATTCCACAGTATCCTCCCCTCCACTCCTTCCCACAGCCTTGTAGGAGAGGCAAGGCAGACAAGGCAGTGTGAGAAGCCAGCAGGCCATAACTCCTCTCCTCCAGACAAGCAACAATTAATCACACACACCAGCGAGGCAGGTAGCTCTTGTCCTTTCACACTCATGGAAACATCAAGCTCCTTTCTCTGAGCACTGATTGTCCAGTTGATACTGGAGCTCTCAGGAGCAACTACTGAGTTGTTGAGATGCTGAAAAACAAGGTAATCCAAACCCTAAATATGCCAGCCTTCTGCTGCTTTATTAATCCTTATTTTTCAAGGGAGCAATGAAAGGACAACCAGCGGCTGGAGTACAATCTTTATCACCATTTTCCCTGCAAAGTCATAAGTTGCTCTTCCCCTGCCAGTGGTTCAAGGTTCCTGGGGATCATTCAGGCTCTGACCACAGCATCCCTGATCAAAGGGAGCCAGCCCCACTCGTGTCTGTGGGAGTGCAGAGCCAGGGATGAAGAGACATCCCCCTCCTTTGGAGGAAGAGAACAAGCCACAACTCTATCAAATATGTCTACTGTGGGACTAGGAAGAGAAGGATTATTGCTCTTTTTTTGGTTTTGCTCTCAAGCAACTAACCTTTCTGTTTCAGTTTTCTCCATAGAAGCGTAACTCATTGATTAATTCTGAAAATTACATAATTCTTTTGAAGTGCAAAGAGAGACCAAAGAGCATATCCAAAATCTGGGACAGCCATAGCTCATCTGTTTCTTATGGCTTCCTAGCAAAGGTTTTATTTCCAAGTGAGTCAGTCACATTTCACTGAGTGTAAGAGATATTTTTGTAACCCTTCCAAAAACCCTTCCAGAAAGATGAAGTGATGTCCCCCTTGAAGGGGGAAGGGATGATAGATATAATTTCAGAAGACCATACAAAAATGATAAGATTATTTGTGGAATCCCTCCTTCAGTCATTCAGCAGCATCCAAGCACTTAGAAACTCACCTTCTTGGGAAAAAAAAAAAGATGTGAATTTTATTTCAGTCACTGAAGATTATTTAACCCAGAATTACTGAATTAAAAAACTTGATCCTCAGGCTGAGGGAGCCCCTTGTTGGCTTTACTAACTCGAGCGTAATCCCAGTGAAAGAAGAGAACTGCAGTAAGGACGCGTGAAACGAGGAGTGCTGTTTGTTGTAGAGGTACTCTCATCTCACTGCCACACAGGCTCCAGCCTCCTGACAACCCAAAAGCTGACGAAAGGAACATTTCAAGCATGTAAGCCAGAAGTGTAGGCAGAAATGGGTGATGACTGGGGCATGTCAATAATGTCACACTGCTGGAAAGCTGCCCAGTACGTGGTGAACAGCTGCTCTCCAATGACTAACCACACAGGAGGAGGGGGATCATCAAATTCTCCATTTTCAGAGAGGAGGGTGCTGCTCCTCCTGATGTCACCTCTTGCAATGAGTTTCTCTTTTTCTTCCCAGGTCCATGCTGTAATAACCCAGCCACAATGTTTATAGCAACATATCATGCACCTAAGTGTGAACATCAAGCATGACAATGTTTCACCTTCAAAAAATTGTTTGCCAGCAGTGCCGCACTCTGGATGTGGAAGCATCAGTAATCAGTGAATTAATTTCAGAAAGTTCTGAAAACAAAAGCAATTTATAAGAGCAGTTTATAAATATTCTTCCTACCACTGTTCAGTTACCAAGAAGAATACTGTGATGTTAAATTCTGATAAACCCAACTCAAAATTCAGTGCTTCGCCTATTGAAATGATCACTTCAGGAAAGGAATGACAAAAACCCAGAGCCAAAGAGGCCCCAAGGTAGAAGAAACCAAGACATAGGGTATATCAGTTTGGATGTACCTCACATGTGCAATGACAAATTCTGAGAGGAAATTAAAAATTTGAGAATAAAACACAGGAAATCATTTTAATTTTATTTAGAAAACCTGAGTTAGTGTATCTAAATGCAATGCTATTTCCCAGATGCTTAAAGATGATAGCAGGCAGGATAACATCCATAAAGCAACACAGAATACAGCTTTCATCATCTCAAGGGTTTGAAAGCCCCGCCCATGCCAGGACAAAATGGCTCATGTTTGCTGCTAACCATTCCAGTCATCCTGTTTTTGAGGATTGCAGTGATAAACAATTCCCTGAAGTATACTGTAATTCTGCAGCACTGATGAGCCCAATATCAATGCCTGTGTTAAGGGCAAGTTCAAAGACTCTTCAGTGTTTGCTTGATAAGCTGCTGAGAGAGGTCATTAACTAGGACAGCACAAGTACTGTACTCTTCATGCAAATTTTCTGGGGTTTTTTTCTTGCTTTTTTTTTTGTTTGTTTGTTTGTTTTTGGGTTTTTTTTATATTTTCATCACCAAGATCCCATTTTAGAGAATCTTCCCCAGCTGCCTTGGATGACCTAAAGGGAAAGGCACACATGTAGCTCAAGTTGACATTCACATACTATAGCCTGTGAGTCTAAAGTATGTTTATGGTTAAGGACCCTTGCATCCAGAAGGGTTTTAACTGGGTGAAGCACAAAGCTCTTACAGGACAGGAATGGAGTGGAAAATATTTGCAAGGCTTAGATCCAGTAACAAAGTTATTACAGGAGATGCTTCGGGAAGCTCCTGGTGATTCTCATCTCTAGTACTCGAGCATTAGAAATAAACAAAACCAAGCAGATGAGAACCTTGGGGGTATCTCATCCTTGGCAGGTCACGGAGGTGACCAGGCTTAGCCCCAAGGATGCAGTGCTGCACAAAGCATCCATCAGGACAGCTCTGGCTGTCACAGCCAGCTTGGGACAACTGCTCCTCAGCCAACTCCTTCCAGAAAGCCATCTACAGAGTCTGAAACAGTTCCAGAAGAGCCCCTCACTGACGCAGGAATGCTGTTCAACCACACCATCATTTTTCACTCAATGGAGCAACAAGACAGAAGCAGTTGCTGCTGTCAATGAACCATTCCCAAAAATCTGCTCCAGTAAAAAGTTTCAGCTGCATCCATGCAAGGTGTCTGCTGGTCAGACAGCAGCAATGCCCCTAGCCAAGGGCACGACAGGCCTGCCTAAGCCCCTCACAGCTCCACAGGTCTGAGTGAGTGGCAGCTTTTAGGGGATCAGCTGCTGTCTCATGCAGAGCCCAGAGGCTCCAGCAAAGATCTTTAAGCAGCTCTAAGACCCAGAAGCAAACAGAGCTGCTTGAGGCCATTCCAGGCACCAGACACAGATTATTCACCGCGAGGAGTCTCAGAGAATCCCCAGTGACTCGCAAGGGTGGCTGCTGGCTGCTCCCCAGCCCTGTGGAGCAGAGACAGGAGCAGGATCCAGAGGTGCCATGAGTCAGAGCTTCCTGAGAGGCTGCTCCAAGCAGGAAAAAGATAGACTCTGAAAGATTTCATAGCCAGCTTTTCAGTTTTATAGCAGAAACTAATTCAAGCAGAGGGACAAGTCAGCTGACCAAACCAGCAGGATAACATTAAAGAGAGGTGAAGAAACACAGCAGGGTGGGCATCTCCTCCTCCACACCAGTGGTGGCAGTGGGAGCACCCACGATGGCTCTGAAGGGACCTGTGTATTGCCAGAGAAATTTCAGCTTTAGGACTCCTGCAGGACACATGCAGAGCTCTGGCCCCAGAGGAAAGACCAAGAGTAAATCTCTTTTTTCTTTTCTTTCGTTCTTTGTTAACAGCTTCTCTTAGACTGTGAATTCTTCCTAACTGCTGAATAACCAGCCAGAGCAAATAGATCAGGTCTCACACACAAATGCTTTTCATCTCAGAAGATCCCACTTGGGCAATGTCATCAAGTGCCCAGGTTTTGACATGAGACTTTACCCTCCTAAACACTCATATTTGTAGCCAAGGTGATATGTAGGGAGAAGAAATATACATTGTACAGATATGTACATATGGGGGATAAAATTCTTTACTGTGAGACTGGTGGTGTTTTGTTGTTTGTTTTTAATTCAAACTGACTTTTGCTGTGCCAACTCCACTAAAAAAACTTGCTCAGGTCTATAAATGATGGCTAAAAAGCTTCTTTCAAACAACCTACAGTTACTCTGGGCAATCTGTTCAGCTTACCTAAGTACTCTAGAAGTTTAGGTTTATGTAGTTAGTCAATATAAAAGGTAGTGATGTCAGCCTCTCTCATTTATTCAAATATCCCCAGTCCTGTGAGCCTCAGATGTTCCCTTACAGAAAGAGAAATGAAAACAAAGGGGGAAAAGGAGAGGAAGGGAAAACCATCCTGATACACACCTCTCTCTAGACTTCCCAACAGATGCTCCTCAGAGAGGGGATGGCCAAGCTTCAATATTGGAACAGCCAAGCATTTATAGATATTCATTTGTTTATAATTAGGATTACAGAATATTCCCACTGGAAGGGACCCAAAAGGATCATCAAACCCAACTATGAAGGGACCCACACAGGGATCAAACACATGACCTTGGCATTTTTAGCACCAGGCTCTAACCAGATGAACTCTAGAACCTTACCAGACATCAGAAAATATGGATCCAAAGGAGCAACACACCCACCCTGGAAGGCCACCCTTGAAGCTATGGAATATTTTTAATTCACAAGTTTTCCACTGTATGCATATTTTGAGTTTTCAAAATGTAATACTACATTTCCCATTTCTAAAGCAATATCAACAACAACAAAAGCTCAACAATTTGAAAACAAAATATATATATTTTCAAAACTGAACGGCAAATCAGCTTCCCTGGATTTTACTGGTGGGTGGATGAAAAGGATTGAGAGGGAACATGCTGTTGATTTTTATTTTTTTCCTCTGGCCTTTCAGCTAATGCTGTAAAAGAAACATTTTTTGAAATCTCCACAACTCTTACACAATAGGGAAGAAAAAGAGCACAACCAAATCAATCACCCTGCAGCTGATACCACTGCAGAATGAAATCCATTCAGAGATCTCCTGGAAGCAGAACAACACTTGTGAGTTGCAGCAAATCAAATCTGGCGATAAAGGGGCTGCTCTCACTTCCTCCCTCCGTGACAAACGGAGGCACAGGTTATCTGCCCCAGCATAGTCACAGCAGCTGGAATTAAGCAAGTCAGTTTTTATTATCAGTCCACCTTCACTTTATACAACTGCCTGCACAGCTGCTTCTATCCATTTGTCTGCCTTGCAAAATAACTTGAGTTTTCCAGGGCGATTTCAACGAGGTTTTGAACGGTAGCAGTTATAAAAATACTGTTCTGATCAAGTTCTGTACATGTATGGATGGCAGGGCAGAGGAAAGATAATGTTCCTGCAGAGGGAAATTTCCTATGTTAATCTATGGGACACAAGAAGATTCACACAATTAACACAAAGCTACAGGAAATTGGATTTCATAACTTCTATTCATTATGGCACTACTCTTTTTCCTACAGTTGTGAGATCCCAAAAGATTGCAGAATCTCAGGCAAACAGAAAGATACCTTTTGCACTGTACCAGCACTGATTTTTTTTATGTAAAATACCAACTTTGGAATATGAAAGTAACTGGGGTGACACAGTAATTAAACAAATCTGCAATGAAAGCATATATACCTGATGAAACTACAGAGTGGTCCAACAACAAAATCTCTACTTGGATTTTATGCCTCCAACTGACTCTATGTATGTTTTTATCAGGGATTTGGCTTAGAATGATCTTTGCTGTACATACAGGATATCAGAGGGAATGATTGTCGAATATACATCAAAATGATGACAGTAGTCACATCTCTGTCACATGTCACTTTTCACTTATCAACATGTTTCCTTAAACTTGTCCAAATTTTTATTCTGAGTGAAGATTTTGGTGTGTAAAATGGAAGCTGTGTCTTTTATTAGGACTTATAGCCTCTAAGTTAATACTGTTTTACTGGGAATTACTATATTGTAAGTAGGAAAAAAACAAGCAGAAGTATATGCATTTTTAGTTTGCAGTTCAATAAAAGAATCACATTTCTCAACAAAATTGTGAATATTGGGCTACAAATTATTACAGAAAGTCACATTTCTTTTTATTCCCTCTGCAGGTTACTGGGTGAAGAACAGTATTTGATTTTTGTATTTGAGCAAAAATTGTATTTTGTCCATTGAAAAAAAACCCAAGCTCTTTTACCTAAAGATGAGGTTATCTAACTATCCTTTATTTGGGGCAATCAGCCATCACAAAAGAATTCCTGGGAGTAAACACCATAGTTAGAGACATGAAAACAAATACTGGCATTATAAATGATAGCACCACACATGAAAGAGAAAGAAATCAAAGGCAATACTACATGAAGCAAATCTGTATTATGCCTCCCACTGAGTTGTAATATTTTCCCTGTACTCTACTTAGGGGGGCTGATGTTTGTTTGCATGTTTTTCTTGTTTGGGTTTGTTTTTTCTCTTAAGCAAAACCATGTGTACCAACAGGGTAAATCAGGTAAAACCATTATTTTGTTTTAAGTTTTGGAAATGGCGTAGAGTCTACCTCTCTTCCAGCATGCCACTGTAATAAGTCTCTTAGCGCAGCTATCAGGAAGATTTAATAGATTTTATTATAAAAAAACCCACACACAACAAAAACCAGTGCTACACACGTTGTAAGATTTAGTCAAGTTGTTTAAATTCTGGAAAACAACAAACCAAACAAACAACCAGTGCTAGCCACATAAAATCAAGTATAACTTCCCTATTAATTTGTGACAAGGTTGCCTTGATGCAAATAGGCAAAGCCTTAGGTTTGGGAATGGGCATTAATCTGCTGCAGGCAATGAAGCAATGCTGATCTGCACCAGTATTTGATTTGGCCAAATATCTGCAAGAGACAATTGCTACCTCAAAACAAGAGGTGTCTTTGCTGAAAGGAAGGGATCCTGTTGAAAAGTTACTAGCTGAGCAGCACATCATTTCTGAGTTTTATGCATGAATCAGCCTCAGGGAAGATTCACAAATATACCCTTAATTAAATGCTTTTCCATTATTCCACCAGCCTAAAAACATAAAGAGAGGAATTAATTACATAGGGACAGACCTTGAATGCATTAGTTGTTAGGGATGTCCTGTGTATCAAAGACTAGATACAGTATGCAAAATAGCATTAATATCATTAAAGCTTAGTGCATTTCAGCTACTGGTAAAAGCTTAAAAAAATAATGAAAAAAACACATTTCCTGAGAAATTTAAATGGATTTGCTTTCTGAAAGGCTGGTGTGAGCCTACATGTAATCAATCAGCTGAGCTGCTACAGCTGCACTGTCAGAAGCATAAGGATAGATTTACTGCAGGAAGGTACTGAGAAAGAGCTGTGACAAAGACACCAAGATATACCAGGAGCTCTTTTCCCCACTTATGGTCTCCATCAATTAAAACCACAATTCACCAACAACATCAGTAACAAAGAAACACTCCTGAAAATTCAGCAGGAAAGTGGAACACCGAGTGGATGCTGTAAAACAGAATCCTCTGCAGCCAGGCATAGCAGCACCATAAAAGCTACTGAGTACCAGGGACTGCACTGCTGTAATTCACTTGTCCCTCCCTCTCTCTTCATACTGTCTTCATATATTGGTGTAAGCTATATATCCATCACCTATGGGAGAAATGTGGGTTTCTGGGTATGGGATAATGTATTTTATTGTATTCTCTTATGTTCTCCAGTTTCTTCTTCCCACATCTGTTTTTGTTGGCTCTGTGTGCACAACAGCTGCTTAGTTGGGGACACTAAAACAAAGGAGAAGTATTCCTTACTTTTCTCTTAAATCACTCTTCAGACAGTATACAACTCCAGAAATTCAGATAATTAGGCCATATCAGTTATTTTTTTCACAACAATACTAATCAACATTATTTCCCTAGTGATATTCCCCCCTCTACCTAGAAAACCAACTAGGTAAGTGCACTTAGAAATCCAGTTGTTTATATCTACTTCTGCTCCATTAATTAGTGTCCAGCCTTTTATGCAGCTCATTTCATGCCCTATCATTATCACTTTCTGGACTGGAAAGAATCTGAACAAACAATAAGAATTACAGTGTTAAAACAAAAGGAATGGAAATTTGTTGTGGTCCATAGAGAGGATGGCAGGATCCACTTTCCTTCCCCGAAGGAGGATAAAGATATTGACCCCAGAGCAATTTCAGCCAGCATGATGCTGTTGCTTCTCAAAAGGCAATTCTCAAGCACAGAGAGTGAACATGACAGGAGCACATCACCATCAACACAGAAGAGCTGACAGAGCATCAGCTCCTCTGAATCCCAAGCCTGTGCATTCCTCATTTGCTAAACCCTACAGTCTTCATTCAGGCCACGTTACTGCTCAGCTTAAAAGGAGTTACCATCAAGGAGATACACAGCAAGGTTTTAATGACAAAGTAGAATATGCAAACACTACATCTGCCATATCATTAATAATTCTGTAATAGAAACCAAATTATATATGGCTAACATTTCCGTGCTTAACCATTTCATATTTATATAACAAAGTGAAGATACTGTGAAAATGCTACTCAGAAACTTTATTTTGTTCATTAGATGCCCATGAGACAGTTAAGAATGTACAAAGAATGTGAAATTAAAACCAGCAAACCCTGTGCCAAATGTTATGGATTCCATTAGTTTAACACCCTTTCCAAAATCTTTCATAAAAATCTCAATGCAGCTTCACACCAAATTCATTAAGTACCCCTCTTTTGTTAAATACCAGGCAGCCTGCAGGCCTTTTGTTTGTTTGTTTGTTCTTAATTCAGAGACTGATGGGGCATCTGAGGTGGTTTAATAACAGCCCTGTAAATCTAATTTTTCCAGTCTATATAGTTTGATTGTTTGCTTTTGGTTTTTTTTGAGGGGATGACTGGTGTTCCTAGAGTTTATGTGCAATAAAACATGGCCAGTGATCATGCTACAAGTACAGCCAAATATCTGGTTTTAAAAGACAGGACTATTTTCTACATAAAGCAACTGTACATGGTAGGAGCACATAGTAGCACCACTGCAGCAGTACACTATGGCTGCACATGCCTGACGTGCAGATTTTCAAACTGAGTGCATCCATTAGAAAGCTGTTTACCACAAGCATCAGGTGAAACATCACAATCTGTCTGAAAAAGAAAATTTTGGGCAGCCTTATATGTGTGTGCTCAGTCCAGTGCTCTTCTAATCCTGCTGCTACTTAGAGGAGATTGTACTTTACCACAAACCTGTAACAGGCACCACAGGTTGTCTCTAACTTTCCAAGATGCTAAAAGCTGCTTGCAAGCAGGTCTGCTGCTCAATTCAACAAACAAACAAACAAACAAACCCCTAAGAGTCTATGTCTTCTGGTACCATCAAGACAGACCCATAGAAGGGAAGGTCTTAACTAATGCCAAATGACAATGGCCTTTGCACAACACAAATCCCCAAAGGCAATCACAAAAGCCACCCAATCCCACTATAACTTAAAAAAAAAAAAAAAAGAAAAAAAAGATGAGAGATTTCTGCTCTGCCATTTGCCCAACCCTCATTTTGCAGCTGCTCAAAGAGAAACTTCCCTCCTCAAATAGTGCAGACCAACAGTAGCTGGGGACTTATGGGAAGCAGCACCTGGGGGGATCAGCACTGGCAGGCTGAGCTGAAATACTGAGGCATCTCTCACCACAACTGCACAGAGCCAGATCCCAGGGCTGTTAATCAAGCACAAGTCAATGGGAGCTTTACCCAATTAAGTAACAGAGTTTGGCTCATTCCAGCAAACCACAACAGCAGAAGCCCTTCAGTACCCAACACTGAGATCAATGCCCCTCTTCCCTCTTCTGGTTAGCTCCCTTCCTTTATCTTCTTCTCTACTAGTCCTGAATAAGAGGATTTAAAGACAAGCTGTGAAGTGATGCTGAGAAAAGCAGGGATGCAGTCCAAAGGAACACGGGGCACTTCGTTTTCAGTTCTCTTTATCTCAGTTTCACTACCTGCCCCACTTGCACCATGAAGTTCCCCATTTTTCTTCTCTCCCCAAATAATTAGAATTCTGACAACAACATTTATGTCTCTGCTGAAGCCTAACCCCAGCATCCTCAGTTTGCTCCAAACCCCTGTGCAGCCTCCCAGCCACTCACAGCTTGGATCAGTTTGTGTTTCTCTTCCTGAGATCTTTCTCTTTCCCTCCAAGGAGCTTCTGAAGCCTGATGTGTCTGCTCTTTGCTAAAATCCAGTCTCTGGCTTTTTGCAAGTTACAGAACCTTATTTAAGAGAGGGAAAATTTTTCTCACCCAAGAAATAAAAATATTAACACGAAATTAAAAAAAAAAAATCAATGTATCTTATTAAGTGGATGAAATGTTCAGACAGCATCCTGAGCTGCAGAGAACATCATGAGAAAGTATCCTAGTCAGGAGAGCACGTAGAAGAAAGAAAGAAGTGACATGCCATATTTGCTCTAATCCCACATCATCCTCTTGGATCTTTGATAACTGGAAAGATTACTTTCTCTCAAGAATCTGAGGATCTGATCCTACACAAAATACAAGGGCACAGTAAAATTAGAACAGGTTCAGTGAGAAAGTCAGTAGTTCTCACCAAAATAAGTATTTATTGTCTACCACTAGTCACTGAGAACATAAGACCTACAAACTTTTATGATCAACTTTATTTTGCAGCAAAATTTGTTTAAAAACAGCTTCCAATACCAGTTCTGCAAAAAGGCCTGACTTCAGGATTTTCAAACTCTGCTATCAAGAGAAAATGTTTCTTGTCCCTTCTCCCCTTAAACTAGAAGGCTGAATTACCAGATATATGTTTAAATCTATTTTCTATTTACATTTACAAATGAGTGCCATGATGATTTACATGTACACACTGCCTGTGGTCCTGCTGAAACCAGTGAGATTACAGTAATTTCACGACTATAAGGCGCAACCTTTTGACTAAAATTTTGATCAAAACCCAGAAGTGTGTCTTAGAATCCGGTGCCCCTTATATATGGACAAAGTTCGCATATTTGCCAACCCGGAAGTGCGAGCCCATGGCAGCCTGGGGCTGCGTTTAAAGGCTGCGCTGATCCGTGAAAAAATGTTTGCAAATTGAGCACCTGGCACTAAACCCCGTGATCGCACAATTCCGTTACTAATTCGTTACTTTGTTGCACGCAGATCCTCGCTGCAAAAAAAAAGTGCGCCTTATAGTCTGGTGCGCCTTATATCTGGACAAAGTTCGGAAATTTGCCGACAGCCCGGAAGTGCGCCTTATAATCCGGTGTGCCTTATAGTTGTGAAATTACTGTACTCTTAGAGCAGAGAATGAAACTCGTGCATAAATCTTTGCAGGACCTCAGCCAAAGAGGCTGTTTTTTTGGGAAACAATGAAGGGACGCGGGCTTGGGGTGACTCTGTGACACTCAATTTCTCTTTGGGGGTGTGCGGTTCAAACACCCAGCTATGGGAAGTGAGGAAGAGACAGGCATGAGCCCTGAGCACCTCCACCTGCAGAGAGTCACAGTCCATGAAGGAGCTGTTCACTGTAAGGACACAGAGGCACACTGGTGTAACGCAGGTGCAGTTTTGGCTTAACACTCCAAGAAAACATAATCCTCTATGGTCTCCTTGGCATCCCATGGCTCTCATTGCTATGGGGGTCACATAGCAGGGATGTATCCAGGTAGGTTTGAGAAGCACGTGCAACTTTTTACAAAGGATAATGGAGCCTACATTATTCATAACATAACTGATTTCAATTGCATTATGCTTTCCTTTCCAGATTTTCAAACAAGGACATCCTAATAGGACTGTACAGGTATATTTCTTCTAAACTTCATCCTCTACGCTGGAATTAGATGTCTTCCACTAAAATTGTTATTAAAATTAGCACTACACATCCTTAGATTGGGGCCTAAAATGTCATGGTTAAAGTGTTGTCTACAACACTTAAGTCTTCTATTTCTCTACGAGAGACACAGAGAATAATGCAAAATTTTAAATTAATGACAAGGACAAAAATATTTCTCAGTAAAACAAGAAGCAAAACAGATCTAAAAGCTCTTGTTCTGTGATGTTTGATGGTTGCTAAATGAAATAAATAAAATAAAAACATGCTTCTGAATTACCCCAAATCATCTGTGAAACTGTAAAATGGAAGGGAAAAAAGCCCAAAACAAGGCAACAACAGAATTGCCAGGGCAATGGAGAATGGCTGGGGGAGGATATGAATTTAATTCTATCCCTTCAAATTCATAGCCATGCTTTTCTTCCCCAGAGATATCCTTCATGTGCAGTGCCTTCACAACATTTTCTGTGGATGTAAACACACTTGCATTTGTCACTGTCTACACCGGGACATGGCTAATTCAGTAAATCTGTTCTAGAGGCTATTATTGACAATCCACAGAGAAGAAAACACGGATTTTCATCTTGAACCAAAACCTGACATGACCTTCTGTCCTGTCTATTAGAAGAAAGCCCACCACAACCCTCCCCAAACCCCAAATCAAACACCCACTCTGGTAATTGCAGACCCTCACACAGAAAGAAAGCAGAGCTGAACTAGAGTCTTCATTCTGGAGACCCAAAAATCTGTTCTCTTCCTAGTATTAAGGTGAAATTTTCCTTGAAAAACAAAGCAGAAGGGAGTGTTCTTGCTAGGTATTATCACTTGTTCACACTATATTTCAAGAACTGCTGTTTTAAGACAACCAAGTTGGGGTTTTTTTCCTTACATACACAAGACAATATTAGATGCTGATTAAAACCAGTTCAATCTACTGGAAAGGGTCCATCAATGTCAGCATCACAAAAACCAGCTCTGAGACCCTGTTCTACAGTGCTGGAGAAGAAAAAGAGGCTCCTTTAAAATCATCCAAGCAAAAAAAAAAAAATAGTGCAAAAATAGGTATTCATGAAATGTTATTGTCCACGATAGAATAGTAGAGGCTGAGGAGAACAAACAATATAAATAGAGAACACATTTTTCCTTGCCAGCTTCACAATAGCTAAGATTCTTTGAAAAAAGAATAGGTAGAAAGATAAGACATGCATGCCTGATGCTGAAGAAAAGACTGTTTGTACCCTGCAGACTGGATAAATTGTTCTAGAACAGTTCAGCCATGTCAAGAAATGACCCTTTCATGATGCCAAGGTCAATTAGACCCATAGCCAAAAAGGTCATCACCACTCATATATTTAAAATAAATTCACCTGTTTTCTCCTAGAAACTTAGCAGAGACCAGTAAGGTCGGAGATTTTAGGTGTGATATTCTATGGTTGGATCTGTTTTATTGATGGACCAAGAGTTGCAGGCAATATTTGGCCCAGTCCTAAAACTGTCACAAAGCTGTATGCTGCTGCTGCAGCCCCAGTTACAGGTGTACTCAGTAGGGTGACAGATACACCAACAAATGGGGAGGCCTGACCCCTAAACTCCTAATTCTTCCTCTTCCTGGTGTTCAAGACATTTGTTTTAATCTTAACCTGATCTCTGGTAGACATAACAAGGAAAAAATTAGTATAAGTCTATTCCCATGGAAATTCATTATACAGGTGCATCCTAAGAAGTAGTTTACTTGAACAGGAAAAACAACAACAATGCATTAAGATGTAAATTAAATGCATGATTGTAGTTAGTCTTCCACTCAAGCAATTCCCATTGTTATTTTGACTTACTGATCAATAGAGAAATTCTGGAAAGCAGAAGCTTTTAAACATTTGCTAATCAATTATATTATTTCTCTAATTCCACAGTTTTTTTTTTAATACTGATTTCAGGGGCAATTTATAGCTAAAATTATCTGATACTTGCATTGAATTGGGGGTGGAGCTTGTTGTGGCAAAAATTAGATGAATAGTTTTGTGGTCCTCACCTGTGTGCATTAAGAGTTAATAAAGAAACATAAATAGGAACATTTATAAGCTGCTCTTTTGAGACAGCTGCCTTGCAGGGTATATAGGGAAGAGAAGGCTCAGCTGGAATGCCTCTCACACAATATGAAAGAAATAACATTCAGCTATACCATGATCCCCAGTGTTATTTCACAGCAGCTCTGGCAAGGAGTCCCAATCCTTACAGAATTGTTGCCTTCAGACAGTGAGGTTTCTGTTCCTGAGGTTGCCTTGTTTTTCCAAATGAGACCTTTGTGTAGTTTTTCCCCTCTTCCATTGCGTACACTAACTAGGCAGGATCCCTGTCCAGAGCAGAGGAAACTCAGGGCCGGCAGTGGAATTATAACATTTTAAACAATCTGCAGCTTTGTCTCATGATGTCTAGTCAACAGATATGCACCATTGCTAATTGGCTGTCCAGTCTCATCTGTCCACAGTTGAAAGATAAAAGTGTAAAACAAACTCCTCTAAAGTTTAAGGTCAGAAGACACTAAAGTTCAGAAGACACTAAAGTTCAATTCATTTTCATGTGGGGTTTTATCCAGTGTTTTCAGAACCTGAATACTGAGTATATTTCTCCTGAACCCTTTTAAGAAACTTCCTCTAGAAGCTTCATCCCCCAATGAAGTCATTGAAACTCTACCCACTCAAAAAGAAATAAATAAATAAAAAAAGAAAGTATGTTGGAAATCACAGATATTTTTTGTGTTCCATGGTTTGCCAGCAGTTAATGACATTACAATGGCTTAGGTGAGAGGGTAGCATCATATCCAGTACTCAACAGAGAAACAAAGAGAATGGGGTGGGAGGGAAAGAGCCTTTTGTTCAGTGAACAAAAATGATGACGGAAATCAAACTGAAACTAAATCAAAATGTCCTGAGAACCTGTGATATTTGCAAAAATTGAAGAACAGATACTCCTGCACTGAATCTGGGCCATCTGATTTTCAAGATTTTCTATTAACTGCAGCTGCCAATGATTACTCATTGAGAAAATGTTGTATTCATACTGGAACTAAGTGATTGTACTGTGCACTTGCCGTCCTGCCTCGAGAGTGCTCAGGTAGAGCTGAAGGCTTGAACAAGCAGTGCTGAGACTCACTCTGCCTTTGCCAGACCCAGGCTGGAAGCACTGTCCCATGCTGCTGGAGCACAGGGATGCCCAGGGTGCTGAACATCCTGCACTCGTGCTCCTCTGCTGCGTGCACACTGCTCCTGTTTACTTTGAACAATGACTTCTGCCTTAGAGCTTGAGAGCCAGCCCAGGCCTCTTTCTGCTCCCACATCAGAACACCCAATTCTCTGCACCACTGAGCTGCAGAGGCTAGCACAGGTCCTGCCTGTGCAGAGAACTATTTATTTCTTGGTTTTCGTAAGAGTGAAATGAATTTTCAAACTGATTAAGACTATGGGATCTGAGGCTAGAAAAACAAGGGAAGGGATTTTCCTAAGCAATATACTCAGCAAAAGGTTAGAGATGAAGTAGCACTAGAAAGAAACACCAGAGCTGAACAGCAATGAATTTACGGTAGATCAACAAAAATTACTATTGATTAAGAAGAGGAGAACTGCATGAAAACATTACTTTAATGAAGCCAACACAGTGCCATTTCAGAGGCCCTGTCAGTGCATCCCTTCCCACCTCCTCTCCTCCCAACATCTGTGGTCACTCAGCTGTGAGCAACCCTCACTGAACAGGCACTGAGGCAGGAAAATCAAAAGAGGTCTTTTTTAGCCTATGAATATCTGGATTAACTGAGAGGAGGCTGAGCGGCACAGCCTGGGGAAAGATCCAGTGTCCAGCTGCCTGTATTGACAGAGAGGTGATGGAGAAGATGGAGCCATATCCTCCCATCAGTGCCTGGCAGGATGAGACACTGCAGCTGAAATGAGAGTCAGACTGGACACAAAGAGCAATTTGCTGTCCATGAGGGCAGGCAGGCAGTGACAGAAATCATCAGACAGGCTGTCTAGGCTCTGTTGCTGGAGGCTTTAAGAGCTGCCTGGGCAAAGGCTTGAGTAACATGGTCTGGTGTCACAGGTGACCCTGCTCTGAGCTGGAGCTTGGACAACAGACCTCTTGATAGCCATCCCAACCTAAATGCCCTTTTGAAAGAAGTAAATTCAAGGCTTTGGTTCACATGAAGACCTGTCTTCTCTCTGGTGCATCAGAGATGTGATTTCAGTACAAAGCAGATATTTTCCTCTTCAGAGTACTCCCACTCCTGCGTGCTTTGTAAAGGGAAGGCGTGGGTGCCCCAGACCCGTGTGTGGGAGCAGATGAGAAGCTTCCAGAAGACCAGGTCATGCCATTTGGAAACATGGGCAAGCTCTGGCTGCTGTCACACACACAGTGACCTTGCTGTAGCTCAGTACAAGATCTTGGCATTGACAGGCACTCATGCCATTGCTGCTGACAAAACAGAACCTAGATAGGCAAAAGCCTTAGAGGCTTAATTGTTTAATGGCAAGATTCTCAGCAAACACTTCCTTGTAACACAATACAAATGCATTTTTAAGGCACCTCTGATATACCATATTTAAAAATGGCCTCCATAGGAAAAGTATTTGCAGATGCCTACATACCACGTCAATTAAAATGTAAACAGACATAAGACTATTTAAGCAGAAAATATGATGTATTTTTGAACAGCTCATAATTTAAGATCAAAAAACTGGGGGTGACTGTAGGGCTCCAGCCTGTCAGTGGTTTGAATTCAAGCAACTGTTAACAAAGTTGGTTGTCTCAATTCAGTAAATCTCATGCTATTTCTCACCTACCTTATGGATCCCAGCACTGCACTAAATCTCCTTGCCATGATTCTCCACAGAACTATAGGATGGTTTGGGTTGGAAGGGGACCTTGAAGATCATCTAGTTCCAACCCCTCTCCTGTGAGCGGGAATGCCTTCAAATAGACCAGATTGATCAGAAAAACCCAGAAAAGAAAAAGCTCTAAAAAGGCAGAGTGGTTTCAGCACCACACCAAGGCCAAAGCAAAACCAAAACAGTGTCAAGGGAGATTTGAATGGGTTTTCTGTCCACTTCATTTATTTGGTGCATGAACACAGGTTGTGATGGTCCTGAGACGGACTCTGAACACAAACATATTGTTTGATAAACTTCAAAATAAGTGAATGGAGCTTTCCACAATTCAGAACAGAGGAATATAATTTTTTATGTATAAGATTTGGAAATTTCTCTTCAGAAACAGCCTTCTCTTAAAGCCCCAGATCAATGTCATTAGTGGACATTCCGACTATTACCATTTGTGACTTTTCATTTTTACATATATTTTGTCTCCTTGAGTACTGTGTTCAGGTTTGGTCGCCACAGCATAAAAAAAAAGACATTATTATAGAGTGTCCAATGGAAGGACATGAGGATGAGGATGAGGATGAGGATGAGGATGAGGATGAGGATGGGAAGGGAAGGGAAGGGAAGGGAAGGGAAGGGAAGGGAAGGGAAGGGAAGGGAAGGGAAGGGAAGGGAAGGGAAGGGAAGGGAAGGGAAGGGAAGGGAAGGGAAGGGAAGGGAAGGGAAGGGAAGGGAAGGGAAGCCTTAGAGGGAGCAGCTGAGGACATTTGGTCTGTTCAGCATGCAGCAGCCTGAGGGGACACCTCACGCAATCTTCAGCTGAGGGGAAGAGGAAAGGCAGGCACTGATTTCTTCTCTCTGACCAAGGACAGGAAGGAATGGCTGGAGCTGATGGAGTTTTATGGAGCTGAGGCTCCACAGCCAGCATGTGGGTACCAGCTCCATAAAATTCCATCAGACAAACCCCAAGCATGCACCTGGGATCACACAGAGCAGCAAACCGTGTAACAGAGCTGGGTATAACAGGTAAGGGAGCCTAATACCTTTGAGGCTGAGAAAATTACAACTCATTATGCTAAGTAATACCTTATATCAGCATGTAAATAACTTTTCTTTGTAAGCAATCACCAAAGCATTCTCAACAGAAAATTAATATATCTGATTTGTTTATATATTCACCTAATTTAGGGTAGAAAGATTTTTAAACTGAAACTAGATATGAAAGTGTGCCACTAAAATTTTTCTGAGCTATGTGTACAGATCCATTTATGTTTGTACTTATACAGACCCACACACACAATTACATGTTCTGTCTCTGTGATAGGCTGAATCACATAAGATGTTAAATATACAGCCCTGTGCTGTATATTGCTAGAGATTTCACTCATCTTCCTATTTCTGACACCCTTAGTTTTGGTGGGAAATTAAAAGTTAATTTTGTTTTTTTGTCCTTTTGTCTTCTTCCTTATCAGCTGTACCTCCAAGGCATGCTAAAGTATTCTGAAAGTGACCTCAATTTTACTCATATTGTCTTGACACAAGTGATTTAGCCTCCATACTTGGAGTAAACATAAGAAACACCCACTGACTGACAAATATTTCATCAGAATTCAGCCAGGCATTTGTTCCTGAGCATTGAGGGGAGGGTGTGTTAGATGATGACCTCTTTTAGTGAGGCATCACCATTGAAGTTCACCACCAGTATGTGGATGCTACCACTACCTTTTGCACTCTCAACCTGTGTCTTCTTGTCTTCCCTTAAGGGTTGCTGTAGTTTTGTAGCCCATTTCACACTGATGTTGCTGTGATTTCCCAGATGGACACAAATCTTTTAATCAAACCTGACTCGGACAAGGATTTTTCCATTTTCAAACCTACTCCCAGATCAAGCAGGCAAGCATATTTTGAATGCTTAAACATAAATAGAAGCTATAAAAATAATGTAGGGAAGAGCACAGCCATGCATGCAGCTCTGATGGGGCTTGTTTTGTCCAGGACAGTAGTGGCACCACTGCTCACAATCACCAATACCTCTGGGCCATTAAATCCAGTAGGGAAATCTGTGCATTCCCAGCTACTGTCATACAGAAGTCCTTTGCTGGACTGGAGTCTGGAGGGCAGCTGAAACAGCTTTCAATATATTAATTACTTGTGACTTGCACTTTTGAGGTAGTGGTGGTAGCTTAATAGATACAGCACAAATGTGAAAAGCAACAGAGAAGAAAAAAAAAAAAGATGGAGATAAGGGCTTTAGTCATTGATTGGGGAAAAATCTGAAGAAAATAAAACAAAAATCTGGCATGTAGCAATAAACTGAGTCAAACAGGCTCTTGAAGACACAGCACAACTTCTTCTGAAAGAATTTAATACTTGAAGCATCAGAGAATATGTTTTGGGTTTGACAAAACAGATGTCACAGGATTATCAAGAAAGGTGATTTCAGCATCACTATATCACGCAGACCTGGGCTAGAAAACCATGTGAAAAAGTGAAATACTATTGTGACAGACTCAGAAAAGGCCATGAGGTTACAGCTACAGAAGGCAGAACACATGCACTGGAGATGCTTTATGAGTGCTTTTTGGTATAGTATTGAAAAAATAGTGTATATAAAAAATAATGAAAAAACCACCTCAGAGACACCACATTCAAGGGAAGCTTAAGACAGCACCCAAACAGCAACCAAATGAAAACTCAGCTTTGGCTGCAGATGACACCACCACAACAATTTGTCTGTGTAAGGTGAGGGCACACACACCCCCTCACTCCTGGGCAGAGAGCCACTACAGCACTCATCTGCATGGCACCAAAATTACTAGATTTTGAAAGAACTTCATCCTGCCCACAGGAAAATGGGCAATAGCTAGTTCTTCCATTTGGCTTGGTGATTTTCTGTGCTGCTCACAGCTGCCTGTGCCACATCTCCATGCATCACCTCCTCTGCTGACTCCACAGCAGACAAGAACTAACCCAACTGGAAGTGACTGTTCACTCCTGGTTTAGCAAGAGTGCCCCAGATGACTCCCTGGACACAGAGTCAAAGCAAGAAGCTTTGACCCACTGCTCGTTTAAGTCTGTCTCCTCTTTGCTAAGAGGATCTCCCATCTTCTGCTGAAAGCTTTGACAGAGGGTGCAGAGTTCACGTCTCTCTCAAAAATATCTCGTCATGTAGCACCTTTCTATCACATTCAGTGGAAAAGGAAAACCAGGAAGGTTCATGTGAACCTCTCTTTCTGACTCACATTTACCCACTGCCAGGCCTTTGCATGCTGTTGTGGATCATGACAAGCTATTCTCATTTTCACTTCAGATCTATGTTTTGACTCAACACCAGCAGAAAAATAGGTCACAGAAAAATGACCTGGATACTCAACACTTAAAGGAGATTTCTCCCTGAATTTTAAGGGAGAAAAAAAATAGGCACTGGTCATATAAAATAAAATAAAAATTAAAGAATTCTTCCAAACATCAGGAGCTATTGGGAACCCATTACAACAAAACTGATACAAGAAGAATCAGGTGACTTGGATTTACATTTAGTTTAGCACACTTTGAATGCAGATCTGCCATACAAGGGAAACATTTTCCTTGCAAAATGCAATGACAGTTTTATCATTCAACATTGCATGTGGGATTTTATCAAGGTAAAAGACCACTGTGTGAAAAACATATTTTGAAGAGGTTATACCTATCAGAGCCATCTCATCCAGAACAGGATTTAAGACCTGGCCACACAGATACAGCAGTTAGGAACATGAGTCAACTTCATGAACTTAAATAAGATTGCACAACAGCTTAAAGTATTTGAAGGACATGAGGCTAAACCAGTTGATCCCTAGGAAGCCGAACTCTTTGGTTGCAAAGGCTCTTGTTACTATTTTGACATAATGAGAAAGAAACAGAAAGTCCTAGCAACAAACCCAGCAGGTATGTAGGTGCCATGTCAGAGAGCATGAGGAGGTACCTCAATCCTGCTGCAAGGACCAGCATATCAGAAAGCAGGGACGTGATTTCCCAAGTCAGGGCACAGAGTGTGCACACACAGAGCCACTGGGTGTTTGGTACACAGCTGATGTGGGAACAACCCTGTGCTTGTGTGTGCTCTCCCCATCAACACAGACACATTTTCTGCAGCAACAGGAACTGTCAGGAGAAGGAACCAAGCTGGAGTTTGTTTGTTTGTTTGTTTTAAAAACTCAAACCTAGTCCTGGCTTTGTGTACTTGAACCAGAATCCAATTTCTATTAATCCAGTTAGGGATCAAAACCAGAGACTGTAACTAATCTGTGTAATTTAACTTGTACCTTTAGTTTTGAATATTATATTCCTCCAACAAATACTTGTTTGCAGAAATTGTTTAGCAAATCCTACTATGAAGCACATAAATCAAACTGAAGTGGAAGCAAAACTAATGAAGGACTAATAACCAACAAATTAGTCACTGAGCTCTATCCAATGCCTTCTCTCCAACACAGCACAGTACTACATATGAATAATGGTGATACTTCTTTCCACTCTCCTTGTTTTGTCTTCTTTTAAGGGAGAGGTTTGGTTGATATACCATCATCTCACTAGTTAAAACATCCTTAGTTGCATTGTGTCTACACTTTATATGTACATGTCTCTTAAATACAAGAACATACAAACACACAGTCTGTATTTTCACCTCCATTTTGAAGACATCATCTAAAATTCTTGTTTTGTAAGCACTTGAATTTCTGGATCGTTTCTTTTTTTTCCTCTGACACCTGTCACATTCCTGAGGGGTTTTATGCTTTGTAAAGGGCCAATACAACTGCAAAAGCTGTAATTTCAGATATTTTGACATATATATAGTACTAAAATCCAACTCAATTAGATCTGAAAATTTCCTATCGACTTCCTCAGGAATTACTTTAAAAAAATTAGCTTTATATGTGAGAGAGCAGAATACATTATATTTAAGAGCTCATCTAATACATTAAAAAATAATAACTAACTTTATTGAAAAATCATATTTACAGCCCATGTAATAGATTAAAAATTCCAATTAATGCTTTTAGTCCTTCTACCCAATTTTTCCTCTTTCTTCCATATTCCTACCACTTGTTTTACTCTTTTTGCATCTGTGCTTCTTTTCCCTCTTGCTGAACTAATTCTACATACCTCCATACATGAAAATTGACTTTTTAAAAAGCCTTCTCTTCGTGCTTCCCTCTACCTTTTGAACCATTTTCAGCCCTTTTTCCTTGGCCTGTCTTCTCCCAGGTTAGGGACCAGCCTGCATGGGATGGTCTTGCCCAGGATGGACTCGTCTCACAGCCCTGTGGCACCAGGGGCAGGTGGAGCCCCCCAGGCTGCCTTTAGGGCAGCAGCACCAGCTGCTGTTTCCTTCTGCACATGGACAGGGAAGGAGTCCTCCTGCTCGACCCAAACAAGGGGAGGAATGTTGTCAGGGATGATGCTGTGGACTACCCCAGCCCTGCAGACACAAGAGCTGAGTCTCAGGCTCCAATGTCAAGATTTATTCTTTCAGACCTTGCCTTGCTCTAGCTCTGGTTTAATTTTCTCTTCACAGACCCGTTCTGCACCTCGTGTATTGTCTCACAAAAAGGCACAAGCTTTAGCAGCAGCTTTAAGCTGCAATGCCTCTGTTATTACATGACCTGCAGGAACACAGGGAGCATCCTTCCCTGGCCTCTTGGGGAGGGACTTGTCTGCCTCATAGTCTGGCACACATTTCATACATGAGGAGGATTTCAGAAACTCGTGGGGCATGCTGAGAAAGAGGAGCTGGGTGGTTGTGCCCACCTCAGCTCTGAGACCACAAACACCACCAGCTTTAAGACACTGTCTTTGCTTTGATTCAGAATCCAGAGACACCACCAGTGGCACTTCCCTACTAAGCTGAATCCTTGTGGAGACATGCCAGCTTTGCAAAATGTTGCCTGGAACTGGGTTGAGGAGGTAAACCCCTCAGCTTCAGGCTGACCAGAATCCAGTATGCTGCTCCTTGTCTCCAGCCCTCCCAGTAAAAGCTCTCGTACACTTACAGGCATGGTGGTGCTTGCCATATTGGATTTGCAGGCAAGAGCCTCCAGTGGCAGTTTCCACGTCCATAAGCAGAAGCTGGAGAGCACTAAGCCAGAGGACAGTTCTCATGCTCAGCCTCAATGAAAGCCCTGCTAGTTTGTCTATTTATGGCATGTCCAAGTCACCCATCACCATGGCAGCTAAGCACAGAGGGGAAAACGCTGCAGACTGGAGCAGATCAGACAGCAGCACCTGTAGGATATAACCACAAAACTGCATGTCACATACTCCCCTGGCTGCTCCCATGACCCATTTATGATTTCTACCTGAAAGCTCTGCACTATGAAAAAGTTTTATTAGCATACCCAAACCACGCTCTTCAAAGGTCTTACACTAGCAATACAGGAAGCCACAACATAAAAGCAGTCCAGAAAAAGTAAAAAACAATATTCAGATTAAAATAGAAAACAAATCTCATTGAAATTAACATTGTAAAATACACTGCAGTGAGCCAAGCTAAGAAGAATGCATTCAGCTCACACCGTGCCTCAAGCAACTTCAAAGAGGAAAAAAATAACACATTGAAAGTATAAACAGAAGCAGCTCAGGTTTGTCATCAGCACAGAAAACTGAAGAGTGTGAATTTGGTCCAAAATCAAAACCATAGGTCAGAAGGCAGGTGCTCTCATGAGGAAGATGAATACCCAGAGAGTTTCCAGCCTCCCTGCAGCTTACTGACTTAACTTACATTTCTTCTTCCTTTTATATACATTGACATTAGATGAACAGAAAGCTAAATGTGTTACTAATGCTTAATATTTTCTTTGGCCATTTCCAATGGGGAACACATGATCCAAACACTGCTGGGCACAGAACTGTAGTGACTCATTTCTGTAAGAATCAGCACCTGTGACCAAGGAGGGAAACACCACAAACAAGTGCACAAACAAGTCAGAAATGCCTTCTCGAAGGTCTTCTGAAAGTGACCAAAACCTAAAATTATAATGAGCCTTTCTTTTTTGGTGGGATTGACCTTTTCCCCATGCAGCAGCCAAAGAGACTGATCTCTGCCAATCACACATTCTTATAAAATTTAGGAAAGGCACAGCGTATGAAACCTGAGGTGCCAAAGGTCCAGGGTGGTTTCCTTACAGCCTGTGACACCCCAGCTTCCTGAGCAAATCTGTCAGACTGGCACTCCCTGCCCAAAGTAGCTACAGGTCCTTGGACACAAGCAGAAGATATCCTAACCCTGATCAACCCCTCTTTCTGCATCTCTTGCTGGGAAAAGGGATTAACTGGTGGGATAATCAGACATTGTTTACTCTCCTGAAGCCATGCAGAAAAGATTAAGGCCAAACCCCCATTGCAGGGGGGTTGGAACTAAATGAACTTCAAGGTCCCATTCCATGATTCTGTGAAGGCTTTAGTAAGTGGGAACCTAAAGTTAGTAAGACCTTAAAGAGGAATTTAAATGATCTGATTTTTTTTTTTCTTTTTTTAAACCACTGATCTCCCTGTAACTCTGTGAATGAATACCCTCTGGTAATCCAACCTCTATATGTCTTGAGCCAAGATTAAAAGTGTTATTTGAGTAAGAAAATTATCCTATGGAAAAAATTAAAAGTTTGGAAAGAGTTAAGAATAGACAATAGCACTTCTATAATACAAACTGAGTCAAAACTCCAAGCAAAGCAAAAGAGCAAGGAGAAGGAACAGTGAAATATTAAATGCAGTTGCTTCTTCTATTTGCAGATTAATAATTCAGGACCTATATTTATTTATTCATACTAATTGACCGAAGAAGTTATGCTGTGGAATAGCTGAAGAGAAACTAATTGCTGTCTCATTTTATTTTAATAGTATATTAAAACGCAGGCTAGACTGGAGACCTCTCCTCGACTTGTGCTGATGTTATCTGCCCTGAGACACTGGCAACTGGCCAGGGACTTGCCTACACTGATATTTAGGGCTAACCTTTGGAGTCAGATTAGGTGATTGTGCCTTTGGCTATAATGGACCACAAATGTGAAGCTCATTTCTTTTTGAGATCAATCTTTCCTCCTTTCCATTTTTTTTCCCCCACTTCAGTTGTGTTATCATTTGTTTAGCCTGTGCAAAGGGCCCTTAAAGTAGATGTAAATGAATTTTTCAAAACCCACACAGGACCCCTTAATACCATTGGAATAATTGGGGCTTAACTGCAGTGAGTTCTGCAGCACACTAAATACAGGCATTCCCAAGAATTTCTACAGGCTCATAACTTTCACTCCCACAAGAAAAATGAGACAAAAAGGTGCAATACACATCCTGCCATAGTCAGTTCCTGATCCTTCAGTGTTTTCCCCATGCAATTTCCATGCTTTCCTGGTAACTATATTGATGGCACTCACTTTGGTGTGTACAGGCATTTTTCTTCTCCCTCCCTGCCCTCAGGTCAGGGACCCCTCAACACACCCTTCCCATCTTCCACCCCAGCCCAGCTCCAGCACATTCCCAGCCCCTTTCATGGGCAGGAAGGCTTCTCCCATGGCTAAAGGTGGAGACTTCATGCACAGCAGCTCTTCTGCTCAGCTGCCCTCCCCAGGGGCATCACCCCTGCTGCCACAGCAGGAGAGGGGGCAGCATGGCAGGCAGAAGGATGGAGCCACAGTCCCTGCTGCACCAGGGGCAAAGCACAGGAGCCAACCAGCCCCAGCACAAACCTGACAGTGCTCCAGTATCTCATCTCATCTCATCTCATCTCATCTCATCTCATCTCATCTCATCTCATCTCATCTCATCTCATCTCACCTCATCTCAATCTCACACACATTGGCATATGAGCTGTTATGGGTGCACCATGCAACCCCCCCTCAGCAGAAGAGCACACGGTGGGACAGGAAAGTCCCCCTGCACCCAGAGCCCTGCTTCTAGGTTTGCTCACCCCACATAGCCAAACAACAAACCACTGAACTGCAGCCCTGGCAATTTACCTACCCTTTGCACCGATACAAATAAGCTCAGAAGGTGAAAGGCAACAGAGGAGCAGGTCCTTTGAGTGCAGATGCTTTCATCTTGGAGTTTGCTAAGGACAGATGTGAAGGCAGCTTAGAATCCCAGTTGTGCACATTCTTCCTTTGAAGCTCTGCCCCTCTCCCAGCCCAAACTTTGCCATTTAGCACTCTCATTACCTTGTAAGGTCTGCTCCTCCCTTCAGCATTTCATCCCTCTGCAGAGCAGCAAGCTGTTTTCCCTCCCTTCCCAGGAATCTTAATTAACACACTTTTTTTCCTGTGTGTCTGTTTCCCCCACACACTCCTTCAGACATACCAATAGCTACACTGAGGTTTGTTTCAATGCTTTCAAAGTTATCTTTAATTGCATTTTTGTTTTGCATAGGTCACAAGCTGACCTTCACACAAAACATAGTGTGCATCAGAATTTGAGGGCTCGTTTTGTCTGCACAGGGTAACATGCAGAGCTACACCTGTACTGCTAATTTGGACAGAGATGGCACTGGCTCATTTAAACTATGATGATTCCATACTTACAATAATGAAAGCAACAGCTTTCATTCTTCTGGACATATTCACATGATGCCAAATATTTCTATAATCTCCCTAGAATCTAATAATTCATTGACTGACCCAAAAAGGTTTTCCTGATTTCCTCTTAGCCAACTGATTCACATCAGTTCAAAAGACCACGAGAATGCATGTAATAATTTAAAGATGGAGGAATCTCTTCCTGTTTGAGGTCCATAGAGGAGGGAGGGAGGATGGATGGATGGATGGATGGATGGATGGATGGATGGATGGATGGATGGATGGACAAAGATTAAGCATGTTCCATGGCTCTGAATTTGAGCTTGCCAACTCAGCAAGCAGGCAGAACAAGTGCAGGACAGCTTGTACGGCCATAGAAAGTTGCTTTCACACATATCTTATCACATTTTTGCTTTTATGCATGTCTTGTTGCTTTCCTCCTTTGACCTCTGGGAGCTTTAGCAACCTTCCCTGGGAATTGCTCTGGTGGGAGCAGAGAGTTGCCACCTCTGCCTCTGGAGCCCTGTTATCTCCCTTCTGATACCAGCAAGCAGTGAAGAATCTGGAAATTCATCCAGGAGGCAAATAAATAACCTAAAATCCATTTGACCTACAACTTCTACTTGAAACCTTGGCAACAGCTTTCCCCCAGGACCCAAAATGACCACTGAGTGGGAGGGGGCTGGGGAGCAGCTCTGTACCCTCCCCTGGCTTGTGCCCAGCTGACAAATGAGACCTTGACTCCCAAGTCCCTGTAAAATCAGCCAACAAAAACAAGTCATTAGGGGCATATTCGGTCACAGAAAGCAGATTACAAATTACCCACACGCAGCATTTGGAAACAAGATTATTTGTGACATAACAGATTGTCACCATTGTAATCCAGAGCCTGTAAACACTTGTTAGTCATCCACAGGCAAATGCAAATCTGTGCCAGTGTATCTGTTTTTAGGTAGAGGTGATCTCAAAATACCAGATGCTTACATCTAAACCCTTTTCTGTGCCACTAATACTGTTCCCTGAATGCTTTCCCTGCTGACCTTAACCTAAATGTTGCCTGTACCTTCAATGTTCCTAAGACTGCATCTTTGGGGAATTATTTTATAAATCAAAATTAGGCACTATAATAGTAAGTGGAATTTTAGAGGGGAAAAATAATTCTGAAATCATATTTAGTAGACTTGATTAACCTGTCCTTAGTTACAAGAACCTGTTGCCTATATTGTTAAATGATTGAAAACATTAGTAATTAAAGTCAGAAATCAACATTTTATAATTGGCACATAAGGCATCTTCAAACAGTTGTTCCACCACCTCATTCCCATATGAATACATTTCAAGGGCTGACTGATTCCAGGGTGGCATCTCAGGATTGTGACAAATTGCAGAATCACACACCAACAGCAAAACCCTGCAGAGCACCCAACTTCCCAAGGCATCCTGTAAACTGAAGGTGGAGGCAGAAGTGCCTGCAGGGAAAGTCTGGATGCTCGGGGAAATAAGCAAAAGTTTCACTGAGGGGGTTTGGGGTTGGCAGCTGTGCAAACACAGACATTTTCCCTTCAAAGAGGGCTAGCCAGAGCCAAGGCAATGAGAGACTCTGTGGGGCAACACAACACAGACATGAGGGGATAATCATATCTGTTCAGTAAATTAGATATCACTAGGTTATGAAAGTGGTGAGGTGAGAATCAAAAGCTGCTAACCAAGGCTTTGGTACTCATTATGAAATTAGGACAGCAACAACACCGTTGAAGGCGTTTTCCAGCAATCACTCTGTGCCCTCACCCACACACTGCCCAACTCTCAGGAGCAGAATATTCCAACAAATGAAGAGCTGGCTCCTGCTCAACTCACAGAACCCCAGCATTCTGAGAATGGCAGCACTTGTTTATGTTTTCTTTATCTGGGCTTTATGGAAAATTTTGCATGACATAGAGAGGATGTAGGAACACGAGAATTGTTTTTAAGCCATGATTAAGTCACAGGGAAACATTCACATGGCATATGCATTTAGTGAAGTAATGGGATATGAGAAAAGGTCTCCTGCACAAGTCCCTTAAAAGGCTGGATAAATTCCTTCTGTCTCAGAGATTCTAGAACTGAGTTATCCTCAAATGTGGTGTGAGCAGCGTGGAGGGTCATAGGAGGTAACTCCAAAACGAGAGCACATCTTCTGCTGTACCAACCGCTGGCTTGAGAAACAGGGCAACACACCTGTGCTCTTACAAGGAATTTCTCATTTACTTACTTGATACTAGTTTTAATATATTTGTAAACCTGCAGAAGCTCAAGTAAACCATTGTAGGGAAGCTCAAGTAAACCATTGTAGGGAACAACAAAATACTTAAATCACATGCAAGATTTTTGGATAACGCACATAGATGTCACTTTGGATCTCATATCACCCCTAGCTCAGGAAAAGTTCAAAACTTGTAAATGTGTATTCCTTATTTTTCAGAGCACACAACACAACTGATGCTACCCAAAGCAGCTCAGCAAGGAATACATTTTGTAGCTACCTGAAACCTGTCCTCCTGAGCTCATTGTTTCTTGGCCTGGCCCCTGGTAGCAGATGCCAGGAGCCTCACGGGGCCAGTGTGGTGTCCGAGGGGTGCCGTGACACACGCCCAGCCCTCTCTGCGGGGGCAGCTGGGTGGCTCTTTCTGCAGCTGAACCAGGGCAGGACCTTTCTGCTGCTGCCCAAGGATTCCCCTCCGCTGGGAGGTTTCTCCCAGGGCCAGGTTGGCTGCCAGCATCAGGAAACAGTCCCAACATGCTGTGAAACTAGGGCTGTAATATGTTAATGTGAAGACTTTTTCCAAGTAATCTTTACCATCTGTTGTCTCACACTGATGTTAGTATTAATAATTTATAGGCCTTCTCCTAAGGCTGAGGAGGAAGCAGAATGCTAAGCTCTAAGATATCGGCAGTATATATTTTTTTTTTTTAATGAGATTGATGTTGCTTCATACAATTGCCTTGCCCAGGGAATATATGGTGCTCTTCAGCTTTCTGCTGCTGTTGCCTTTGTATGCCTTTTACTGAAAATAGCAGCAGCAAGATATTTATTTTAGTCCATTCCTCTGTTGCTTCTTTCCTTCTAAAATAAGGCATGCATCCTATCTGGTACATAAGCAAAGTGCACGTAAAGGTCAGAGGCAAAGCATAAGCTGACAATATAAGTCGCATTATAGGATGCAGTCACTGCCAGGCAGGAGCAGGCAGGGTTCCTTCTTGTGCTATCCCAGGAACTGCTGGGCTGAAGGAGCACAGTTGTGCTACCAGTTTAAGCTAGCAGAATCTCCTTGCTATATTTAACCTTGATTTCCTCAGAGACCAAATATGCAAATGACAAAAGGCAATGTACAGCAAACACTGCTTTCATAAGGGAGAGCTAAGTTATAGTCCCAAACAATCAAATCAGCCTTTCCTACTCACAGGGCTTCGCTTTAATCCCTTATTAACAGGATTAATAGCAGACTTACAGTTCATACTATCTTACTCCCCTTTTACACAAACCAATCTAGCTGCTTTCACAGAGGGACAGGTGGATTAATAGTCTTAGTCAAAAACTATGGTGATAATGCAGAAAATCAGCCAAAGGGAGGGATTCCAGGGCGAAAAGGGACAGCTAGAAGATTGCTATCAAAGCCATGCAGTGACTTCACCCGCAGACAGAAATGTGAAATGCGTGGGAGACCCTTCTGCTTCTAAATTGAAAAACAAAACAACCCCCCTGAAAGATAAACAAGTACAGTAAAGGAATAAGTCTCTCTATTAATAAATGCTTACCAGAGGATAAACAAGTAAAGAGATAAAGAACCTGTGAAGCTCAGAAATGTGGAGGCATTCGCCGAAACATAACTCCACTAAGAAATGCAAAGCTCTGACAGACTGTTATACAATCTTTGATTTCTTTTAATAACACTTGAAGGTCAAATGCCGCAGCTCTTCCTGGAAATCCTAAAAAGACTGGGTGGCTCCCCAAGTTAGAAAGGAACTGCCACACCGTATGTTGTGCAACACAGAGCTATTGAGCGAGGTGTATTACATTACCTCCAGCAGCTGACTCAGCCCCAGCTGTTATAAAAGGCTTTGGCAGCCGGGCGAGCAGCACGCAGCAGTCACACGCCCAGGGGCGCCGGACCCCGGGCTGGGCAAGGTCGGGGGGGTCAGCCTGGCTTATCCCGCACCCCCAGAGCCGGGCTCAGCTGGGTTATCCGAGTTCACACCCAGATATCGACAGACAGCAGCACTGCTTACTCATTACCCGAGCAGCAGGGCACTGTCTGGGGTGGAAATTAACCCTTCCCCCTCCCCGCTCGGCAAAGAAAAGGTCCTTAAAATACAGGACCGGCAAGCCCAGGCTGGGGGAGCCCCGGGGGATGGACCACTGCTGAGCTAGCTTTGCTTAGAAAAGAGAGGCTATTCCCGAGGTGGGAATTCACTCCAAAAAGGCAGGAGAAATGTTTTCACCAGCCAGGTTTCACATGACAAATTGATATCTCATCCCCGACTCCTGTGTTAAGGTAATCAGGGATAAGGTGGGGATGCACATTGTGAGTAAAGCACATTTCTCACCATGACCCAACCCAGGTGTCAGTCCATTAAGGTGCCTGTGCCCCTGTTTTCACTCTCAGTTTCACCAGTGTCCATGAAATTATTGCAAATCTTGTAGCAGTGCTTTTCCCCTAATAATTCCAACTTTTGCTGTCCAGACCCCAGCAGAAATCTTGTGTCCAGCTCTGGTCCCCAACATCAGCAGAACGTGGAAGTGCAGGAGTGAGTCCTGAGGAGGCACAAAGCTGCTCAGAGGGCTGGCACATCCCTGCTCTGGAGACAGCTTGGCTGGTTCAGCCTGGAGAAGAGAAGGTGTGCAGGAGAGCACAGAGCCCCTGCCAATGCCTGATGGGTGGTGAGGCTCTGGCACAGGCTGTCCAGAGAAGCTGCAGATGCCCCATCCCTGGAAATATCCAGGGCCAGTTTGGATGGAGCTCTGGGCAACTTGATCTGGTGGAAAGTGTCCCTGCCCATGGCAGTGGGGTTGGAACTCGATGATCTGTAAGGTCCCTTCAAACCCAAAACCATTCTGTGAATCTGTATGAAAACCTCAGTACATTTTTAGGATAACTTCCAGTGCTTGTGGCCTCACCTTTTAGAGCCCATAATCAAGATGAAGCGTAAAAAGACTCCAAAAGGTGAGAGGGGGAATTATTGTTGGTGCCTCACAGCCCTGTGAGGCAGTACTATGATTTCCTGGTAATGACATCCTAATTTATAGCTTCTGAAGTTAGAAGTCATCTAATATATCATCACAGCCCACTAAGAGATATTAAGTTTGTTTTATTTGGTACTTAAAAACAAAATTAAAATATTTCTGCAGTATAATAACAAGTGTAATTCTGCATTTTCCATCAAGTCAAAATCCTCTGTAAAGAAAACAGTATCATTCTATCACAGAGAACAGATGGTGAATAGCAGGTATGCAAAATGTTCATACTACTCTTCTTTATTTCACCTTCCACTGTAATTATATTTCATGACAGATTCCAAATGAAGTATTGAATTCATACATCAGAATTTGGTAGAGATTAATTTTGCAAAGCTTTAAACATTAGTTCAATTGTGTGACATTTTGAGTGTAATTCATACACATCTCAAAGCGTGCCAGATACTTAAAGGTACATCAAAAAATGCAGAAGTCTTATCACAGTTTATAATCACAAATGAAATTCTCAAAAAAACAATAAAATATAAGTAGAAAAGCAGTGAAGTTTGCTTGCATCTGGGCTAATGCCTCCATTAATCTTCATTAGTAATTTCTAATATTAAGAGCAGGGAAGGTAGGATTTATAGCTCTTTTCAAAGAAGAGCCAAGAGAAATTAGTTGGATTGGGCCAGTGGATCAGTACCAAGAATAGAGAAAGAAAAGACAGGACACTCTTTAAAAGTGGCAAATAAAGGGTTTCTGCAGATGAAGTGTACTAGAAGAAGATACAGAAAGACATTTAAATGTGCATGTCCATGAAGGCAGGAGGCAAAAAAGTCAAATTTAGTAGGAAGGTCAGCAAAAGGACTTGAAGAAGAATGGGATTTGATCCAAATGAAAGGTAAGATAGAAATCAGCTTAGGAAAAATATCAGAAGCCAAAAGATAATGTATTGCTTATCTATAACTTTTGAAGTACTGGTATATTTGTTTGTTGGAGATTGTAGAGAAAATAAAATTGTGTGAATTTGAAGACTGAATGGCAGTGGAAAATGCTGGATGAGAAACAGTAAGCCAGAAAAAGGGGATATCCTTACAAGCATCAAGGAAGAGAAGGAACTTTAATTAAAGTGCTTGAGTTTCACAGTTTGTTAGCCTGTGGTTTTCCTTCTGCAGAGGGATATTGAGGAAGTTCAGCTGGTGAGGGAAAGGCTGGCTGTGAGCAAAGCAGAGTGGAAATGAAGAAGTTAAATCGCTGAGTTTGTAACGGGTAGTTGAAGATGTGGAAGTGTGTCATGACATGGGAATGGAGGAAAACAAGAAGCGTATGGCATTTCTGCAAGCTGGAGAACAGGTGGTTTTCAGGAAGGGAGGGTGTGCAGTCACCCTACAACGGAAGGGAGGATGAGCTTGCTGGTGACTTTCTTGGCAATGCTGTAAGCCATTTCTATGGACAAGGGGGAAAAGAAAGCAGATTTTACAGGGGGAGAGAGAATCGACTGAGTAGGGCCACAACAAGTGAGACTGTTTTCTCCAACTTTTTTTTTTTTTTTAACATGTTTAAGACATATGGAGGCAAAGAAAGGAAGCATATGGAGTGGGACTTGAAAATGGGGCTGGGGTCAAGAGAGATGGTAGGGGAAACAATAACATGTTTCAGAAGCAGAGAAGGATGGTTGAAGATGTCTCATTGTTTCTTCATGCTCCTCCATCTGCCAATATCCATCTGTTGGTTTTTTTGTTGTATGCTCAAATGTCAACTCCAGTAACTGTTTAATGTCAAATGGATAATCATGTCTGTCTCCCTTTCTCACTGATTTTTGGAGGGATATAAAAAATGTATCTTCCACACAGCACTGGAAGGGTGAGAAGGAAAGATCTACCGACTTGCTCTCTGCAGCCTAGAGGTTGTTGATTAAAAGATGCTGTTCTGGGAAGCAGAAAAGGTCAGATGTGAATCCATAAACCTGAGAAGGCCCCTGAACTTGTGAAGGGGGCACCCTGAAGCCCATTGAAGTGCTTAACCCCGTTCTATAAAAGGCACTGATATCATCACCAAATCCTAAAGGAAAAGAGTAACAGGAGAATGTGCACTGGGGAAGATATTCCCTAACTCCCTGGAGCCCGGAGCTTGGTGCCAAGCTCATCCAAGAGATGAAGACACCTGCTCTTGGTGTCTCTCCACATCTGCTCTCTTCTGGGTGCCTTGACTGCTTTTGAAGGCACCAAAGTGATTTTGTGGGTGGCAGTTTACAAACCCAGGTGGAGAAAAGCATCACCACTGGCTGTCCATCTCCTGCCTTGGCTGTAGGTCACCTCTTGCACTGCAGAGGTGGCTTGTGAATGAGTGTTCTGGTTGAGGAGAAGGGACACCTTTTTGTGAGAGGCAGGTAGGGGAGCAGAGCAGGCAGAGGACACTGATGTGCTGTGCAACCTCTGGAACCACTGGAACCTCTCCCACAAGCTGCAGGAGCAAAGAAGGCACCCTGCTGCTGGTGCCTTGGCTTTTCTCTGTGAGCCAGGAACTTGACCCCCTTCAGGGGTCACTATACTGTGGCAAAGCAAGAGATGAGCCCCTGCACCACCATCTTCTGGCAATGACCCACTGGGAATACCCACCCCAGCAGTCATTTCCCTCCTGGCAAAACACAGCGGTCACGGCAGCACAGAGCTGAGTCAATCTTTCCCCGGTCACCGGGAATCAGTCCCTGCCTGCTGCATCCCCAGTCTGCAGTGACATATCTGTAATTATGATTTTCACTGTTATGTTCATGATATTAGTATTTTTCTTGCTCTAGCCAAGACTCCTAGTCTTCGTTCATGCATGAGCCTGTCATGCCATACAATTACAGTGGAGTCAGGGCCTAATCTGTGCTATAATTATAACTGAGTCAGTTACAACAGGCTTGTCTCCTGACCTGCTTCCAAAATAGCCCCATATTTTTTAAAGCAAATAGGATTTTAGGTGTATTCTTCAACCACATGAATGCACTACTCTTGTCTTGGATTTAAAGTGGGCTCATTTCTGATAAAGCAACCCTTTTTTTAGCATGAGCAGGAAATGGTCCAAACTGGCTGTTCATTTGCATTCACTGTCAGCTTCAAGCACCCTCTCTGAATGTCAGATATTTCCCGTTTGCATTCCCTCCCCACTTTGTGTGTTTGCTACTTCCTGGCATCCTTATCATGTAGTAATGAATCATGCTGGAGTGAAGATGTCGAATTGAGATACAGAGTGGGACTAGTTCGGTCAGTCCTTGGTAATCAGGCCTCTTAACAGGGAAATGCATTTAAATAGGTCAATGAATCTTACATGTCTGTGCATCAGGAATTATCAGCACAGTAGACCTTGCAGTCAGGGGAGAAATTCTCTTTCAAGCAAAAGTTCATTGAGCAGCAAACATTTAATTTATATTTGCATTTAAAATTATGGTTTACCTTCGTGAGTTGTTGGGGGTCTTTCAAACTGTAATGAAAGATTTTTTATTTTTACTTTTGTTTCCTTAATATACAAAATAATATATTTCAAATTAACTATGCAATCCTGTTAGAGCTAAAAAGATGCTTATGTAATCTCCCATTTCCCAAAATGCAGTTGTAATTCCTAGGCTTTATATTTTCCTCATGCCTTTTTAGGTGATGGCAATGTGAAATGTTGCATTACAAAAGTAATGAAATTACTTTTGGAGGAAAGCTTGTCCTTTGCTCCATTCTTTCAGGGTTTCCACAAGTTATGTCTGCTAAGGCTCTTTCTGGAAGCCACCTCCCAAAAAATGGGACTGGTGGCAGCTACAAAGATCTATTTCTGACTTCAAGCCCCGTTCCCCAGCTGTTAGTCCAGTATATAAAATTATTTAAAACATTATGGTTTGGGTTTCCAGACATTTAAGTATCATGATGAGTGCACAAGTGTGGTGCACTTACATCAGTTAAAGCTTTTGTCAACTCCATCTTCTATATTTCATTTTGGGCAAGAGCTCTGAAATTACCAACATTTGAAGGATAAAGTCAGACTTTTTGTTGACAGTCCTTATTTTGCATTCAGTTCAATACAAGTCTTGCAGAAGAGATTCAGGGTAAGCCTTAAGACTAAGTCTACTAAAGTCCAGTCCAACATTCAAATTCTAAAGGTCAAGTTTGCTGTAAAGCATGTACCACTTAAGATACCTTTCTGATATTACTGAAATGTACCTGTCTTGCATAGCATTTTTATGAGGCTGTGTATATCTTTAAAAACAAACAAACAAAAAAGTCTTTTCCTGGAATAAATGTTTAAAAATTGGACTAAGATAAGACTATTATTATGAGTTCCCCAGTAAAAGCAGAAGAGCTGTAATCTGCCCATGATATTAGGTCTGCATATGTTCAAATGTTTATAATATATAAGTTATTAGAATTCCGCTGTATTTTTTATGGTGCTATATTCCATTCTTTAACGTGCAGAAATGTATAGACCAGTGGTTTTTAACGTGCTTCATTAGCTGCTCTTAAATGGTGTGTGAAAATGAGCTCAAAAAGTGAACCTATTGTCATTAGACTCAAATCTGTTATATGTTGCTTGCCCTTCTCTCAGCAAATGTTTAAACTGAAAATCAGAAAGGACTGAAAACAGACAGAAAGGAGGTGATCTTACCAAGATTTTTGCTTCTGCTGGCCAGTCCTACCATCTTTCATTTACAGGATGCTCAAGTTCCAAATAGGTCAGGTAGAGGTTTGCACCCTGGGATCCCTCAAACCTGGTGCCCCAGGATGCAATCCTCTCCTCCAACCCAGCTCCAGGGAAAGTTGGAGTACACAGGGGAGTCTGCTTATCTGTACTCTTGTTTTCCTGTATTCCCCCCTCTACCTGCCCAGCCTTTTCATGTCTCTGCTGGATAATTGGATAGCATTCACTTGTCCTTACTGTGTGTAAAACATTTTGCATAATGGGATCTTGATCCATAAAAGGAACTGTAGTAGAGCAAATAACATCACCACCAAAAAAAATTACAATCCTTTAATGGTGAGTGGACTTGTTGAAATCGATATACAAGGGAAACACATGTTGGTGTCCACAGAGCTCCTGGCATAGTGTGGAGCTAGCTGAGGCTGTGGGGTGGCTCCAGGAGCTTGTTCATCCCCACAATGGAGAGAGATTGCCTCCTGTGTAGCTTTGATCTGGTGTATTTCAAAACAGCACAGCCCCAAAACCAGGCTAGATAAGTTCTTTACCCTCCCTGAGTGCTGTGGTTCACACCAAGGGGCTTCCTGCATCGAGCCCTGTTGCTGCTGCTGACGTGGTTGCTCCCCCAGCCAGTCGTGTCAGGACCACAGCAATGTTTCTTAGGCTCACCCAGGGTACCTATTTAAATTATAGATCTGGACTGCTCCTGGCTCCCCTCCAAATCTCTGATCTAGTAGCTGTTTTTAATGATAAATTACATATGTTTAATAGCTCAGCTATTTTGTTTGGTTCCTTCAGAACTTTGAGATGAATAGGCTCCAGTCTCAGTGATTTATTGCAATTTAATTTGTCAAGTTGTTTCAGCACTTTTTCTTATGCTCCTCTGACAGCAGTTCACCTTCACAAACCAAAGATAGGTATTTCCCTTTTCTCCTCAGAGTGAAGACCCATACAGAAACTACTTGGCAACCTCTGTGAGTCCTTTCTCCTCTTTGACCTCTTTTTCTCTTGCTCAGCTGATTAAATGTAGGGATTTTCCTGTGAGCATCCAATGTTCAAATCCTATATCACTGCAATTGTTTTGTCCAATCCTTTTCATAAGCTGACTGATCACCAATTTAATAGTAGGTACAATTTTTTCCTGGATTTTTCTGGAAATTCTCTGCTCTACATTTTCTTTTGATCTCACATTTACTTGTGAATGTTCTCTTTCCTCAGTCATTGCCCATATCTGTCTCATCTGAAATGATGGATGGTCAGATGCCCAGAATTCCAAGAGAGGAATTCTGCTGAGTCCCATCTAGGATTGCTTGCATTTCTCTCTTTCATGACTGTGTTTTACAAGGGCTTTGTTTTTATGCAGAAAGGAGAGCTGTAACAAAGTCTGTAGGGTATACTCAGCGGGTTTCCACTTGAAAGTTCCCAATTTATAAGAGATTTCTGCTACTTGTCCCTGAGCATGTCACCTTGCAGTTAGTATAATTGAATTTAATCCAATTTATATTGCTCCATTTGTCATTTATTTCTTTCCATGTGATATCCTAATAGTGCTCTGTATTAACAGTACCTCAACATTAACATTGTGATCAGCAAATTTCATTTGTGCATTCCTACCTGTGTGCCAAGAACCTTAGGGAATGATTGGTAGGTTTCAAGAACTTTCCTTGCGCCATTCTTCTGCATCCTCATGCTTTCCATTTTGACAATCCTTAGAAAGGTCTTTAACTATATCTACAGCATGGCTACTGACAGGGGCTTTATTTAGCTTAACTTCTGTGGAAATATGTTAAAATCTTGTTAATCCATGTCAAAATCTAGATACATAAATTCTGCCCTACTCCCCCTTTTACATGTGTATTTTTACTCTTGCGGTCCTTTACTACCTGACAAAACCTCCTTTAAAAGTTATTGAGGTAACAGTAATACACCTATTTCTTCAGTACCATCAGCAACTCTTTAGATTTATTTTTAAGAAGTATTAAATGGTGGTTTGTGCCCTGTGCTTAATTTTTCTTTGGCGTATGGGTTTTTTCAGGACTGCATGTGGTGTTAAGGCAGTGTCTGAGTCTCTACTGAGTTGTGATCACTGTGAGCTTGGTGTTGGTGCAGACTGAAAATGTGTATCCTGTTGGTTCAAGCTGTAGCTGTTTTCTCCTCCATTTCCTAATTTTTCTGTTTTATTGGTCTGGCACATGCTGACTTTGGTTTGACTGTAACTGAGTTTTCTTAAGAATACTCCAGGTTTAATTTCATCACACATTGATTCCTGCATTTCCATGAAGAAAAGGCTCTTGGTTTTATCACCCTCAAGTGTATCATAATTTTGGGGGACACTTTCTCTGGAAGAACATCAGGCATGCAGGCCACTGTCACAGGGAAGTCTCTGGAGCCCAGCAGGAGAACTTGCACCTACACCACAAACAAGAAACACTCCCAATCCTCTGCAAGGCTGGCAGACTTTTAATTGCAGCACAGTGGAGATGAGTCAGTTGGGTGTCAATTGCCTTGGGAACCTTGTGGGTGACTAAATCTAAGTCAGATGAGGTGACAACTGGGAATGGGTTTGCCCTGGCAGTTGGGAGACATTTCCTACAGGAGAAGATGAACAGCTAAATGGGGTCATTGAAGGAAGGGTGATGGGCTGGAGGGGAAACAAAGGGCAGGGATGGTGTGCAGACCTTTTCCTGAGCATCAGAGATGACCAGTGACAACTTCACTGGTGCTCACTTCCTGAATAAGCTTCCTGTACAACTTGTTTGCTTTTAACTGGAGACTGCGGAGATTTCTTAGTACAGTAGTTTCACGAATATAAGCCGCACCTTTTTCATTGAAGAATCC
>VRYO01001681.1:14116454-14161550 GCA_009812075.1 Sialia sialis | reverse complement strand
AGTGCGGCTTATATTCAGGTGCGGTTTATAATCGTGAAACTACTGTAAATGGTCTTCAAAGAATTTTCCCAGGAAGCCACCACCATCTTTTTCATATTAAAGATTCCATTCTTTGCAACCTTTTTTGAAAATATGTCTTTAAATTCCATTGTACATTCAAAGATTGGATTGTAGGGGGTGGTTGTTTGTTTTGTTTTGTTTTGTTTTGTTTTGTTCTGTTCTGTTTTGTTTTTTAAATTTAATAGAACCACAGGCTGGGTAACAGGAATTGGGAAACTTGAGGAGAAATGGAAGAGTTTGATCAGTTGTTTAAAAGCCTTAATTGAAACAATATAAAAACTAGCAACTGGGTCAATTTTGAATGCTCTGTTGTGCAAATAACTCTCTGAGGTCAAGGTATTTTGCAAAATCATTCCCCTCCCTTCATATAATGATCATGGTCACAGTGCAAATGCCTGTCTTAGGTCTAGAAAACCATAATTCTTCGAGACAAGCATCACTGCATGTGTGATGTGGGACTGGAAGTATGTTTTAATGTTCATATGCCTGAAGCCTTCCAGGGAAACTCCAGAAGGTTACAAAGGTACCTTCTGAGGAGAGGAGATGCACACTTTGTTTTTCCCATCTATCAGGCAGCAGGAGGCATTGCAGAAGATCAAGCTTGGGATCTCTGGCAAGGCAGGAGGTCCTTGTTCTTTCTTTTCCAGTTCTCTCCTATTTATGACACCTGAGAGTAGCTGTCAATGTCCAGACTCCTTTATTTCTTTCCCATGTTGTGGCCCTACTCTGACCTGAGATGTGTATTTTTCCTATTGCCATGCTGGATGTTGAGCTGAAATAGCACTGAGTGAGAAACTCATGAGGAAACATTTTGTTTGTCTTCCCATAATGGGTAGATCCACCACAATATAGCAGAGATGCCACAGAATGTCACCTTTCTGGTCACTTCATAGCCGCTATTCATTCACAGCTAATAAACAGATCTGGTCTGAAACTCCAAAAATCTGAAGAACAGCCCCTGGCTCAGGAGGAGATGAAGCAATGAAGGTGCTGTGGTGATGTGCCAGGAGAATGCACCAAATACCCCTGACTCAGAGGAGCTGGAGGCAGCTTGTGAGTCCTGTTTAAAGCCCAGGATGGGGGAGATGTTCTGCTCCAGGGGCTGGTGTGCAAGTGGCTCCTCTGTAATGGGCAGAGGGGATCACTGCTCCTCATTTTATCTCCTCAGGGCATGGAGCTGGCCAGGAAAGGCAGAGGCAGAGTTGTGTGTGCTTTGCAGTGTGGGAGCCACTTCCCTGGCTCCTGCTAGGGAATGTGACTTCATTTTGTGGATTGCAAGGTGTGTGACCTCCCAACAGGGGATGTCTTACTTCAAATGGAGAGCTGCTATGGCAGGCAGAATTTGGGGAGGGAAAAGCTCTTTGTCACATAAGTTGTTATCCAAACACCACAGGTAAGCTCTTCTAGCTGGGAAAAAGAGGACAATAAATAAGCCACCAGTAGCACCACTGGATGGACACCCATGGCCACCTCTTATATAAACCTGTCCAAGAGAAACCCTTTCTTATGACTTTGTCAGATAGTGTTTATATTCCAGCCTTGGCAAATAAATCTTGTGTCATTAAACAGGAAATAGTTTAACACTTTACCAATGCTATCATAATGAATTAATTTGATATTCATGGGAATACCACATGTGCTTTCCTAGGTGTCCTACTACCATTTCACTCTCACTAATGGGCACTTGAGTCATACTGATTTTTCCCCAAAGCCACATAATGATCTATAATATTCCTGAATAATTGCACTTTAAGTGGGAGCTAACAGGGTTGACTACTCCCAGAAATATGTCAAAATATTTTTGCTATTATAAGTAGGAATATGAATACTAACCGGACCTGCCAATACATTTGAATGTGTGGCAAAGTTTTACAAAAGAAAGTTCTGGAATGTTTTTTGAAGGTTAAAACGTCTTCAAATGGTTTTTTTTTTCCCTGAATAATTTTTATAGCCATCTGCAGAAAAGCAGACTTGCTAAATTGTGTTAAAGAGGAAAAAAAAAGGAAATGAAAAGCAAGCATAAGGTCATGTAGTACCAAAACATAATTATTTCATAGTAGCTGAAATAAAAGCCTCATTTATGTCATTGACTGAAAATAAAGGTTGGTTGCAGGTATTCTAATACCAGGCTGGTGTGCAATTTGTGGGGGGAAGAAGCCTTAAAAACTAGTCTCCATTCTGAATGGATAAACTTTGCTGCCTTTCTCATGAATAGGAGAGCTTTGCAGGGTAGTTCTATTTCGAGGCTCAGCTGAGTTTGTCCCGTGTTTGCCCCGCAGATCCTGTGGGAAGGACCTTGGTGTGTTCTGGGCTCCCTGGGCTGGACCAGTTGGGGCTGGACCGAAGAGCAGTGGGGGTCAGGGCCCCTCCCCGGAGCAGGGGCTTCATCCTCACCTCAGGACCACCGTGAAGCGCCAGCTGTGCAAACATCCTCTGCATCACCTCTGCTCAGGATCTCATCACAGCCCCTGTTTGTCTGTGCCTTTGGCTTGGAGAAAGTGGGAATACCTGGCATACACAAGGTGCCCTCCACAGGGAATTCTGCTGTGTTCCACCTGCTTCTGGGAGCAGCAAAAGCCAGGGATGGAGGGGAGAGGTGGATGGAAATTATTTGCTGTGAGGCAAATCACAGCAGGCACATGGAACCCTCAGGGGCGGGAGCTCTGCCTCATCTGTGCAGCTTTGGCATCCTGGCCACCATGGAGTCACCTGGGAGAGCACAGAGAAGTTGCTGCAGCTGTGTCCTTGAGTGACCCCCAACTGTCAGGTCAGACCTTGAATGCAAATGAGCCAAGAGCCACCCTGTCATGCTCACGTTAATGAAAAGGAGGAGATCCAGGAATAGGTCTGGCTAGGAGAAGTGGAGCAGGACATCTGTGTCCTCAGGAGGATCCTGTGGTTCCAGAAGGAACCACTGAAGTACGTAAGACTCCTTTAATTAAAGGATTTACCTGTAGTCTCAGAATGGAAATGACGTGCTTTGTTGTGCCTAATTGGGAGCCTGCTCTCCAGAGTCATGGCACCAGCTCCCGAGTGCGCGCAGAAATTTCCACGTGCAGACATCACCACAAACCAGCCTGCCACGGCAGCCCCAGACACGGCAGCACCTAGGAAACATCTAATTTTTATCTGATTAAGAACTGCAAAAAACGAGGGCAGGAGCCCTGCTCATGCATTATTGAAACGTCTGCAGTGACGCTGGCGGGATGGCAGAGCGTGCCTGCTGATGCTGGAGGAATGGAGGCTCTGTCAGGAGGGATGCAGGGAGCCCTGGGGACCAGTGGATGCCTCAGCTGCAGGGCCTGAGGAGGCTCTGGGTGCCCCTGGGCTCTCTGCAGGATGTGGGGCAAACAGCATCAACGCTCTGCATCCCACGGGGTTTGGCCTGATCCAAAGGGAGATGCTGCAGGAGACAGTTCTGGGTGTGTTTTTCCTGTGCTTTGGATTTGGGCTGGCAGCAGCTCTCCTCTGCTGCAAGACTTGTCACCATATAAAACATAACCTCCTTTCTGAATTACAGCAATTAAAAATATGTGGGTCCAATCCACCCCATTTGACAAATTCACATCTCCTTCCTCTCCTCCAGCCTTCTCTATCCCAAAATACTTTTACTCTTTATATGGTTTATTAGCCCTTTCCTGCTTCTATCTCTTTTTTGGAGCAATCTCCAAATTTGAGGCATCACTATTTATCAGTGAAAGACATTTTCAGGCAGAAATTCCCTACCGGCTCTAATTAAAAGTCAAGGCTGGTGACAAACTTTTATGGATGCGTTTAGAGAGAATCCCATAAATGATGTGTATAATGGTACAGTACAACATACAAACATGGCCCTGAAAAATCAGTGATATAAGACTCTGAGTTGGAATCTGTGTAAGATTTTGCCAGGGTCTTTGCTGTGTGCCCACTTCTCCCAGACAAGGCTGTGGAGTGGGCTGGACTCACCAAGGTTCCTGATGTGCAAATTACAGTCTGGCAAATTAAAATGACAGAAGAGGCAATTTAAAACACTGGGTTATGAACTCTGCTGGTGGAGGCACGGACAGGATGCCTGTTCTCCTGTGCTGACTTGTGATGGTGGCGTTGGCCTCTGGGACAGGAACAGGGCAGGTTATCACTGGCAGTGATAACCCCTTCGGCCATCCCTGATCTATCTGATGAGAACTGGGAGTCCCAATCTGTTTTGCATCACTGGGGGAGATAAAGCAAAATTGTTAATAAAACAACTTCCCTTTTGCAGTATCTCTACAAAACATCCTTGAGTGGTGGAGGACCTTGAAGGGAAGTTCTGTTAAACCAAACAAGTGAAATTCAACTTGGGGCAACTAAGGAGTCTGTTCTTGCTTTTATAAGGTTACAGAAGGTTTGTCGATCCTCCTAGGCTGGTAAATTCTGTTCTTCTATTCCTTGCACCTCTGAACCAAAGTGCCACTGAAGGCTCTGTCACTGAAATAAAGCACAAGGTAAATTTTGTCTTTACAAACTTACTATATGAAATACTGCTGTGTTTATGCAGCATTTTAAAGCCTCATTTTCCCCCTCGTTTGCCTGTGGCACTACAGGCCTGCAGTTCTATGCCTGGACAAACTAGTTTTCAACTGTAAGCTGGGGCCTTTTTGTTCTTTGGAGTAGTGTTCAGTCCTTGGTGAAGCTATTTTGGTGAGGAGTTGCTCTTCTCATCTTATGTTTTTTTTGTAACATAATCATAGTGATTTGGAGTAGACGACCAACCCTGAATGGTTAAAAGCTGAACTGAGGAGCCTGGCAGCAATTCCCAGTGCACCCAGCTGCACCTACAGCTTAGGTTTGGGAGCCCACTCCCCTGGTTTCCTAGGAAAAGAATTCCAGTTTCAGGGGCTGCACAGGAGCTGCTCTGCCAACCACTCTGGGCAGCTGGGGGATGGGAGTCCTGCATGGAAATCAGAGTGCCCCTGTGACCTGGTGCCTTCCATTCCAAATCTATTTCTTCATTGTAAATCCCCCAAAATGGCCTGAACTCAGCAATGCGCTGCAGAGCTGTATTCTCCTATTCCTGCTTGCATCCTGTTTAAAACTGAGTTTAATATGGAGACATTAATGCTGTATAATCAGGATTCTTAAAACCAAGACACATTTCAAATTTCAATTTTCCACCTAATCAGTGTGCTTCTTTTACTTCTACAAACAATCATATTTCAAGTCCAATACTTTAAATGATCCCCCAATATTATTCATTTATCAGTCAACTCTGAGAGGTCAAAATGCATTAAATTATATATAGAGAATATTAAGCAAATTTAAATGCAAGTCCAAGTAGAACACATGTAATTTCTGTTTTAAATTAATAATAATGTTACACATTTTCCCATTAAGCTACATTTGCAAAGTTAGCCTGAAGAAATAATATTAAGTATCTCACCAGAGCAATTCAGTGCTCAGTTGACAAAACAGACAAATGTAGTACTTCCCATATAACAGCATCCATAAAAAAAATTATTAAATTCCTTGCTGCTATGAATCAACAGCTTTATTGAGTGGAAACATTTCATTTGACACCAGTGCCTTGATAATAATATTTAAGGTGAAGAGAAACCCCTAAAGTATGTCAACAGTCAGAATTAACAGTTGGGGTGGAAATGTGGGGTTGTTTGCTTGTGGTTTTTTTCAAGTCAGTAACTGAGAAATACTCAATGTTACTTTGGAAAGGGGCACGGATGTCAGTGTGAGCTCTGAAACACAGCTTTTCTGCCTCTGATCCAGTTCCTGGCCCGGGACAAAAAAATCCAAGGAGCTGCTTTACATTATGTTCACTTTAAATCAAGGAAACACACCTCAGTTGCAAGCCTTTTTTCTGAATCACTCCTCCCTCCTCGCCTGCAGATGTCTGAGAGGCAGCTGGGAATCCCCAAAGACAGCAGTGTTCATGGGAGTCTGCTTCTTTGACATTTAGGGTAGACAAACAGCTCCAAGGATCTGGGACAAAGAGATGCAAAAGCTGGGTCTGGGCATAATGCTGAAAAATTACTTCACTATGGGTTATTCTGACTATTTTTATGTGTAGCATGGGAGTAAGAACTGGATTAGGAGGCCTGGGGGGTTGAATGGATTACAAACAAAAAGCATTAAGCTAATCATAGGAGTGATGTTCCTTAAAGGCAAGGATGAACTAACAGCTGAATTTTCTTTTGTCCCTGTGTTAGAACCATGGAACAGTAAACCAGTCAAAACAGTAGCTGTTTCCAAGCTAGGTCTCCTACATTATGCATTTCTATAGGTTTTATAAATATAGGTGTTGCTTAACATGTATTACTTGCACGATCTTGGATGTACTCATAGAAAGGGAATTCAAGGTCAGCAGTCCCTGAAGGCTGTCAAACTATTTACAAGTTTGCTATTTATAAGGACTAGTCTGGGAGTCCTAGAAGCAATAAGTTCTTAGGCAAGCGGTTTATTTCTGCATGACAGAAGAGCTGCTGTTTCTGTATCAGTGCCTAGATGCCATAGCAGTTCTCTTAAATTATCTTTAAAATCTCTTCTACTTTGTTATCTAGATTCTGGTACTATCAGGCTCACCCCTAACCACTCCATATAACCTGAAGAACAAAGAAAGCAAGAAATATCAATGCAGGTACTGTTCTGTGCAAGTTCTATAAGGGTTTAGGGGTGGCAAGAGTTAATAAAAAAATGATTAATATAGAATAATAATCGATTGACCTTGTGAGTACAGCATGTTATAAAATAGCAGGCTGGTGGATTCATTGCATTTCTACAGAACACTCTCTGAAGAAAAAATTTTCTTTTCTACAGAAAGTGAAAAGTAGGGCATACTGGTTTCTGCAGACCAGAAAAAGCACATTGCTTGCTCTCATATTAGGCTTTGGAACACTCAAGTGAGGTGGAAAATGTAGAGAAAAATTTGTGACTGAACTGCAAACATCGCAGACTCAGAAGAACTGGTGTATAGAATTCAGATAAGTCTCTCATGACGAAAGAGACTAGTTGTTCCTTCTTCAGCAGTGTTACCCAAGAATATGTACATACTGTGCCTTTTGTTCTTTTTGGGTAAGTGGATGGTACATCCTGGAAGGGCATCACTTATTCTAGGAAATGAATCTTTGGAAGTCATCTCTTCTAGCTGTAGTACCTGAATGAAAGCAGTATTCAGTGCTCTTGATCATTGTCTAGACCTAGAGCACTCTCCCTGTATTTGTAAAACAATAACAAATCCTCAAGCCCTGCAATCCCTCCCTCACCTTCAAAATATGAAAACCCTTGAAGAGGCATCTGGACTCACACATCACTTTATCTGTTTGAAGTTTCACAAAGGAATATTTCCCAAACGCTCCGTGATTCAAGACAGCAGTTTGCATCATGCAAAGGCAGCAGGGAGATGGTAAACAGAAAAGGGAATGTGATACAAATGCTGGTAAAAATCAGGGAAAGCAAGGTGGGAGCAATATCGCTCAATCTGTCAGATCTGTGAGCAAACCTCGTGAACCAGCTGAGTTATGGCAAACTCCTGCTATGAGGGAACTGCAGTAACAGAGCCTTGCACTCAAACATTCATAAGGGTGTCCTGGGATAAATAAAGGTGCAGCCTCTGTAAACTCTGCCGTGAAAACAAACACCTTTGAACCAAACCAGGCTGTATGAAGAATGGGCATAGCTGCTGTTAATGACAGGATTTGTATCTAGGTTTTCTGTCTGGAGAAGAGCAGTCTGAGTCTTTTTGGCTGGCAAGGAGTTCACTGCAGGGCCGTGGCCCGAGCTGCTGAAGGAGGCAGAGCTGGCACTGCTGCAGTGTCCCTGCTGGCACACGGAGTGCGCTCGGTTCAGGGTCTCCACTGGAATATACAACAAAATAGTAAAACCTCTCTGATTCCTAGGCAAAGCCTCTGCCATCTGGGGCCAGACCTTCTTAGAACAGCGGTGATATTTTGTCAGGTAGAAGACATTCAGCTTATTTTAAGATCATACCTCATGCACTCAAACACACTGTAGTGTGTCACATTGGGCTTTGTTTAGAAGCCTGCTCTGGATTACAGAGACATTTCAGAACTCATGCGCTTATCAAAAGTTTGAATCAGACTTGCTGTCTATAACTAAACTCAATAATCAGACTCTTGAACCATGTAATGGGTTAGCAAAAGAGCAGGAGACATGCAGGGAGACAATGATTTAGCAGAATTTCACTCGGCATTCAAGCATGCTAGCATGTCTGAAAATAAGGGATACATTATTAATTAGTTAATGTTTGCGAAGTATTTTGACTCTAGAACGTGCCAAGTGTTCTTCTTCATTAATTTTCAGTAAATATATGACTAAGCAGTATATGTAATGAGGACACAAAATATGGTAAGTAGACAAAAGACCTGAAAACACACAAAACATTTTTTAAAAAGAGAGATGCTATGAACTGGGGGTTGGGAATGCTCAGACCAGTGTAGTAAATATTGTGATGATGCAGCTACCAGTTATTTATTAACTCAGCACTAATGTTGGGATATGCCTGACAGCAGTGATGAGCAGTTGAGACAGCCAACGTCCTACAAGACCTATAAAGCTGACCTCTATCACCTTTTCTCCTCCAGTGCTAAATTTGGCACAGCCCATACTCAGCAGACCTTCTCTTACCTTCTGGGGCTGCCTAATGCCTGCTTAGGAGCTGTGTGTGCTTCTGCAGCTTTAATAATGTCTGGAAAACCACTTCTCATTGGCGGTCACAACCCCTGAGTGGCTGCAGGGACGTGCGCTCACACCAGGGCCCGGCAGCACAAGCTGCTGCACGCTCTTCCCCTCCCTGGTCGTTCTCACATCCCCATCTGTTCCTTTCCAGTCTCTCAAGTGGGAAATAAACTGAGTTAGAGTCAAACTGTCAAACTCATAATATTCGAGTGGGTTGAATGTCACACCGGCAGAATTCATGCAATCCATATTTCATTCAGCGCAATAAATATGCAGTCTTGCACAGATCTTAGAAATCAATTATGTTTGTTTCAGGAAGGTTTGAAGAAACAGTAGGGGCACCTCAGCAAAAATGATTTCTTGCCTCCTTTTGCAATGAAGTAACTTTTTAGTGTTATGATCGCAAGGTCTCGATTCCTGAAAACAAGCTTGTAAATGCGTGCCTCGGCCATCTGCTGCTGCCCTTAAGTCAAAGTCATGGTCCTCAGTTTACAACATCATACTTGGAAGTTTATGACGTTACAAATACAGGATTGACACTTTTGTTGACAGCTAGCCAATAGGATCAAATGAATTAAGCAACAAGCCGTGTCCTTGAAAACTTTGGCTGTAAAGACGAAGACCAAGCGGGAGCGTTTCTCTCTGGAAGGAGCTAGCACTGCCCTCACAGGTGGTTAGTGTATCAGAAATTTGTCATGAGCACTCTAAAAATAACTGGGAATGATCTTGTAGCTTTCTAACATACTTTTAATTTTTTTTTTCCAAACATATTTTCTCTTTCCATGTCAGCTGTTCTGCACATTCAATTAGATACGTGCATGATAGTTCTGACCTAGGCTAAGGGACCAAATGATAAATCAGCTTCTAAGGCCAGACACACAGCTGGTGTAAGTGGACTTTACATTTATGCAATCAAGAGAGCTAAGCCAAATTTCTCCCAGCTTTGTCCACCACAATATACTTCTCATGCAGCAGGATTGTAGTGGCTGCAACTTTTATCATACATAGAATATTCCAGTTGGTGGCAAAAGACCAATTGATCCCACTGTGCAGAGCATAACCTGTATCTGTCAGTGTGGCAGGTATTTAATAAGAGCAGTTTGAGGCCCTTCAAAAATCTACAGAAAGTCCCTCAGCTGCACGAAATCAGCAAAATATGGCTATTTTTTTTCTCTTTTAAAGACTAGATATGGGTCCGGGTCCCAGTGGTTTTCTATCCAAGAAAAATCATATTCCTGCAGCTGCCCCCACTGACGTTTTGAAAGTATATAATTTTTCACTGTGTTTTAATGAACCAGCAGATGATTTGGAAAAACATAACATGCAGCAGCTTGGAGGGTGTTTTACTGGTGCCAGGAATCTCCCTGGACAGCATCACCTACAGAACAGGGGACACAGTCCAGCAGTGAGTGCAAACCCAACATCAGCAGGGCATGGAGACCAGCCTTGGGACCAGACCTTGGAAAGTTACAGTCTTAGAAGTTAGAGATTTTTATGAGGAATTTTAAGCAAGGATGCTGGATTATTCATTATTTGAAACTGTTTTGAAGTCACTGTCAACATGTTTTCCCTTAACAGTGCTATTTCTTTAACAAGAAACATTATCCTACTTTTACCTACTGGTCAAAACAAAAGACTTGTAAGGCAGAGAACAATTGTATTTATCTTTCTAGAATGAAATAGTCCATGCTGTTATTTTTTTTTTTTTTAGGGACAAAATTATAAATTTTTATGAGAATTTTTTTTTCTGAATATATTTAATTGCCCAAATTACTGCATAGAAAAAGGAAATAACATTATTTAGTTATGTTGCCTAGTTTAAAAAATAGAAAAGCTGCTTTGTTTTTAGGAAGAGCTTTAATAGATTTTTGGAGGGGGGGCGTAAATTAGAAATAACATTTTATTTTAATGAAAAAATATTAATTCAAACAAAAATTTAAAGAGTCAAATGCCTGTAGCTTTTTATAACAGAAGCAGGGTTGCTTTTATGGAAAAAAATGCAAGCTGATGCTCAGTGGTAGGTCACTGGTCCTATGCCATTTTGAAGTTTTATTTGATGGCTTCAATGTAAAGTCAAGTGACAATGCTAGAGATAGGGACCAGAGCAGGGCAAGATTTTAGTTTTTAGTTTAATTTGGCTCCAGTAAAATTTAGTTGTGATTCCTTTACTGACAAAGGGAAAAAGGTCACATTGCAGGACCTAACAGGGATTTTTCTTCTCTGGCTGTGTTAGCACTGTGCTGGTCTAATCAGCAAAGAGTTATTGCTGTTTTCTGTCCATTCTGGAGTGTCAGGAATGGGTCTATATGTGGAAAGGTGTTTTTTAAACAGAAGGGGTAATATTTTGAAAAGTGAAATGGGAACCTATCCCTCCTTGCAAAACTGTCCTGAGTTCTTTGTTCCTTGAAATTAAATTCCAATTCACTTCTGAAATTAAAGTTGACTTCCTATGTGACTGGGGGACTTTTAAATGGTTGACCTAACAAGTCCTGCTCCACTCTCATGATCCTCCAAAGATGAATTCACATGACAAACACCAGCTTTAAGCTTTCTTTAAAAAAAAGGGTTGAATTTGAATTATGTATTTAGCAACCAATAGGCATTTCTGCCACCCCCCCAGTGTCTCAGGCAACGTCAGTGTCTCCATGATCTGCATGTGTGGCAGATGTGTTGAATGCATCAACATTTATAAAGAGAGTCTCCTGTGGCCAGAGGAGGTGCAGTGTGGGATGGGCTGTCCTCAGAGCCAGGGCTGACTTTGTTCTGTCTGCACTCACAGGGGGTCCTGAGTTGTGACTGGGCTCCCAAATGCTGCAAAGTGGTACAGTGTTAAAATAACATTGGTGTTTCATGCCCATGCTACAAATAAGCACCTATTGAAAGCCTTAGAAAGAGAAAAAAAAATTTAAAAATACTAGGAATGAGGTAATGGAAGCAGCAGAAGGCCCTTTTTATAACATCACAAGCCACCCAGAGAATATGTCTGTGTGTTTCATTTGGTTATTTATTTAGCATTATGATATCTGACATATCAGAAAACATGAAAGGCATTTGTGAGTCTAAGACAAAAAGTAAAATGGCTCTTGAAAATGATTCTTTGTGAAGGCTTATTTTTGTTTTGTTGCACATGAGACTAGTCAAGAAGACAGGTTTATTTTAAATCTCTAACAGAATTTAGTGACTGGAGACAAACAATTGTCTGCTATTATCATTCCTACTGCCAAAATTCATTAGGTTCAGGAACATCAACTAAATCAGGTGCTAGAAGGGAGCACACAGCTACCTACACTATTGCTGGAGATGTGACCCCTGGAGCCAGGGTAGTGTCCACACAGATCCAGGAGACTGCATGGCCTATTAAAAAGTGAAATATCTCAAACCATAACCTTCCTGCAATTCACTGTAAGCAGGCCATTTCTGCAGCTGCATGTTTCTGTCCACAAAAGACCTTGCTGTCTGTCATGAACCTTGTCCCCAGCTTCACTTTTTAAGGTCTGTACTTCATCAAAAAGTAAACACATTCTCCAACATGCTGGTATTTGGTTGCCAGCCTGAGAGAGGCGGGAGGCTGATAGGTCTGCGTACATAGAGTTAAAAAGTGCCCTTTTAACATGAGTTAAACTGATTTTTATTTCTTCTGAGATCTCAGCTGGGGAGAAAGGGAGCTAGCTGGAAAAGTCAGCCTGGCCTCAGGAAAGTAACCTGCTTTAGAAGGTTGTACCTGGGATGTATCTGACTCATTAAATGAATTTGAGTAAAAGAAAATCGTTTAACAGCTTTGCTGCCTTTTTTTCTCCAAAGTAGCCAGGGTCTTGTTTGGCTAATGACAACTGAAAAAAGCACATAGCTCTGAATGGTATTGACTCCTCATGCGGCTGGGTTTTTTCCCAGATATTCACTTTTCCATCATCTTTTCATCAGAGTGATGTGAAGGAACGGTACCATAATTTGGATCCCAATATATTAAAGACCATGGAGAGTAAGGGTGCATCCATGCTTGTGGCGTCTGCAGCCTCTGGGAAGCTGGTGGACTTGCTGGAATCTATTGGAGTGAACTATTCTGAAATCCATGGAACTTTTTTAATCTGTGTAAAGTGAATATATAAAAGTAATCACTTAAAAGGAGCTCTGTTTGTGGAGTGGCTAAAGAAGATAAAGGCAAAAGGTAGTCTAGCATTAGAGCTTAATGCTTCTAGAGAAGAGATTAAGAGCTGGGTGATGTCAGCTCCTGCAAGCCCAGAGAGAATCAAGAGGGTGTGTCCAAAGGGTGATGATTCAGACTCCTTAAAAATGGAGCCAAGATGGGGATGCACCACAGAGATGTTCTGGAAATACCCAGCTTGCCAGTAAGAGTGACAGTAATGCCTGCTGGAGCAGCAGGGAGCTGACATCACAGCTCATGGTGTGATGCTGGGGGACTGTGGGGTTACATCCAGCTGGAGACTCATCCAGCCGTCCCTGCACAGGGCACTGTCTGACACCCATCCCTATGCAGGGTAACCTCCTGCTTGCATCCAAGCATGGAGGTCAAATGGAAACACAGAAAGGGAGGCAGACACTGGGGCAAACAGAGATGGAACATGCTGAAGCCATCCATGGGTTAATCTCTGCAGCTGGGAACCTAAAGAGCAATAACAATGAAGAAATCAAAGGTCAACTTGTGTATCAGGAGATGCTGGCCAAAAACCTTGTTTCCCTTAACAAAGCTAAATTCTATCCTCAATAACAATATCATGGCAGGCATGGATTGTTTCCTTCAAGGAGCCTTCAGTTTTAATTATTTATATATACACACACATGCAAATGTAAATATTTGTGATTGAGTTGCACATGGAGTTATTAAAATAATCAATCAATCAACAAAAAAATTAAAAAAGGCTTTCAGATTCTCACCAGTAGTCTTACAGAACCAAAAAATGTACAGGACACCAGGCTTTGTGAACAGCCCCTAGGAGTACATCCACACAGTGTGACTGACACTTTATACTTAAGGGCCAAGAATAGCTTTTTAAAAACCAGTGCAAAAATTACACAGGCATTTCCAGGGCTCTATAGATTACAACAAATACTCTGTGTTTGGCTGTGGAACAGGTATTAGCAGATGCTGACTGGATGATGATGACCACTCTAAGTGGATGCTTATTTAAGGGATGTTTTCAGGAAACGGCCTCCTCTTAGGAACAGTCTATAAGTGAAAATGCACTTTGCAAGATTTTTACATCTTGCTGGCTTGCCTTTTGCCATTTTACAGCCAAGGAAATGTTAATGTGTAATAGAATTAGCATTTAGGAGAAGTCTAGAATACTGTTCTTTATAATATAGCCCAGTATTATTATTCAAGACAGGTTTTCTCACAGAGCAATTTAAGCCCCCCAAAATTACCCATCATTACATAGACAGTCCATTTAACATTCTGAAGCTAATCACACAACAACCTACCCTTTCAGAGGAGATACAAAACCTCGCTTGAGTTTTAAGTTCTGATTACAAGATGAGGTTCCAATTGAGAATTTCAGCTGTAAACCAAATGACCTTCAATGACCGTAGACTGAAAAACCTGGTGACTAATCTAAATACATTTCCAGGCAGGGGGAAAAAAACACCACCCAGCTCTTGTTTCTAGTCCTCTGCATTATTAGGGGAGTGACAAAGACAAGCAGAATGTGAAAAAAGTCATGACTCCAGTGACCTTCATGTCTTTGTCCCACAAAGGTCAGGAGTAATCAGCAAAACTTTAACTAGAGTTCAAATTCAGATTTGCTCTCCTTGGAGGCTGGTAAAATTAAATATTCTGTTCTTGTGCTCTGTAAACAGCCACAGTAATTGGTGATGTTTCCCAGCATTGGCTGTGAAGATGTATTGGCAAGAGCTGAAATTCAGAGAGAGACAGTATTTCACTTGGTATATGGCAGGTATAACCAAATCCTGATTTCAGCTTGTAATGCTGGGAATCACAATCACATTCCTTGAAATGAGATCACACCAGGATGTGAGCACATACCAGAATGTCTAGGACGTGACTTTACAGTTTGTCATGCTTGTCATCCAAGGCAAAACACCTATTGTCAATATCTGGAACAAAAATCCCATGAAATGGAAATGCATCAGGCAAGTCAAAGTCTGCAAGAGTAAGCCATGTGGAAACAGAAAATACAATGAGTAATCTAGAATGGAGCTCATAGGGACTTTCTGACCTTGGCCTGGAATGCTTTGTCCCTTTCCTCCTTTTGCATGTCACAAGACTTATTTATTTACTGAATATCCATCCTGATTAGAGCTGCAGAAATAATCATGTGGAATCAGACCACAGGAGACCATGATTTCCAGCATCATACCATTAGTGAGCAGAAGTTTAGAGAAAGGAAATAAGGAAGAAATAAATATACATTCATGGGAAAATTCTTTTTCTTGCTCTTGATGATAAGGAATTTCCCTTATGCTTTACTATGTAGGAAGATATAATCTGTCCAGCAGGATTTTTAGAAAACCTGGGTTTATACCTTGGAAGTTTCCTGTTGTCCACATTAGTATTTTGACAGATTTTGAATTCTGCTAAGCATCTGATGCAAATTATGGCCTCAGGAAACAATGCAACAGACTAATTTTGAGTGCAATGATAACATGCATATTTCTCAACATATTTTTATTTTTTTTATCATTTGTGTAGGTACTCATTCTGATTCAAAGATTTCTATGCAGCACCTTGTGTCTTGCATGCTTCTCTTCAGTCAGTCGTTACAATAAGGATCCAAGTGCCTGGCAGTTCTTCACTTCCCATTTGTGAACCTCCTCACTGTGGGCTTTTGCAGGATTTGGAAGCCAGCAGATGTAAAAGTATTAAAGTCTGTAATTGATTTTTATAGGCCAGCGTGTACTGTTTTCAACAGACTTCTTGAATCCTGTAGGAAACATTAAAAATGAAAAGCAAGTTTCAAAATTAAGGATCCGTTAAATGCTCTCTTCTCCTCCTCCAGCAACTTAAAAATCGTGGCAATTACCTTGAACTTCAAAAGGCTCCTTCCTTCTTATGTATTAAAATACTGAATTGCATTTCCTGTGTCTTGAAACGTAATGAGAGTGGACATCCTGTGCTGCAGAGCATCAGTAAAATTGCAGCTGTCAAGACACCTGCAACATCCAGTTTGAGAGCTGTTGAAATGGTGACCAGCATTACTGAAAAATGTGGAAAAATGGGGAAGAGTGAAAGATTCTGGTCCAGGATTCAAAATCAGTATCTTCATACTCTGCTTCGAGCCCTGCTGACTTCAGTGAGCATGCATGAAGTAAAATGCAATTTATCATGAATAAAGGTGACAAAGTCAATCTTTTGGGCATGCTCTACTGCTATTAGTGTCTGCACATGCAGAATGTTTTGTATGTTGGACAATGGGAAAAGTATTTCAGCTTATCCTTGCAAGTATCTCTCTTCAAAGAAATATGGTGAGAACATTTGAAATAGAGCGGGGTAAAAGTGTGAATAACCATCAAGAGACAGGGAAAAATACCTCTCTTTATCTTTCCAGTTTTCACTCTACCTTTGCTCTCTGTAGCTGATGTAGGCAATAATGGATCAGAGTTTATATACATACATGTATATACATATACACACATTCTCTCTATATATATATATAATTATATGTAATATATTATACTTATATTAATCCTGTTGGTTCAGAGGTATCCTGGGATATACAATAATTTCACAACTATAAGGCTGAAAGACCCTTTTGACTAAAATTTTGATTGAAACCCAGAAGTGCGCCTTATAATCAAGTGCACCTTATATATGGACAAAGTTCGGAAATTTGCCAACCCAGAAGTGTGAGCTAGCAGCCGTGGCAGCCGCAAGCTGAGCCGAGCCGCACCAGCCAGTACCGGGGCAGGCAGGAGTGCCGGGGCCCGTGGCACAGGGAGGGTGCCTGGGGCTGTGTTTAAAGGCTTCACCAATCCTTGAAAACAATGTTTGCAAATTGAGCACCTGCCAGTAAACCCCATGATCGTGCAATTCCATTACTAATTTGTTACTTTGTTGCATGCAGATCCTTGCTGCAAAAAAAAGTGTGCCTTATATATGGACAAAGTTCGGAAATTTGCCTGCAACCTGGAAGTGCGCCTTATAATCCAGTGCGCCTTATAGTTGTGGAATTACTGTAAATACAACACTGCTCAACACATTTCCCAAAATTATTTTAGGAAAGTGATTGTTTATTAACTAATACATCATGTGATATAAAGAAAATAAGCTGTGTGCAATGTCACCACAGTTATAAGTATCATTATAGTATGAACCATTTAAAAAAAAAAGGATGCTGTTTCATTAACATTTCTTACAATCTCTAAGAAGGAAAAGAGTAACAGTAAGAAAATTAATAAGATTAATTATTACTTAAAATGGCATTTTCTTTGAAATGCCAGAGCGAAGTTGTTAAGATCTTACAAAGGAGAGACAGACAAATGTTCCTAGAAATGAGATCACAAACTTTATCTTCAGCTTCCTCAATTTAGGAAGAAATTTAATATTGTTTTGCATCTACAACTGCATGCAGTCTTTGCCCAATGCATTATCCTATGCTGAAAGTGTGTTTATGATGAAGTTAAAATATTCACAGAGAGATAAAAGATGCTCACATCTTAATGGTGGCTTTAATTCTCAGGAAACTGACCATACACTTCTTAAAATTGAGAGTTGTCAATGCTAAATAATTTTGTAGTCACTGAAGATCACATTCTAGTGCTGTCTAGAAAAAAAATGTAGTCTCATCAGAGGTAAATATTTACCAAAAATCAGGATTTAATTACATTACATGATTAAATGATTTTAAACCTACTTTAGGACAGGAACTTCAGAACTGGGTAATGGCTATATCCTAGAGTTTTATCCTTCTCTTATCTCCAGGCACTGCAGAAACTAGAAACCATTAGAACAGGACAAAAGATCGCCATTACAGAGATATTAGAAGGGGCAGGAACATTAGGAACATGCTGGTGTTCTGTTTTTAAAAACAAATGACCCATTAATTCACAAAAACAACCCCATTACTGGAGTAACAAACTCAGTTTACGCAAATGTCCCTATCAACATTATTCAAGCCCAAACTTGATTTAATTTGGAAAAGGAACGAATAAAGCTTAGGGTAATGGCAACCTATTAGACCGTGCAGACCTTAATAATACATTTAAGAAATTGTGCTGAGAGAGTGACATGAACATCAAAAGAGAAATCAAGAGAACAAACTGCAGAATAAAGGAGAATTTCTATCTGAAACCATACCAGAGAAGGCAGAGGGAGAAACACAGGCAGAAGGAGCATTTGCCTAACTAGAAGTGAGAGAGAATAATAGCATTAATGTCTGTTTCCCTAAATAGTTTCAGTTTGTTTCATTATTCTATTTTTACTGAATCTGATTTCTATTCAGGTTCAATTAATAATAATGAGCCTAAAATTAATTTGCATTATCATTTACAATGGATGCTTTGATCATGTATGTAGTTGGAACTATAATGCACACATTACCATATTATGCAAATTGCATTTTCAGCATCAGCTGCATCTGTATATCATTTCTTCATGCCACAATCCTGTGTATTGTCTCTTTATGTACAGCCCTGTAGAGGGAGAATCTGGGGAGATACTACCAGGGGAAATACTGCTACAGGTGTGCCCTCCTCTTATGATCTCTCTCTAAACACTCAGTGCTAGCATCAGATGGGAGGATTTTAACACAGATGGCTTGTTTGTGTCCTTTATGAAATTATTCTCCTCCATTGAGCCCACACAGGCAACCAAGAACGTACAAGTGCTACCTTTTCTTTGTTCTTAACATAAGTGTCTCTCAAGCAGAACTTGTAACTGCTTGCAGCTTAAATCTGATGAGACTCTGACCTAAAAAAGAAAGCTGAGCCAGTACCACGATATACATAAAGATCTGATTTTTAGGTCAAGCTTATGCATTACTGACACTGAACATGCTGGGAGAAATGTTGCACATCAATGGTCAATGGATCCCCTCAACTCTCCCTCAGCTGACGACTTTTTGCCACTGGCCAAATTTTGTATTGCAGTGAGCAGGCCCAAAATTATTAGTAGTTTACATTTTTATACTGCCTTTCATCTTGTGAAATACTCCTTTGCTTTATAAGTTGATACAGAAACCATATAATGATTGTTTAATCTATTATAGTGCTGAAACTTTGTGGTGAAACACAGGAAGAATTTAGCAGTCTAGAGTAAGAGAGCTCTTTTGGAGAGGAAATGAAGACTATAGTGTCCACTTGAAACAAAGAGATGAGAATGTAATTTTTAAGCTTGGCATCCGGCCAGGCCATCAGAGTTAACACACTTTACAGATATAATTACTGCAGTGGGATCTTTGATGAGCAAGAGGGTCAGAACTTTGCTTTAACTTGTAGCCCAAAAATGCACTTGGGTCACACCTTGCATCTTCTCATCACGCTGACTCATGGGCTGACCAGATGAGATCCTCTTTATTCATTTCTCTTTTAGTTAAAGCCCTAAACAACTCTCAAAAATGAATCAAACAGCCAAACACTGTCAAAAGAAAATTTTAGACCGCTTCCAATTTCAAGAAAATTTTGCATGAAAACCTAGCTGTCCAGCCAAGCTGAGGATCACAGAAGCTCAGATTCTTCCTCCCACAGATAAATTTCTTCAGAGTGGCCCTACAGGCTTGATCCTGCCTTCCAAAGAGGTGATGGTGAAATCCCTCCAGTGAGGTTACTAGGCCCCCAGAAGATGATTCATTTGGCCATTTCACTGTGCTTAGTGTGTTTGACAGGAGATAAGAGCAGTGCCTCAGGAAAGGGAAGGGGATGAGTGGGACTGCCCTTTTTTCTTGCCAGCAATCTGTATGGTTAGATCATCCTATCTTGTGAAACCTCTTTGCTAAGATCTGGGTCTATTTGCACAGCTACGTTCCTTCCCAGGACACTCTGTGAAGTGATGCATCCAGGATCTTTCAGGCGAAGGAATTTAGCTTGGTGTTATCTGGTGAATGACAAACATTGAGAATTGTCAGAATGAGGTATTCCTGTGAGTCTTCACCAAAGTGTTAATCTGATTAAACTCCTAAAAACTCATAGATATTAAACAGATCATATTAATATTGTCAACAAAATTCAGTTCTTAGTCACTCAAATGCAAATGCCAGATATTTGTTTCTCAGCATGCAATTGAAAATGATCTGATCACCCTCCAAGCAGAGAACTGACAAACACATGGGGTGAGGAAACATTTTTGGTTTATCTTCTGCATATAGGAAGATGCTGATAAGAGGGAAGAATCACTTTAGTTCTGCATAGATAAAAAGATCACTCTTGGCAGAACAGATTAATGTACCTGTCTATACAAGCATAGAGGAAGAATGAAGAAGGGAAATAGATTAGTATTCTGCTGCACATGGGACAATCAAATGTGATCTTTGGATTGGCAACTGGACTAATAATAATCACTCTAATAAACCTTTATATCTATGATATGCAGAACTAGCTAAGAGATAGCTGCTTCTTAGCAATAATGAGCTGGATTCTTCATCACTCATCACCTTGCGTAATTATTGTGGTGAGTTCAAAACAAATCCATTGTGCTACCAATCAGATTTTTTTTTCCTTTCATGTTGTGTTTTTCTTGCATGGGCCTAATGACTACTCACAGAGCAGACAATGAAGAACCAGGCTTAATAAATTTATTTTCCATGTAAGAATAATGAAAATGTAAGAGATCTAATGGATGAGTGCAATAGCTTGGACAAGATCTGATATTTAAAATTTAGGTACTTAAATGTTGCCAGAGCCAACCCTGTGGTAAAACAACTCCAAGAAAGAAAGAAAAATGGATAAAAAAAGCTATCTGGCTTAATATCAAATAATATTTTTTCTCCTTTCATAATGATTTATTAGCAGTTGTGTTAGTAAAAGCATGCACAGCAATACTGAATAATATTAAGACGAGTAAACTACAACAAACTTAGTAATTTAAAAGTCAAAGTATCTGATCAAGAAATTTCTTGGCCAATTTGGTTTTAGTTGATTTTTTTCCTAAAGTACTGTGTCTCTTCATAGCTGAAGTGAGGATAATGAAGGTAAATTATGAAAATAGCCTAGCTATGTGGTAAAGGTCAACAGAAAGTCTTGTTAAGGTCTGTTTCTTATGAAGATATCCTGTCTGTATTGTCAAAATGGATTAACATTATAACAAAACAGAGCCTGTCAATTGCAAGAAAAGGAGATATTAGCACAAAGATACTTGTGACAATTAATATTAGGTTTTGGTTTAGACTGTGAAAGCAAGAAAATATCACAACCGCATTAGCTCACTTCTTTATGTCTTTCTTGCATAGGTCACAAGAAGATGCAGAGATATTTACTTTTTCTTTCCTGTTGCTGGCTTGTGGACAGGAATTTTAGTCTTGAGAATAGAAATAGTTAGATTTGTAACTCTATTTCTTTAAGGGACATTTTCTTGTCTAATTCTTACCACATGTACTACACTAAGCTTTAGAGTTAATGTGGATTTTATCCACTAGCACTGAACTGGGAATGGAGGGTGAAGGAGTTGCCCACATATTTCTGTAACCATCTGTTTTCTAGGGTTACTGACTATGTAAATAAAAGTTACTCTGTGAACATGAACAGTCTTGGGCCCACTTGTTTGTCTTCCAGCCCAAAACTACAAAGGAAACTTCCTTGCAGGGAAGTAGCAACAAAGTTGAGTTATTTTCCACAATATTGTATATGCAGAGCACACCAGCATATAAAAAATGTCTTAGTTAGAGCTGAACACGTCCAGGGAGTTTCACTGTTGTTGTGTCAGAGGCAGTAGAGTAAAGTCAGTCTTAAAAATCCTTCTAAATGTTTTTGCATGATCAAGTCCCACTGGCAATTATGCCAACAGATACCAATGATGTTATAAAGAAACTTTATGCAGGGATAAAAAAAACACTCTTGCATTTCAAAACATCACAGTCCTTGAATTGAGCAAAACAGGAGCTGGGAAAGAAAGCTCACTCACCCTATGGCTGTGCTCTGAAGGACTTTGCTGTCCTCATTTCTGTGAGGGCTTTTACCTTCAATGATGATTTGAATCCCTGGAAAGACATACCTGTGACTGAAGTGATCTGAGACATAAATCTGACAGGACAAAATATGGCATGCAGTATAACCCTCAATACCCTCTACATAAATTAGAAACTGTGAGCCTATTGAGTTTAAAGCACTTCCCACATATTTTCAGCTCTTGCTGCATAAAAACCACGGCAAATACCAAGTATGGAAGTTCTCTGTACTCACCAGCTGCTCCTACCTGAAATTGTAACAGCATCAAAAGCAGCCTAAATGCATCACCACACTATGCCAGAAGGCTAACCCAAAAATCAGATTTTCATCCTGCCTCAATCTGGGAAGAAGACAGTTCAAAATGTTAGGAGGATGCCCAAGTTAGTGAGAAGTCTGATCAGTGTGTCCAGCAGGATGTAATGTTAACAAGTCACCACACAAAATGCAGCCCCACTTTTCTGGACATTTAACCAAAAAAACTGCACAAACATATTTGTGTCTGATCAGCTAGCACTTCTGTAATTTTACAGTGACATAAAACCAGTTAGTACCAACTGAAATACATTAGCAGCTTCAGTAATTAGTAGGCATAGCCATTTCCTGTCAGTTCTACGGGCCATATCCTCAGCTGGCGTAAATCAATGACACTCTGGGCACTGGAACTATATTACTTTACTCACCTTGAAATAGTTATGCATACTAATTACTGCCTTATCCATTACTGCTCTTGTCAATTCAGACATCTGATTTACACCAGGTGAGTTTGTTCCATATATTTAGAAGTTTCTGCACATTCCTTCAAGAATCTGTAGTGTCAAATAAACTTTCCAAATAAGCCAGGCACATGCATTCCATTATCTATCAAATCAATGCTCAGTGAAGTGACACCGCTGCACATAAATCATGACTGCAATTATTAAATCAAGCCGAGTTTGTATTGTGTTTTTTTCCACTGTTGGGTAGAATTAACCACAGGAGAAGAGGAGAACAGGCATGTCAGGATTGCTGGGATGGAAGAAGGAGTTAAAAGCCCCACCCAAGCTCTCACAACCTAACCTTTGGAGCATGCAGCTGATAATGTGAAACAGAACATAATGCCCTGGAGGAGATACATCTGGAGGTCAGCTCAGTCAGCTACTGTGGAACTGTTCCAACAAGGCAATCAAATATCTAGCAAAACCTACAAAAAAAAATCATATATTTGGTATATAGACATCCAACCTGAGCTGGGTGAGAGTAGAGAAGCCTGATTTCATTTTCATAACTCTGTCAGGCAATCTAAGAGCTGAGTTTTCTCTCCACAAACACAAAGTGAGGCTTTTAACTGCAGCTTATTAAGGCTCAGTTTGTCTAACCCAAGCATAATAAATTCATGTGTCAAGATCGAAGTTGATTGTTCATCAGAGAAAAATGAGACAAGATAATCCACTTTGCTGAAAACGTAATGCTTTAGGAATGTTACAAACTACTGCAAATGTTTAACTCCCTGTGCCTCATGGGTGGTTATATAACAAAACACCCATTCAGGGCCTGATTCTTATCTCTCACTTGCATAAGGCCGTGTCTAGACAAGGATTTGAAGGTGTGTTGTTTGAAAGTGTTCACAGAGTGGTCTAGTTGGCAGATGGGGAAGCCTCCCCCATCCTCCCCCCACCACTTTCGGAATTTTTGTGTATGTGGAATGGGTGTGGATCCCTCTCCCTCAATTTTAATTCAATTAATTTAGCAGCTGATGGTGGTGATTTGTCCACCCTGGAGTCAGAATGTGATTTCAGAGTGTTAAGGGAGCAAAGGGCCATCTCCCTGCCCACATCTAAGCTAGAGCTTTCAAAAGATCTAAGGATTTGCAGGTCTAGGGCTTTCCAGCTTTATTTCCATATATCCACCTGCATGGCACACAGATGACATACAGAGGTATCCCACATAAGTTTGGATGGTACTTTGCCTTTGTAAACCAGTACTAGAGATAAAGGATAACTTTCCAGTGATGGTTAACTCTTGGACAGTATCCCCTTTACAGGAAAATCCTTCCAGTGCTGATTTCCTCTTCCATTGTACCTCCCCAGGTATCATATTTTTGTTTCTTTATTACCCATTTACCCGTTTCTAATGAACTTGACTCAGCCATCCACTCCAACTCCATACACACCTCATGATGTTGGAAGAATTATTCAGTGAAAAAGCTGGAAAATTTACACAGAGGTCTCTATGATGTGAACTAGGTGGCTAAGAATTCATTCCACTCAATTTCTTTTAAAGCATTGCATTAAATTTACAGGAATCTGTGGTTCCTCCATCTCTGATTTCCCCCCTTGGCATATGGCAATGGTGAGAATCCTTACAGAGATGTGCCCACCATATGCCCATTGCTCCATGCAATGTTATTACTCTCACCAGCAAGTTCTAAGAGCAGCAACGATTTTAAGATTCATTTTTTTGTATATTTTCCCTTCTCTTTATTTTTGTTGTTTTTTTTTTTTTCTTAAGCACACCTAAGTATTTAATATTTCCTTTTGTAGATTATTTTATTATTACTTTAAGTTTCAAGTGTACCTCAGAGGATTCATGAAAAATAACTTATAGCTAATACTCCACTATAGTTATAAAACTTATAAAGACACATTTCCAGTTGATGAAGGTAAAAAACATGCCTGTGTACATGTAGTTTTTATTTTTATAATCACAGTTAATTAATTATGTTTTCACATTTATAAAACAAGAAGTAGAGGGAAGAAAAAGAACTGGGTAAAGTTTAAACCACATTCAGAGGAAAATCAGGTAAGAGATCAAACAGCTGATGAGAAATATGAGAAATCCTCCCTGCTGAAATACATGGGAAGGTAATTATTTTCCAAGGCCCAGGAATTTGCCCTTTGTTTTTTAAAAATGAAATGCATACAGATATATAGGTAAACATGAATGCATATTTGGTTTTCTCCTGTAATAAAGTAAGAAGAGCCAGGCCAGCTGTGATAGTTCTCTTTGTAAGGAGTTTTCTATATGCACACACTTTAAATCTGGTTTGATAACCAATGGTTTACAGTGTCATTAGGAAGGTTAAGACCATGAGGTAACTTTTAAGAAATGTGGTCTGCTGCCATATCTGGAACATATCAGCTCTTGGTAGAAATATATTTTAATAAAGAGAAGTGCTTTAGAGGTTTCTCTCTTGATATAGGCCTAAGTTCAGCAAGCTAAGTTCAATCACACAGCTGACTTCTAGCCTTCCAGTACACAATAGGGTTTTAATGTTGAAAGTTAGGTGCAATGTGTAAAGTTAGGTTAAAGTTTGAGTATGGTACTCAATAGGAGTCTGAGCAAAAACATCTTTCATTTAAGATGAAAATTCCTGCTTTAAATTTCCTTCCTTGAACTCTGGCTCCAATTTGTGAATGCAGTGGTGATGCTGAGGTTTCTGTGTGGAGCCCAGCAGGAACGTCAGCAGTTCTGCTTCACTGCTGAGTATCAATAGTGCTCAGAGATCAGAGCTCAGAGCCAGCACTTAGGAGGGGCAGCCTTGTCAGTCAGCACTTGACTGCTTTGCTCTGTTCTTGACCAGCCCATGCAATTCACATTGCCCTCAAGGTAAGATGAGTGGGTGGGTCATGGAAGTGTACAAACAGCCTTCAGGGTAATCATTCAACTCCTCTCCTTTTACCTTGAAGCAATATATTTCCACACACAATCAAAGTGCATAAGGCAATGCTCAATTTAAAAGGGGGTTCAGACTAGGACGGGTTGTATTTAAGAAGCAGAGAGCAGGCTGTGTTTTATAAATAATGCAAGACAGGCCCTGGATTTACAGACAAATGATGCAGAATTCCTGGCCTGTCCACAGGCTACTGAGAGTGAAGGCTCATGAAGTGACTGAGCAGATGGAGAGATAGGTACCACTGCTGAGCCAGAGTACCAGGGCTGCTTCTGGCCTTGCTGAACTGGTGTTAGATTGGGAATGGGCTGCAGCAGAGTCTCTTCTGCCCTTGTATTAATAGCTGGAGAGAGTTGGGCTCTTGTGTGCCAGAAATGGAGCAGGGACGCTGCCTCCCCAGTGAGGAATCTGCCTTCAAGCCCTTCCTCTGAAATGGAATTGCAAACTTTCTGACCTTAAGCACAAGGAAAGTCAGCAGATAGCCAGTATATACTAGAAGACCTCTCCATTAAAGATTTCTCAACTCTGTCTCTCTAACTTACGGAAATACTTTCAGAAAAAGTTTGTGTTTCCCTTTCAATTGCAGTAGCTGACAAACACTTAAAAGTTGCTCACTAAAAGTGAGTAACTGCTTCAATGTAGTGTAACACTCAACAAAAAGATCACCTCAAATCTGATTCTGCCTGTCACAGTTACCAGTTATTCTGCTCCTCTCACACTGGCTGTGTGTCTTCAGTGTCCATGTCCCTGAGCTGTCTATTGACATGTTGACACATAGGACAGAAGGAAAATATGAAGAAAAAAAAGCCTACAGCAAATAACAACTCAGCCCATTATGTAACTGCTAAAATATTTATAAGAGAGGTTTAATGTGCTTTTTAGAAAAAATAATATTAAAGAACTCATGTGTAATTAAATGTGATATGGAAATCATGCTGTTTGCTAGAACTATTGACTTCGCTGTTCTCATTCTCTCAAACTTAATATAAAATTAATCATTAATTTTCAAGCCAGTAAGTTTTTTCACCAATGCAAACGCTGGATGCTTAGATCTGAGTCAGTGAGATATTAACACCACAACAACATAGATTTATATTGTCATAAACTCATTCAACTCAAAATTTGACTCCTTTTTAATAAAATTTCCTGTATTTTTGACCTACATCACAGCCAAACCTGAATGCTCAAAAGTTTTTTTTGCCATAGTTTCATAGTAGATATAAATTGTCTGTTCTCATTACGTTTACTATTTTAGCAAATTGTGAACCCAAATCCTCAGCAGGCACAACCAGAGCCCACAGAGCTGCACAACTTGGATCTGTGGTGGAGGTAGCCCCTTCCTATAGATTTCCTCCTTGAATAAACTGTTGTGTATTGAGAATAGTAGGCATAATCCAAGTTACTCTGGGGACTAGAACTCACACGAGGTTTATCTAGTATTAACAGTTATTTGACCTTTCTTGGCAGAGCAAGAAGAAAATGCTCTTTTACATACTCTTATGCAAACCTCTTAAATATTAAATGAGCTGTGCACAGAACATTTCTTGTGTGAAGGACCAATAATACTTTGGACCTCACTCGAAATCTGGGTCACTTTGACCTTGTGTAAATGAAATCTCGCATTTCACCAATTTTTCACATGCTTGTTCCGTCTTGAGCAAAACCTCAGAATCAAATAAGCACCAGCTTCAATGTAGAGGATGATTAACTTAAGGAGTTCTTGGCTTCTTCTTCAAGAAGGTTAACATGACCTTGAATGGCAGGAGAATGTTACGGATTTGTATTGTTGAATCTTATGCGGACTGTTGTTAGAAGTTCACATACAAACTTTATTTTTAAGCTCTAACAAAGAGATATTTCTCTCCCACTGTTTTTTTCTTTTTTTTTTTTGAGAGAGATTATTAGTCCATCTACAAACTGAAAAGAATCAGTCAGTTGGCTCTTTGCTACCTTACTGATACTCAGCCAAATTCATGCACGTATTTCCCGTTTGCTTCATCAAGAGTTTTGTCGATGGCAGTGCCATAAATTCTACCTCCACCTTCTCTCTAATTGGCACCAACATCAAATGCTAAAGGATGTCCTTGGAAAATCAAGAGACCAGGAAGTCAAAATGCACAGCTAAATCCAGCTCTCCACTGTACATATAGCTGTCCATTAATTTCATTTAGCCTATTCCACATCAGGGCTCAGTTCTTTCCTTTTTAAAGTCATCAGTTAAAATCATGTTAACATGAATGAGGCAAAAATGGGCATATGAGTGAAAGTGAAGTCAAAGCTTATCTGAAGAATTCCCACTTAGGACTTACAGCTTGACACAGTGGTCACTGAAGCATTTCTAAAGGTCATTGTCTGATATGATCTTTTCATAATTGTTAGTGAAATGAAGGGCATCTTTATTCTGCTCTGCTTACTAGCAATGCTTATATAAAATGTGGATTATTCACAGTTCCTTTCCTTTTGAAAATGGGAATTTTTAATTTTTTTAAGGGAGAAATAAGGCATACCAGTATGAATCAAACATAAAACAATTGGTTGAGGTTATGTGCCGGCCAAACAGTGCCACTTGTAGTTTCCAGTTGTAATTTGTATAGAAGACCTATTTTGAACAGCAGCGCCATCTCTTTAGGGAGGGGGTGAAATCCCAGAAATTAAATCCTATGGATAATGGAAGAGTAGGAATGATTCCAAATCATGGCAATGCCTTTAATTCTGTGTCAATACCCATTCTAGTCATAGATGCATACTTGTAGCTCTTCCTTGAGGAAAGACATGGCACTGGGAAAAAGATGCTTCCTCATAAAGCTGCATGTAAGTGCTATGTCCTTTCAGCTGAAAAGTGGAAAAGCAGTCAGATTCTTTCAATCCACACCTATTTAACTTCTGATAAGCACCTTCTTCACATTTTTTTTCTAACTTTATTTGTGTATACTGCTGAATTCCTCATTAGAGTGAAAATGAAAATACACTTTCTTAAGCTGACTTTAAGAAAAGCACCTTCTTGACATGGATATATCAGAATCTTGAACAGAGTTGACAGTCTGTCGAAATTGTTATGGATGTTTTGTTGAACATATTTATGTGAAAATAGTATTGACAAGCACTGGTTATAGCTGAGATCCCCACTGTGCACTAAAAACCTATCTAAGGTGGTCGAAGTCCTCCGCTAGAATTTGTTATAGAGTGTAAAAACTTCTCCTAAGAAGGGAAATACTTATGCTAAGGAGAAAAATCAAGTGGTAGAAAAAGAGAAAATTTAAATAAAGTATTAGAAGGAAAGGAAGACAATGAATCCATCAGATTTATGGGAAAGCTAGGAAGAGAAATGAAACCTCTGCAGTGTGTTTATTCAGACTAAGGTTAAAGCCATTGAGTAGACTCAGTGAAGTCATCAACACAACTCACATCTTCACAAGTAAAGCATTTACATAAGTCCATTGCAGGGCTGATTAATCTTGGATGTTTCAGGAGGTGTTCTAGTGCTCTCAAGAAGAATCATCTGAAACTAAAACACATGGTAGACAAATCAGAGGTAGAGGTCTAGGTGCAATTTTGTGTGTCTCATGATAATTTGCATGTAATCAAGCTGACTTTTCAAGTTAAAGTTATTCAAATGTTCATACAAATATTCCATGTAAGAAATGCATTTACAGTTTCTGTGGGGGGGGTACCTGATAAGAGGGTATTTGATTAAAATGGGCCGGTTGACAGGGAGGATTCTTCCAGAGCCACTGTCTGAAAGGTGATTGTTTATTTCAATTTGCAGATGTGATTTTTCAGACCAATTTTCTGGAGAAGAGTAACAGTTTTCAGAAGCAGATTCACTGTTTTCAACATTTTTTTTTTAAATCTTAAGAGAATAAATATTTTGGATCAGAAAGTATGCTAGCATGACTGCAAGTTTGAACAGCTTTAGGAAATTTTACCCATGTTAGCATTCTCATTTCACTACTGCAAGCCTAGTTTCTTCTTGGCCAAAAATGAAAGGAGTTTGTACACTTTGATTTGAAACCTGCAATAGTGTGTGTTGGAAGAGGCAGGTCATGATTTCTACGTGCAGTTGGAAGGGCTAACTTTTCTGCAACCAATATTAATTTCATTTGCCTGCAAACAGTATAGAGATGAACCATTTATGATCATTCCTTCATTGAAAAAATTGCTAGGAGCTTTCCATTTGAAAATGAGAGTTTTGTTGATTTTTTTTTTTTTAAGGAATTGTGTGTTCTGATAGGACTCTGCACCAATAAAGGTCATCTGGATTTTTTAGGAAAGTAATTCACATAGTTAAGCCAGTTAGCAGCTGTTTGGATTTTGTGATATTTTTTCACAGCGAGTAGCTGAGGCAGCAGAGCTGTCTCCATCTCCTTTTGTCTTCCACCAGATTGATGGAATAAGGCTCTGTACATGCATGTGCTTACAGGTGGCTGCCTGGGGATGCTTCTGTTGGCTTTCCTGGAGTGAAATATCAAAGGTATGAGTGAATGTGGGACTGGGGCCTAAAGGATTCTGGGAGCCCTCATTTGAATGAAAAATAATATATCTTATACAACTCTTTTCTCAGCAGTACCTCATTTTTTTTTTAGCTCTAACATGCCAGCTCCAGCTGTTTTAGCACCATCACTTTTGGTTATTAGGAAGGCTGTAATCCAGAATTAAATAGCTGAGCACAGAACTTTTTTCCACAAGCAGGCAGGAGTTTGTTTAAAGGAAACAAAGGAAGAAGGAAAGAGATGGGGCATTAATGAATGGCACAATGGGCCACTGATACTGCCCTGCAGAAACAAAGGGCTCTGTGCAAGAATTGCCTCCTTTAGCATATGATGGACCTTCTGACCTGGAATCACAATGGCTCACAGACAGAAACACGAGAGGAAGCAAGAAATCCCAGCATTTCTTTTCCCCATGGGATAAACAACATCTTATTCTACCTTTAAACCTGGCGGGAGACACTGCCACTTAGCAAACAAATCTATATTAAGTGCACTTGCTGGAATTATTTACAGCATCATTTGTTCCAGAAAATGACACTAATAATATATTGCTGAGTTCAGAAAATGAAATTTGACATGAATATAGCCTTCTGAGTAGTAAAAAGCATCTTTCCTTAATCAGCATCCTTTATTAAGGAATTCCCTATTTTCCTGTCCCCAAAGAGAAGGAAAATACCATTGTTCTCCTACAATATCCTTTTTTAACTCTCATACAAGCTATTTTTGGCACTCTGGCTTTAATCATACATGACTCTACAGAAAGCAAGAACAATTCTTCTGCACCTTCACAATGTAATGTTGAGAAAAGCAAAAGCTCCACTCCAGTGTTCAGAGGTCACTTTGCAGAAATAAGGATTCATATGCACAGCTTTCACTGATGAAGAACACTCTGCAGGTGTTTGCTTCTCATATCAAATATTACTTGTTAACCAAGGAAAATGGGAATTGTCACATCAAAAATGTGGGGGTCTTTTTCAGAGTATCCTCAGAATAAATGTCTTCTGGTTGCTTCTTCCTCCAGTTCCCAGATATGCCTGTATAACTTAGCCTTCATGTAATCTGTCAGGAGTTTATTCAGGAAATAGAGATGTCCTGCTGGCCAAATCTGTTTTTGTAATGGTAACCCTGCAGGTTGTATGCTACTAGCACAGTTTTTATGCCAAGAAGTTCCTGCATTAAATGGGGGAGGTTAAAAGTCAGTCCTGCCTTGCAGCTGCTTTTAGTGAGCTTTGGCAAAGGTTCATCAGTCTGTCCATAAATGCACGGTGTCATTGCTATACAGGAACATTAATCAATGTTATCTGCTGCAGAACTGTCTTGCATTGTGCTTTTGACAGGAACTGCAGACAGGATTGCATGTTCTCATTATTTCTCGTATTTTTAGTAAAGCAGCTGTAAACATTATTGTAAGTTTATTTTAAGAGTTAATTTTAACAGTGAGCATTCTTTCAGCAGAGGGTAAGAAAATGACTGATTACATTTCCTCTCGAGAAACTCCTTTTATGAATAATATAAGGCGGTACCAATTATCTCTCTCTGTCTTGGAAGGTTTAGATTTTTTTGTTATTTAAATAATTTCCAGTTGCAGTAAGAGTTTCTTAAGATATACAATTACAAGAAGATAAAATATACAACAATGTATGCTTTTTGTGTATGATAGTTTTACAGAAGACTCTGTGCTTTCCCACTGAAAAATGAAGATAACACAAGATAAACATGCAATTGTTTTAAAAGCAAAGAAATCACTGACGATTTTCAGGTCTACCCTTCTAATGTGTGACAAATATTCTTTCTAATTACCGTCCCACTTAAAGGATTGGAAAACTCCAATTTTCCTCATGGATATAGGGACCCAGGGGTCTTGGTATAGACAGCTTGAGCAGCACCTCACTGATACTTAAAGCAGCCAAGTGAAGTCACCCACCCAGCTGTCACTTTTTTGAGAGAGAGGAAGAGGAAAGGTTTCATCAGGAGCTATATTCACCTCATGTTTCTAAGAAAGCTATAGCAGAATGTCATGTTAGCAGGTGGCAATGATATGGTGTGAGTATAAATGGACACAGTTTTCAGAATATGGAGAGCTGAAGTCCTGTGCCCATTGGAGGAGGTATGGTTGCTGAGATACAGAAATGATAAAGAACAAAGTAATATGTAGATGGAGAAATTAGACAATCTGCTTATGTCTTTAAAGCAGAGAGATAATTTTCTGCCATCATCTGAAGTCCAGGTTCCAAATAAGCCATTTTTCTCCTTTTGTAGTCTAAGGTGATTAAATATAATACTGTTTTGAAGCTCAGTATCATAGCACTTGTGTGCTTGACATATATATGTAGAATTTATTTCTTTCCAACCATTAAAAAAACCCCAACACTTTCAATACCTCTTCTATTATTCTTGTCCTTATTCTTATTCATGTAATCTTGTCATGTTATAAACCAGCTCTTCAGAAATGTTGGTTTGTACATATTGATAGTCCCTGACACAAGTGACTTATATTTTAATTGGATGGTTCCTGTCTTGTGGGGAAAAAAATGCTCAAACATCACCATCCTTCTTTTAGCCCACCAGTAACATCCTACAAAGACATGCCAAAATTATTTTCAAATAGTGCTGAATCAGCCATTCCTCTTCCACAGCCATTCTTGCAGCAGAACCCACCTGCATGATGCCATCAGCCTCCCTTTTTTTTTCCTCCAGATTTGGAAAAAGGTCACACAGATTAGGGCAAGTCCTGCTGCCTCTGTACACGAGGTGGAAAAAACCAGAACCACATTCAACAGCAAAGTAAGAGCAGAGAAATCCAATCAAAGAGGAATTAAGTGATGGGAGACCTGAGCACAGCTGGTGCTCACTGAAACTTCTGATTGAAGAGGGAAAAATTATGTGTTAGGTTCAGTTTGTACCTTAATCCGGTGAAAACAGTATTTAGCCTGTATGGATGCAGAAAGGAGAGGTTCTTGTGTTCTGGAAATCTTTCATAAGTAAATTTATGCCCTTGAAAATAAAAGGGAACTCGAGTCTGTGTCCTTCAATGTCAACCTCTTTCCATTGCAGATGACAATGAGCCCTCCTTGTTTTGTGTTCTGTAACAGAACTCAATTACATGTAAGGAAAATAGATCTGTTTTCAAAATTAAATGTATTACCTGCCATAAGAAGCTTTCTGTTCTTTGAGCAGAGAAAGATAATAGATTCTTCTAATGTCCTGTCCCTTGTTGAGGCCACAGTCTAGTAGTGCTGTCTGGTTAGGGCAGAACAAAAGGTTAAGTATTCCTCAGTGTCTCTGTGTTCTTGTGCAGACACCAAAAATTGGTGCTGCTTTTGGATGAAAATGCTGCAAATGAGGTTTTGCCAGAGAACAGATCTTAACTTAAGCCTAATCTCTAGAAGAGAGGATCTGCTTCCCTGTTTTGCCTCCTCATAACCTGTTTTATGGTCTTCTTATATCAGGAATATAATTTTGAAAGGTTTTTCTGGCCACATTGCCATTCTCTTTGTTCCTAATTCATTGTACTATTTATTCTTAATTCACTTTATCAGTCGTGCCATGAATCAGGAATTACCATTGCATCAATCTGTGTGGTCCTAATTATAAAGACAGGACTGTCATTAGGCATTTGTCCCTGTGATATGTGTAATGCTGTATTAAACATCTCCAAGAAATATATTAATCTTTACTGGTTGAAACAATGGTTCTGCCACCTTGTCTATCAATGCAACTTTGCTACTTATTGAGATAAAAAACAAAGATAGCTGGTCTTAGCAGTGTTTTTGTTAGCCATACAATCATGATGCTAATTTGAAGCTGATTACAAACTCTTATTGACTGAACAAAAGCTGAAATTTGCTGAGCAAAAAAGGATGCGGTTTTACCTGTAGGGCTGACCTGGTTAAGAAAAGAAATAAATGGAAAGATGGACCTAGTGCAAACATTTATCATGTCCTCAGATGACACCTCAACTTCTCCTATACCAGAAGTTTCCTGACCTTCATATATACCAGTATTTAGCAAATTAAATATTTAATCTTTCAATTGTGGAAGAACATGGGGCATAGCAAGTACAACTCATTCCACTCATACTTGCTGAAAGTTATCTGCTGCAAAGGATTAACTGCTGTATTCAACAATAACGAAGCTCTTGTTTTCAAATAAAGAGGTTAATTGGCTTTGTACAAAATATGCTTATATAGCACGTATTACTAATATTGCTTTTGTGAAGGCTCATTGCAAAGGAATCTAAAATTGTCTTTTATTACCATTTTTACAATAATCTGTCCTTGACCAAAAACTATACTTGGAGAGCCCATGCTAGCATTACAACTGTTAACTAGTTATTGGGAACCTAATTTCTGTTGATACACTCCAATTGTGTTTCCAGGTGTAGGCTTTCAGTTGCTTCTTCTTCTTCTTTTTTTTTTTTTTTTGTCATTAATATCATGGCAGCACTGATGACCTGACACTTGTTAAGACTGTGAGCACAACAGATTATGAACAGGGTTCTAATTCTCATTGATATAAAAAGTTTTTGCATCAGTTTAAGAATTATGTGTGTCTCTATTATGTACCCATGTAAAATCTAAATTAAGACGCACGTTATATATCTGCTTGCCATCTGAGAAACATGCACTTACAACTTCTATTTAGTATTTTATGGGTACACATATATGATATGATACTTCTAGCAAAGATTTTAACAGTTTTGACATAGAGATGGTGGTCTCTGCCTATATGTGTTATCTTTCTACCACAGCTCTCTGCAGGCACATAAAAGTTTGGCTTGACAGAGAGTTGGCTGGAACTATTCCATATTTGTCTGAAAAATTATCCTAGAATTTGTCCATGACAATAAAATTAAATATATTTACAAAAATATATATCTCTCATGCAAATTTTATCAGTGACCATGGATCTTTCTGATTCTAAGTGCTGTTACCACTGTTGGTAACTCAAGAGTTTTGAGAAATTCTAGTCTAAAGAAATTTTTCTTGACTCTTTAACTCCTCTGGTTTTGTTCCTAATTTTCACCTTAATTATGATGAGTTTTCCCTAATTAATGTACTACTATGTCTCATCCAACTACTTTGCTAGATTATGTCTTGAATGAATTCTTAGTGAATAGCTTAATGATACTTTTTTTTAATTTTATGGTTTTAATTCATTTCAAAGAATGTTAGGTTGCTGATTGTAAATAATGTATATTTTTTCAAGTTTGTCTCCAGTACCATATGATAAATAGTAATGCAGTGTTAATTTTATTTTCTCTACACATAACTGTATTACTGGAAAAATCTCAAAAAAAGAGGCATTTAGGCAGTGGAAGAGTGAGTAACATCAGAGTTCTTCAAGCATTAGATTTGTCACTGGTGATTATCCCTTTCTTTCATAGTCTATGAAACTTTCAGGGCAACCTTCACACATGTAATGTAAAAGTCACAGGCATTATGAAATTTTATCATCAGCAAAAAGCGGGCCAGATCCTCAGAATATTGAGATTTCTCACAGTTCCATCTATGCTAATGAAGCTTTCCAGCTCACAGCAGCCACAGGTCTGGCCCATTGCTTCCAGCATGATCATATTTCACAGTTACTAGATTTTATAGAATTAGCTATTCTAATTTTAGTTCCTTGTGTACCTAGATCCATCCCTCCAACAAATAAAAGAGGAAGGAAAGAAGAGATTAAAATTGCTTAAGTAGTGGGTGCTGCAGAGTAGGCAATAGTGTTTAATAGTCATTATTCCTGCTGGTTCCATCCCAGGTTAGCTGGGAAATGTGGATATACATGTTGGAAACATCTGTAAGACCAGCTTGCTCTCTGACTTTCTGCGTGGTTGTGTTAAAGGGCAGCTCAGACTGTACAAACTGAGTTTATACAAAACCATTTTTTTCAGGCAGGCACAGTGTGGACATGTGTCTTGGGTTGCAGTACAGGATGTGATAAAAAGTATCTATTCTATCACCATCTGTTGAGGGTGGGGGCAGTGATCATTATCTCCATGTGAGATATTCTGTTAATGGGCCATCCATTGAAACCAGGTGAGGCATTGTTCTTTATCTTTTCACAACCCATCCTTCCTTCAGGAAGGTATCTTCTGCTAATGGCCCATTGAGTCCCACAGTAGAACTGATAAGATTACTTCATCCCATTGGAAGTTGCCCCAGCCAGGGGGCCAACGTTTCTCACCAGGATAAAACCAGGGGTTTTGAGACACTAAGGCAGCCCTTTCTCCACTGGACTCCAGAGGGAAACCGGATTTCTCCATATCAGCACTAGATCTGCAAAGGGAAACTGCACCCTTCTACAGGACCACTGCTTCAACTGAACCACATCTGACACTGCATAAGGACTACAGCCACCATTTAATGAGACTGCTGCCATCACCCTGCCTGATGGGGTGTCAGGCTGTATGCTGACTTTGTCAGGGTTTGGGGCTTGTTTCTTTGTAGTACTGTATTTCTATTTTAATTTCCCAAGTAAAAAAACCTGTTATTCCTAATTCCCATATCTTTGCCTGAGAGCCCTTAATTTCAAAATTATAATTTGGAGGGAGAGGGTTTACATTCTCCATTTCAAAGAGAGGCTCCTGCCTTTCTTAGCAGGAACCTGTCCTCCAAACCAGGACAACATGGTTTAAGGATGTGTGCATGGATGTGGCTTAAACACCCCAGTTCTTCCTTCTGGCAAAACTCCAGTGAGGTAGATGTCTCTCCTCTGTTTACCTACAGTCAGAATCTGTGTTGGCTGGTTAAAGTCCAAGATTTCTCTCTCATGTAAGGCCAGAATTATTTTTACAGCATGAATTTCCTTTTAAAACCATCTTGGTAAAAGTGAGAACTAGAACTAGATCCAAGTTTTTCCTCTAAGTGTATCAACAAAGACCCTGGAGTTCAACGATATAAGGACTGAGACACTAGGTCAATAAAAAATATATTAGCAAACAACCAGCTCAGCTGATCCTTTAAAAAAATTCTTTGCACTTAGTAAGAGGCAATTATTTCTAAGTAAATTAGAACCAGAACACAAAGGGATATTTACTGCTACATAAAAGGAGAAAATGAACTGAAAGGGCAATACTCTGTGCTAGGACTATTTGAATGTATGCATTTTTAATGACAGTTCTAAACCAGCAACTGTTCAATTAAATACAATCTGTCATGGTGGGGAGAGAAGGACGCAGTCATGCTAAAGAAAGACATTTCATGACAAATGGTAACTTATCACTGCCTTAAAACGTGTGTGTGTGGTGTTTAAATAACATTAGACAATTACAGAAATTTAAAAATTATGAGCTTGTAAGGGGATTTTCTTTCTGTTATTCATTCTTTTTTAGGCTGTTTCTGCAGTGCAGAACACTAATTTTCCTTTATTTGTCCTTTCAATTTTTGGAGAATATTTGTCTTTGTGGAAGTTAAGCAATAAAGTTGTATTTGCTTACAGTTCACCAATAATTCCAGCTGAGAGCAACTCCTATGCTATTTAGATATTTAAGGCTTAACATTTTTCACCTGTTCAAAACTCCATCTGTACTGCATGTTTGTGCAGCATTGCACTGCATAATGCAGTACATTTCCTTCACACCTTGTGCTCAGCTAGTACTCACTGCACAAACAGTATTGTTCACATGAAGAGGTCATAGGCATTTCATAAAGGCATTGCAATCTAAAAATCACCAAGTAAAGTTCAAAGAAGGAAAGATAGCAAGGAGTGTAGGGGTAAAAATAAAAGATCATGGTGTTCCTAAGAGCTAAGGGCATCATGTATCTCAAGGAGGATTATATTATACATTCCAGAAGTTAAAAATAATTGGCATTCAATAGAAAATGGAAGCAGGGAAGAGAAACCTTTTTTGGGGACATATTCTTATAAGCACACAACAGTAAAACCCCATTATACCTACTTACCATTTTTCTGCAATTTGGAATGTGTCTATCATTAGCAAAACCAGCCAGCTTAATCACATTAGACGAAAGCTTTTGGGGGACATTTGAGTCTTCATATCTCTCAAGTGTCCTGATTTAATTGGGACATCTTGAACTTTCACAGTAAATCAGAATTCCAGCTGTCCTTGACCCAGCAGGCAAATTCTCACTTTACCTTATTCTGCCCCTATGCTGGCACTTTCCAGAGGGTAAACAGAGGTCTGATAAGACATGGACACAGAAATGTCAGATGTCACTCTATTTAAATACAAAGGCATTTAAAGGTTGGTTACTTGGGCAGAACTGCTTGTGCATATAAATTGCCAGTTCCAGTGGATTAGAAGCAAGAAAAATACTATTTAGATTAATATATATGCAATTCAATTACACTTTCACTTTAAAACCACTCTAGGAGCTTCTGTTTTCCATGCTTTATGCTTGGAAACAATGCTGATTTAACATGCCAAGTCCATTTACTTCTTGTCTAATTTCAATGATTATTTGTATGAAACTTACTGAGAATTTTTGATTGACTTTTTTTCATTAGAAAGTGCCTTGTCATAGAAATTTGTGCCAAGAAGTATCTGTTTCAATGACAGCTTACTCAGGAAACATTTCTCAGCTTATGGTGGAAAAGAACATTTGCTTAAGAGTAGAAATAGAGCTTAGAGTAACACAAAGCACACCAGAATGTGAAACCTTACCACTCCAAACAAGGTTTCTTGTATTTTAAAAGAGGACTTTCATAGCACTGGAATTATGAGGCATTCCTGTAATTTTTCCATGGACTGTCATTGGACTACAGTCTTAAATTGCACACATATAAAAAAATTTATTTTTAGGAAGACAAATCCATTTACATGCAGCTTCTGAAGATTTTTAGCTGTGAGATTGACTTGTGTGTTCAGTGGAAGCCCCTGTGGTTGAGTACTGTCACCTTTTAACCGTGTGCCTCTTGGCAAAAATCACTTACAAACCTAGAGCATGGAAATTCAACTTCAGCACAAGTAGTAGAAGATGTGAAAAACGAAGTGGAGTAACAACAAATAGTAATAAATAAATATAGATATTTAGTGAGGAAACCTAGCCAAGGGAGTTCACCCACTGTTAATACAATGAAGATTCTTCCTCTGATCATATTTCCATTAAGTTACACCCCACATAGTTTCTCTAAGGATCACTTCACCAAGAATCACTTTACTCTTGCTCTGTGTGAGCAGGAAGAGCTAGAGAAGCTCTGAGAGAGGTCAATCATGTCCCAGACATTTGGGAAGTGCCCACCCAGCTGGGTTTCACTGCAGTATCTGAGCCTGGCATTGTTTCCAGGCTGCAGAGCTGTCACCCAGCAGATGTTGCTTCTTTCCCTCCAACTGCAGCACTACAGACATGCACACATCCAGGAGAGCTGGAATTGCTGCCTATAGGAGGTTGTGCCTCTTTTTGATCCACCTGCAGAGCAGGATGAGGGGCCAGCATGGTCACTAACCCTGGAGCAGGGAGGCTGCCCTGCCCTGTGACACCTTCCAAGGATGGGACAGGAGAAACAGGGCAGAGAGGAAAGGGGGCACCTTTTAGTAGTGAAACCCATTAGTGCATTAGTTTTAATTATGGAATCCTTGAAAGCAGCTTTTTGAGAACCGCATGAGATTCAACTGCATGAATGCTGATCCCACAGAGAAAGCAATGGTTGCAACTCTAAATTCCCACCCTGTACTTGTTGGTCTTGTTTGTAAGGTGCTAGAACTCAGTTTAAAACACACGGTTTCTGCCTCTCAGGAAATAATCTTCAGTGGATAAATTATTAAAGCAGCTCAGTTTAGGTGGATATTTAGGAGGCTTTCTCTAGCCAATGAAGAATCTCCTCTTGATGCGTCTGTCTCAATCTGTGGAATTGCATTCTCTTGTTTTCTGAAGTCTACTCTTCTTCTGCCACTTTTACTTCATGGTTAAATGCTTGTACTTGGCTGTTTACCTTTCCTCATGAAACATTTGAAATTTTTTAGTTTGGGATGTAAGGTTATATAATTTGTGATTTTTTTTTATCTTCAGTGGACAATGAGGCAAGTGTAATATTTGTTGTAGATCATATTGTATTTTCTTTGCTTATCATTCTTTTTGTATTAAATATTCTATGTAATGAGGCATTTTACTAATTAGCTCAAAGGTACTATGGGCACTAACTGTATTACATTCATTATTGATGTCTCATTACATGATCGAAAAGTAGAAATCTGTATCTTTCCTGGTGTCCTTCACAGCTTTGTGCATTGCTCTGAAGTTTGAGCCCAAATCAGTCATCCTTTTGTTAACTTAAATAATAGTTTTTATGTGTCTCGTCTGTTAGGATCTAGATAACTTGGTTCTTTCTGGCTTTTGCCCTTTTAACTTTCTGACTTTATTTTTCAATGTTTTTAAGATAAGAAATACAAGAAATCCTAGTAGCAAAAGTGGTATTTGATATATTTGATCATATCCTCCTGAGCGTTAGGAAGGCATTGAATATAAGGTTGTGTTTTCACTGGGAAGTAAAAAAGAAACAAAAAACAAAGAACCACTACAATATAAAAAATTTAGTTTTTCATTGGAATCACATTTTCTTAGATTCCAGTAGCTGGCCATCGTATTTCTGAACTGCTCAAATGTTGCACATCCCTGACCATATAGGTATGGGCTTCACTTGGAGAGATAAGACTGTGCCACCTAGCTCTCAACTGTACAAACTATGGCCTGTATTCACACTGAAAGTCAAAAAAATAGAGGTTAAGGATGTCTGCTTTATGTACAAACATCAAACTTACTGTTGACCTTAGATTTTTGTTTCAGTGAGGACCATTAAGTAATATCATCACCCATTGAATCGTACCAGGAAGGCAGAGCTAGGTCCTGATGATCCCACAGACCAGAGACTCTTCTTTCAACACAGGGGACATTAATAAGTATCTGTCTGTCTCTAAAGAATATGCCTGTAAATTTCCTGGCTGGATTTCTGTGGAAGTCTTAAAGAAAAAAATGTGTGATTGTGGCAGTTCTTCACTCTCTGAACATGGTGGTGCCAGGCTCCATGTGTGCAATGAATCCTGCCTTTCCTCAAAGAAGGATACTCACTTTCAGCAGCTTAAAAAGCTTCACTGGATCTTAGTAAATGAAATGACTTGCAGGATGCAGTAGCATGAGTCCTCTTTAGGGCAGGACAGGGTAGGGAGTATGGAGGGTTTCAGCAAGAAATCTGTGATGTTGATAGAGGGGTTCTTCTTCTTTCTTGGACTTGAATTGTTCCTCCAAACCATAGCTGGAATGGATTAATCCTGACCTTTCTTAAAAGCTCGATTGATTTTCTTTAGATCAGAAATATGTGTACGGCAAGGAATGATTATTGCTACAATCTGGTTCCAAAGATGTGGTTTGGGATCAAGTAGTAGGTCATGAAGAATTTCTGGATATGGCTCAGCACACTTCCTAGTAAAGCATAATGTCTGTATTCCAAAGGTGTGAGTGCCCTCCTGCTCCCTGGCAATAAAATATCCACTCCACGTGGCCTATGTCAAATAGCTGTTTATTACAGTGGCACTTTCCTCTACTAAACCTGAGACAATCAATCTTCTGAGTTTTAAAATGCTTCATTTTTTAATTAACATTAGTGCCAATCTACCTGGAAGAAATGTGGAATTTTCCTTGCCATTTAATCTTATGCAATGTTCACGATGTAAAAACCAAACAGCAAGTATTCTGCAAGTTCTTAGAACTCAGGACTTGTCCCTGACCAACACAGTAACATCAGACTTTGAAAATGGATGGGAAGGAACATTGCATTCTAAATTTTCTCTTTCCTTTGACAAGACAACCAAACCAAACCAAACCAAACCAAACGTGTGTGTGGTTGTTTTCTCCTCTCCAAACCAAGATTATTTGCACAATTTTGCTGAAAGATATAATTCAGGCAAGTCACATTATTCTCATCTAGAAATGACACTTTTCCTGAGCACTGTAGGAAGAGCAGGCTTTCATCTGCAGCCTGCTATTTATTTCTAAAATCCACACAAGAAACAGCCATCACCTAGCTCTGTGAAAAGTGCCTTAGCAAGGCATACAGGACACACTAAAAAAGAAGCAATTGCTGCTGCTTTCCCAGGGAATGTGCCACCCTTTACAGGACACAATCATGTGATATGATAATGATGCAGCTTATCTGAGACAGTCAGCTTAATATATTCTATTCATCTCTTTGAGGTGTCAGTCTTTAAACCTAATGGCGACAGTCAAGTTTAGGCATGTTCTACAGCAAGGTTTTATTCCTACCAGAACAATACAAGAGGGGAAGATGCACTGTGGACTTGGCACAGCTTCTCAATATCTCTGGCCCTTCCCAGCCTGGTTCCACCCTTTTGCTGCAAAGCCCTCAGCAAAAAGGAATGCCCTTTAGCCAGACAGGAAAACAGCAATGAGGAAGAACAGTCCTTGAAAAAGGATTTTAATAATTTGGAATTTGCTGCAAATCTTGTTTTGAATCTCTCTGCTTTAATATGTCACACACTGAGAAGCAGAATGGTGATCCAAACATCACCATGCACGTGAGTGCAGACTGCTATTAGTGCCATTAGTGATACTAGTAAAGATAATCTTCTGGTTTGATTTTCTCTCCTTGATATCCTTCAAGCCGTACCTGCTGGTACTGTAATTTCATGTAACATCATCAATGCAAATTTATCAAAGTTGAATGGCACTGATATTCATATTTTATTTCAGTAGTTTCTAGAGACAAGGGAAGGGATTATCTTGATCTTCTGAGCAAAAGTTTGTTAGGGACTTGCAACAGAAAATCCTTTTAGAAAATGTTCTTTGTCTCTAGGATACATTGATTGCACATCTCACAATGCTTCTTATTCTCACAATGTTTCTATGTCAAATTAACCTGGATTACCTGAAGTTTTAATTGCTTCTGATAAGTTACCATTGCTACCATTCAAGCTTATTTTGCCTGCTTTGCTTGTGTAGTTTCTTACCCCAAGATAAAATGCAGAAGGACCATGCTGATCATTCTGCATCACATTTGGAAAGCCATGCTGAATATTCCTGACCTTTAAAAAAAAATCTGAAAACAAACTGAAAAATCAACAAACAAACAAACCCATCCCCTGTATAACAGATTTGGGTCTTGCTTACTTTCTGCATTATGGAGAAGTGTAGTGATTGGGTAAACTGGGTGCAAAATGAACTAACTATATTTTTCTTTGGTCTCACCTTAATTGCTTCTGCCTGTGTGCAACATGACACAGGTTTGAGTCACTCAGAATTGTCACTTCTATAATTAAAAAGAACTGTTACCAAAAGAGTAGATTCACTGCTGGGATTAAATTGCAGAGTGTGTTTAATTATCATCCTTTCTTTCTTGTTATTATAACATATTATTAATTCAGTTTCTCAAAATATCCTTTTACAGCCATTGATGGAATAAAATGTGACACAATTTGTTTTCTTTTCTGCTAAGTAGATGATGTACTCTAACAGGAGCAGGTCGACATGACCTTAGCTGTAGTTATACCACATGATAACTACAATAGGGCCTTATCAGAATCTCCTACTCTTTTATGTGCTTGAAAATTCCAAAAAAGAAACTAATGTGTTTGAGTAGACCCTCTCCCCTGATAACAAAAGAGTAAAAAATACCAACGTAGTTATGAATTGCTAGATAATATCTGTCTGGGATTCTTCCTAGGTGAAGTTAAAAGTAGAAGAAAAAAGAAAAACTTAGTACAAGGAACATGAGAAACAAAGTAAAGAAGTTGTTTGAGTAATCATATGACTTTCAAACTACGCAGACAATAGTAATTGTTTATGTTTTTGCCATTCCACATTTTTAAATGTTTGTGTGCATGATTTGTTTTGTTTTCATTCTTTTTTTTCCCCTTTTTTGACACAGCGTTTTGAACTGTGACCAATTTGCTGTTTTTATAATTTTGCAGTATAGAACAATCACGGGCTTAGCCTATAACTTGACTACATTCTAATCTAGTGTAAATCAGTAGGACTGTGTTATCATGAAACCAAATTTTTTACCATCCAAAGGGTCTGAGAAGAGACATAGATAGACCTAATTTGGCAGTGGTTTCATGGCACCAGTCAGACAGATAAAATTACTGTCTTTACATCCAGACTACTTTTTATTCCCTTTGATGCAATGGAAAGCTGCACCTTATGGAGATGTCAGCTCCCAGGAGTAACCCCAGCTCTGAGTTCTGCCTTTCAGGAATTACACTTAGTTAGCTAAGCACAGACAATCTTTTCTGTGCCACTGATAAAGGTGCAGTAAAATAGTCTGTGTCCCAAAGATTTTGCACTCAGATGGGATAATTCAAATATCCTTGAATACCTGGGAACTGATCTCAACTAGGGAGCTGACTCCACTGACTGATGTTGATACTAGCCAGCCTACTGAAAAAGAAATAAACATCTAATGCTCCTTCCTTCCTTCCTTCCTTCCTTCCTTCCAAAATCCTGGAGAGCGGTGGATTCTTGTTTTCTTTTGAGATCACAGTTTGTTACTGATCTTGTCTACAAGTCTACACATCTGGGAAAGACCAAAATGATTGACTTTGCTCACTTGGCTATAAAGAAAATACTTCAATCAGTTGTTTTGTAAAGCTGCTACTAGACTCATTTCCTAATACAGAGTTTCAGAATATTTGTTATAATATCTCGTTTGGTCTTGAAGAACTATAAGTATGATGCTCATGATATAGAAAAGAAGAAGCTAATAAATATAGAATGTTATTATGAGAATTAGTGAGGATTTCCCTCTTTCTTCTATTATCTGCAGAGTATACTCAAAGAGTGCCCTTTTCCAACTAATTATCTGAAACTTGGGCTTTCAGATTTACAGAGGTAGACATGAGAAAGAATGAGAGAGAATTGTTTAGATATAAACTATCAGTGAAGATCAAAGCCTACAGTGATTGTCCAGTGAAGCCTCAGTTCTTGCAGCCACATGTCCAGAAAGTTCAGTTCTACCTCATTTTTTTGGTCACTGACGCCAACTAGCACAGAATGGGCCTGTCTATACCATAATTCTCTCATGGTCTTCAAAACAGGATGGCTGCATTTGGGTCAGTGAGATATGTCAGTCAGTAATACAAATGGTCCCACACCGACCCTCAGGATATTGGGAATTCTCTGGGATGGTGCAAGGTGGCCCAGAACAAAACCAAGCCACATACAAACCAACTCCATAAGCAATTGAGTTTCAGTG